>JABYQS010000176.1:0-70024 GCA_022592435.1 Cerioporus squamosus | reverse complement strand
TCGGATGGGACAGGCATAACGAGATAATGGTGCGAAATGATGTCTTTGCCACCTTGTCGTACTCCGACACTCATACTGAGAGACAGCTACCGTTCCCTGCCACCTTTTTCGACGCGGAGACGTGGCCCAACATGCCCGGTCTCTCAGTGGCGACATACAATATGTCGACACGCTCAAAGGAGGATCTCCGAGCGTTCAAACAGATCTTCGCTTGGTTTTCGCGTCCTAGCTCTGAGGAGGGGTCCCAACACAAGCTTGAAATGTGGGCGTCAGCTGCTCGAACACGTCCTGGCTGTCACCTCTGGGACCAACTACAACCCAGTCGATGCAGTCCGTCGAATCTTGGAGTTCGCTCGTTCGATCCTGCCTGTGAGTATTTCACAGTCTATCTCATCATTGCAACTAATACTCAACCTGTCCACAGAACGAAGTGTGGGACATCGTGGTCTACCCACCAGGCTATCTTCCCAGGTCAGGATGGGGAGACGGATGGTGAGAGCCTTATGTGGCGCGCTTAGATACAATGTTATTGTGTTCACAACACCGTCCACTAGTGTCGTACACATGATCCTCATGGCGTATGCGCCTTGCGGACTGACGTGAGTCCCCATCAAGTTGAAGTGACTATCGTCCCTCAAAGGGGCAGCCCACGATTCAAGACTATGCTAGAGGTATCCACTCCACTGCACCGGTTGTTCGCTCCTGCCACCTCTATTGGTCGCCACACCTGAACTGCGTGCCTCGGCCCTTGGGGCTGTAGGACATGTGTCGTTTTAATGTTTCTCCGGTCCTGCGGCTTACCGATCGGCTTGCACCGGGAACCCTGCCAACCGAAAGGAACGAGGGTGTTTGCACAGCGACCGTCTTGTCCGCTCCCCCTCACTTGCTTTTCCTAGTCTTCCTTGCATCTCTGTGTTTGCCTGAACTACGCCTACGGACTTTGGTGTCCTATGCCATGTCAGCCGACCAGGCTCTCTCGAACTCGCCTGTTGGCCATCTCCGGCCATGCCCAAAGTGCGGAGTGGGGGTTGTCACCGTCCCTCGGCTCTGTGAGGGCAAGCGGACCCCAGAGAACATAGACTGGTGGATGATATCGGTATGTGTCAGTCTCTACTAAGTCACCTAGTCATGTTCAAACACACCGGGATCCACTACATAGTGCAGCAACTATATTCGACCCATCGAGCCATCGAAGCACTGCGAATGGTTCGGCTGGCGTGAGGACATCCCAAAGGGCCCTCCTCCCACAGGCACGAAGGGTGGGCCTTGCCCCGGAATCCTCTGCCGAACCCTCAAGAGGCCTAGGCAGGTGAACCAGCAGTGCTACTATGGTCTGTGCGAGCCTTGCTGCCTCGACGCGCATAAGCAGCTACCCTCTCTGCGGTTGTGCAAGGTCTCCACCCACAATCTGATAGAAACACGGCCTGTGCGACGTGGACGAGGTATGTTCTACTGGCATTCTGCTAGGGTGACGTACTGAGACAGTGCAGGTCGTCCGTCCCGTTCTACTGTCAGTCAGAGTGCCGCCTCCTCCGCCACTGTCCTCGAGCCGGCAGGGCTTGCTTCTAGTACACCTGCTAGTGGCCCCGAACCGCCGACCACTGTGGCCGCTCCAGTGGTGCGTCGGCTTGATCCCACAGAGTGTCATGGCATCCCTATATCATCGTGCTATATGCAGACCCTGCACGCTCTCGCCATCAACAACGGCAGCTCGTCAAACACTCTATGGTCCAGGCGAACGACAATGCGGAGGCCAGCAAGACTATCTTTGTTTACTGGTGGCCCAAGGTGCGCTCGACACTTACTCATATATCAGACATCGAATCACTCATACATGCCTCCGGATAGGACGACAAACCCCGGAAGGTCTACGAGATAGTCGCACCGCACTACCCTAAGTGGCATCCGAAGGATTCTCCTGAGCTTGTCCAGCTCTACCATGTTGACAAGGAGATGTTCGAGTGGTGGGACCGCCTCCGATGGGATTGGGTCACTGCTTCGCCGCATACTGCTCGCCGAGATGTTTCCAATGCCCAAGATGAGCTTCATTACAGGTCCATGGGTGTTCAGCGTGCGGATGGCATGCCAAGCCGGCCGGTGCGACGTCGCCGAGACAGCTCACCTGATATCAGTCAGGCTGGCTCTGCACAGGCTAGTCCAATGAAACATGTTCGCTCGTTCACTCCATCTCGGTGAGTTCTGTCATTCATGTACCCATCGTGAGCTCTGCCACTCACCGGTCATGGTCATACAGGAGTCAAGCCTCCACGCCGTCAACCTCTAATACTATGTCCCGCTCGGGGACACCCTATGATCTCACGGACGTCGATGCAGCGTCCAATGATGGCGGGAGCGAATATGACTATCCGCCATCGTCGGATGGCGGCAGCTCGCGCTATCCTTCCCGAGCCCCGAGCGTCGCCCGCTCTGTGAGCAGTGACTCCTTCTGGCTGTCGCCCGACAAGGGGTACGCATACTCCGGCCCGAGCACACCCTCGAGCCGCCGGGTCTCACCTTCCAGCTCGTTCCCATCTAGAGCTTTCCCTGGAAGTTCCGCCTCGACATCCGCACTCCTTACCTCACTGGACACCATCCTACCAGTCCCTACCATCCCTGAAGGCCTGCTTTTTGACGAGAACACAGAGCTTGATCCCGATGCACCCCGCGCCTCTGGGAAAGCAGGCTGGCCGCTCAAGTATGTCGTCGATATGGCCATTGGCTTCCACGTGCTTCAATGTCGTGTCAATGCCGGTATGCCAAAGGCGAATGCTTTCGCAGACCTCTTTGACTACAAGTACAATTCGTCAACATGGAGCGACAACTATCGGGCATGGAACGCGGCTTCTGCGGTTCCAGGAGAGGTTGAGCGGTGGGTTGCCTATGGCCGGTCAACCCCTGGGGAGTGGTCGAAGTTCATGGCCCGGTGGAAGCAGCCCCGGAAATCTCGTGGCTAGAGTTCGGTATCTGGAAATATGATGTGTCGTCTGATCATCAAGACGGAGCATGCCTTCGAATCTGAGTGACCCTAAAGAGTGATGACTTCCCCCTTGTCGCTGAAGTAGTGCTTCATGAAAGACTACTTATCTCCATATGTAGCTCTTCATGTCTGTGTGTGGTTGAGCAGTTCCTCAATGCACTGGCGTGAGCAAATCAGTTTGCGTTGCAAGACATCGTTGAGCTCCATTACGTCAGTGTGGGCTAGTCCCCCTGATTGACGCTAGTACCTTCTGATCAGCTGGAGGTCGGGTGTCGCCCACATTGCGAGGCAATCCGATCTTCGGCAGGACTTCACAGAAGCGAGATAGGCCCAGGGGGTCCTCGGTGGTCCTTGTGGTCCATCAGTGTCGCCTTCCGGCTTCCGGCTAGTCGGGTTCAGGGTTCCGACGTGTTCTATCCCTGAACCTCACATCTTTGCTTCCTCCTCTCCAGTACACCCGCCTCTATCCGCCTCATCCCAATGTCTGCATCTGGCTCCAACACTGCTCGAACCCCCCTGAAGCCTGAGGACTGGTGAGTCTATCTGCTAGAGTTATGTGTGGTTATATCTGAGGTGGAACTGACCATTTGATTACCTTCTGAAGTGCGCACCTCACCCTGGTTGAGTTGACAGTTAGTCCGTCTGTCCATTTCAACAGGCTCCGTTGCACTAACATGTTTCGGGAATCGGAGCAGGCACTTCTTCAGAACTGGGCATCGGGCAATGCGGACAAGGGCGGGAGTGTCAATGTCATCAAGGATGTTGAGCGCGCCCATGCGAGAATGCTTTCGGACAAACTCACTGTCGGTTGGGAAAATGTCCAAGAGTATCTGGAGGCTCCCGAGATCCCAACCGAACGTCCGGCCAAAGGATCGAAGCGCAACTGGGCGGTTGACACATACATCGCACATCTTGTGCGAAGTGGTCGAATGGCTTTGCCTTCTGACCCAGGGGAGGTGCACCTTGCGCAGCCTTCCCCCCCGGCTGAGGTACGCATTATGTAGAGGTCTCGGTGTTGCACTTTTCAGACTGACTTGAAGCTCCAGGGAGAAGACACGCTGCAGATGGTAGTCTGGAGACCGGTTGAGCCGAATACGGATGCCGAGGAGGCCGAGCACTTTGGTGCTGGCGACGATGAGGAGGGTGGGAGTGGTACTGGCATGCCGGTGGCAGGGAGCTCAGTGCGTTACTACATGATGTTGTCTCATCAACGTGCACTTGACTGATGAGCTTTCAGACCGCCGGACCAGCTGCGGAGGTGTCAAGAGCTGATCAGAAGCGCGCCGCATGGATGGTCTGTGTTTTGATTTTGGCCATCGGCCTTTCCTATCCGTCTGTTCTGAATTCAGCTGCTGTGTGTAGGACGCGCATGGGGTGGGGGCAGCAATGCCTGCTGCTGTGGCGGCAAAGGGATTTGACCGTCGAGCCGCGTCACCGAATCAGCCCCACGGGCTCCCGCTGCTCTGTTTACTCCCAGACGTGCCCGTGCAGTACTATGCACTTGGAGATTATGTCACTGCTCGAGTTGAGGATCTGGTTCAGGCAGTCATTGAGTCTGCACTGGGCCTCGAACGTGGGTACACCCCTCTAGCGTTATTGGTGCAGCTCTGTATGACATGCCCCGATGCAGGAAACGTCTATATCAGCGTCCCGGAACGACTTGACGGTCAAGATTTCTACCATCGAATCGCATCAATGGATGCTCATGGTACTGTTCGGGTCATACAACCCCAACAGGAGGTGCAGTTGTCGCTCTTTGATACGGTCGACAAGCCTCGGAACTACAGGCCTGTACGATGGTTGTGGTCGTTCGCCATCGAACAGGTATGTCAATTTCTCTTTGTTGGCCATCGCAGAACCACATTCAGCGTCACTTTGCTCCTATTAGGCTGGTCAGCATGCGCAGAGCTTGAAACACAGCCGCAGTGGGAGTGACGGCTCAAGCGTACGCTCCCGCAGTGCATCCGTCCGACACAAGCCTGCTCAGGACGAAGCTGACGAAGACGACTCTCAAGAGCAGCCACAGAAGCTCACTGCAAAACGTTCAAGCGCACGCGACGTCACGAAAGACACACGATTCACCCAGGACGAGGTCGAGGAGGCGGTTCGTGCTTGGCTTCCTAAAGCCGAGAACGGCAAGTTTGGGCGTTCGGAGGTGGTCAAGCAGATCCAGCGGTCCAAGCCAAATGTCGGTCAGTCAGTTCTGCGGCTGCTGAAATGGGCGAAGGTCATCCAGAAGATGTACGCCCTTGGTCGAGCTGGTGACACTGCGAGGCCTGCTGGTCGTGGACAGCGCATCACCCAGAAGATCCTTGGAGACTTCGTCAACCGCAAATCGGACTGGATCCGGGACGCTCTCGCGTGTCGTGAACTTGTCACCGCAAACCGGAAGAACGAGGCCGTCCTGAAGACTCTCCGTGCGCTGCAGAGGAACCGTACAATACTGGGCATGAAGAAGCTGAGGTCGCTGCTGAACGACAGTCTTGAGAAGAAACGGCCTTCTGTCACTGAGAATGTTGAGGTCGACGTTGAGACGGAGATGTGGTCGGACATCGAGTCGTCCGATGAGTCCACTGACGACTCAGACGACGCACGAGAGTTGCTCGGTCTCCGTCCGAAACGTGCTCACCGTGCTCGGGTTGTGAGCAGCGATGAGGATGCAGAGGGCGACGAGAACGCAGAGGGCGACGAGGATGCAGAGGAGAACCAGCAGCAACAGCAGGAGGCGGAGGACTCGGAGGAGGATTTGGGTGAGGGCGGTGTTGAGGCTGGTGAGGAGGTCTTCTTAGATGAGTGGCACGGTTTCTCTGACGACAAGTGAGATGTACCGGGGAGATGAGGAGGACTTGATTTCATGTACATGTGGTCGAAAGATCTGCGGTCGTCGTGTGCATGCAAGAACATGCGTATAGTCTCTTTGCGCCCCCAGAAGAAGTCGCGATGACATTCCACGAGAGAGACAACTGTGTGGCATTTGAACACTGGAACGGTGTTGACACTACATACAGCTAAGGCACGCGAGACATAAGTTCGTCTACCAAGCAGAATCGTCCTATTCCCTCCTCCCACCGCTGCCAACTGGGGGTGTTCAAAGTCTGGCCGCTTGCACGCAGGGACTTCAGGGACTGAAATCCGAATTCAGCCCATCGGAAAAGACCACCCGCAGTGTATTGCGTGAACGAGTACCGGGACTCGTGCTCGGCAATAGGCAGGTTGGAGTGGCGGAGGATCGCAGAAGGCAGGAAGATCAAGGAGCCCGGTGAAAACTCGATGACAAGTCCAAGATCCCATACGACGAGGTGACCGCCTTGTTCAGGGTCGAAGTCGCCGAGGGCTACCACCGCGCACCATCCTGCAGCGAAGTTGAGATGGTCAGTGTGAATGTATGTGCGGACCTTGGGTCCGATGTTTAGTGTCGCCGCCGCAAAGACACAGTTGTCGAACATCTTGCGCAAAGAGCTGTCCTTTTCCAGGAGCTCGTTCGTGACTTTCTCATAGTGAGCATACAGCCGGGGTGCATACTGGAGGAAGCATGCTGCGGCTGGCCTGTGAGTACTGTATGCCCCAGATAAAGGATCACAGTCACTCACCGTCTATGAAGCCGGCGATACGGAGAAGAGCGCTGTTCTGGCGCAACTGCTCCATCAGCTTCGCTTTGAAAGCAGAGTCGTGGGCCATATTAGATGGTTTCTGCAATGAACAGAGCCCATGAGTAGAGAGATTTCAGGAAGGGCAACTCACACACCTTCTGTCCGCCTCCAAATGAGAAACCACCAGATGCGTTCGGGTAGTCGCCTCGTCGATGCGGTTCACCAGCCTCGGTATTGCCTGTGTACATCCGGCCTTCTTCGTTCATCGCTCGGACGGCTTCCCCGCACACCTCAGTCCAAGCAGCACCATCCTTTGGCCGCCCAGCGAGCATCATGAACACGCGACCTTCACGGTCTGAGATGGCGATTGGGTCCCTGTATACTCTGGTTAGTGTCTCAAACGCTGGACTGTGCGTCAGATGCTCTTACCGTCCATTCCACTTGATGACCTGGAAACCCTTCTGTCGCAGTTCAGCGAGGGTATATGCCCATGTGTCAGATGGGCTTGGTGGGATATAACGTCCAATGAAACCGGGATTGGCAACCGAGAATATGCCCGCACGGAGGCCCAGTTTGCCGAGGCCCTTGCGCAATGAGCCGGTGCTCGGGGGCTTGGGGATGCCATGAGCCTCGCACAAGACGTCAAGCTTGACAGCCTTCATGACCCTCAGAACCATGAGTGAACACTGTTTCAGCCGCCGGCGTGCGGTGCCTGGAAGCAGACCAAAGCGAGCCTGATCATCGAGGGCCCTCTCGGCTGACGCAGTTGCCCGCTCTCCCCGACGATACTCCTTCCGACGGACCTTGTCCTGTGCTACTCGGAGCGGACTCTTTTTCTTCTTCTTCTTCCCAACCGAGTTGACGTGTTTGCTTGGTGCAACTGTGCGGGTAGACGAGGCTGAGGAGGGAAGAACTGAAGACGGGGGTACGCGAGATGATAAGGGCACGCCACATGGTGAGGATGTGCGAGAGGGTGATGATGCATGAGACGGCGAGGGCGAACGGGATGGCAAGGTCGCAGGAGATGGGGAGGACACAGGAGGGGGCAAAGACGGACGAGATGGCGATGAGCGACGATGACAAGCAGAAAATCGACGGTAGAAAGCAGTCCGAGGCACAGTTGAAGGGCGAACCTCAGCTGGCGGACGAGCACCCGCAGGCAAATGAGAGCGCAAAGCAGGCATTTCGTTGTATGCTGGATCGGGCGGAAGGTGAAGTTGCGATCCGGATCCTAGGGAGCCATCCTCCGTCGTAGCTTCATCATGTGAGGGTCCGTCGTCTTCCCTGTCGTCTTCGACTGGTGTGCCACGGAGTTCACTCATCATGACAAGATCGAGAAAGTCGGTTTGGAGCTCGATGAGCTCGACTTCACATACCTTTTGGATCCACACATTTGAGCATGTCGCTGACGAGAGATCAATACTTCACTCACCGGCCCTGTGACCTCCTTGTCCTTGGTAGTCTCAGCTTCAGCCGGCAAGGCGTGGGCCAGTTCGTCTGCCACTGAATATAAGTCGTCAATCTGTGACGTCAAGACGCAGGTTTGAAGGCAGTAACACACCTGATTCATTGGCTGTGGCATCCTCAGACCTATCTGTGGGCTGCGATATGTCGTCCAGAGCACGCACGGCAGCTGAACACCAACAGAATACTGGTCAACTAAATCTACCAAGAGACATCACTAACAATTACGAACTTGGACCGCCCTTCCTCCGATGCTCTATCACGACACCAAAAAAGTCCTCTGACGCACGCTGGCATTAGCATGTAGTCAGCCTGAGAAGACACACACTTACTTCCATAGGTGGCGAGCTTTGGCCACGGATCTGGCATGCTCTGCTCTGGCCTGGATGGGTTGGGCCGCTGGCGCCGAGCTGTGCTCTCTGACTCGCGCGTCGTGCGGGTTACGTGATCGCTACGCGCGGTTGTCTGCCTGCGTTGCGTGCTTGAGCCTGCAGCCCTAGAGGAGTCCACAGAGGTGCGGCGTGAGTGCGCAGCCGGGGGTGGCCCTGAGCACTCGGCGTTGCACAGCGACCGGGAGTCATCATCGCCGTTGGGGTGCGAAGAATCAGGTTGAATGATCGACGTCGCCGCTACTGAGGGCTCGCGCGGTGGCTGAAGACTTGTGACATCTTCATCGGCTTCGCCAGGAGGCTGGAGACGTCGGCTAGCGGGCAAGGGAGGATCTGTAAAGCCGAGGAGCAATGAGACCCCAGCTTCCTTCCCACATGTGAAAGCGCACCTGACAGCTCCCGCTTTTTCACTCGAACGTTCGGCGCGTGTTGGTCTGCCATCATGGAAGCCGGGAAGATTTCAGGAAAACCTGTATCACCCAAAGTCAGGGACCGGGGCATACTCAATCAACAATGCACCCTTACATCCTTCGGGGACCGTGACAGTTCGTTCTGTGTGCCAATATCCCATGTCAATGCAGGCATAACCCATTGATGATAACAGCATACGTACCTGCCGCAGCGGACTGGGGGGCAGAGGCAACATTTGTCAGATCTAGGAAACACATCACTCAGCATTGGCGGATAACTCAAAGACCGACGGCAGACAGCCACAAGAAAGGCCATTCCCGAAGGGCGCACGACGTGTCCAAAGGTCGGACGCAGAACGTGCCTCGCCTTTTGGGAAATGGCTTCTCGGACCTAATTCGCGGATGGAGCACAGCGGAACACCACAGAGAAGCGCACGACGTGTCCAGAGGTCGGACGCAGAACGTGCCGCACCCTCTGGCGAACCCCGCTATACTCGCTGACATCACATAGGGGGAATCGGACTTACCAGGAATGTTCACGCCAGCGGTGGATTCATTTGAGGATCCTAAGCAGATGTGAAATCAGAACGAGCAGCCTCAGCAGATGTGACTAGGGTGCCATCCATGCATGAATCAGAGCCTGAGGCGCACGACGTGTCCAGAGGTCGGACTGCGAACGTGCCACACTCGTCCTGGTTGCATGGAAGTCCCCCGAGCTCTGAGGCTGAATACGCACCGTCAACGGTCACATCCGGTTCTTGACCTGCCGACGTGTTCGCCATAGGGGGTCCCGCCCGAGCGGCATCGCTTGCTGTGCAGATATGTTTGTCAGATCACGGGCGGAGGCCTCGGAATTCCAGAAGACTCACGAGGTACACTGGCATATTCCAGGGACTGTTCTCGCCATGGCGCTGCTACAAATTCCAAGGGAGAATCATGATACCGCACCAGGAGGGCTAGAGTACGCAAAGACTTACGAGCAAGTCCGTGATCTGCCTCCTGAGGCGACTGAGCTGGGGCTACATCTGCAAGAGGATAGTTAGCTCCGAAGAACATAAGGCGAGAATGGTTGAAATAGACTCACTGACAGGACCCGACTGGTGATCTGCGTCCGCGAAAACATTGCCGAAAGTTACCTTAGGTTCTGTGCAGCATCATATTCAACAACGCCGTCCAGGCAGATGGGATAAGAACCTACCTTTGCCCGAGGCATCGACCAGCGTACCGCGAATGTGTTGCGTAACTTGAAGACCATGAGGAGGTGGAGTGAGATAAAATGAGCACGACTCACCTCTGTTCGGCCGAAAGATCTGTTCACCACGCAACTTCTGCACATCTACGCAATCGGATCAGGAATTGGGGCGGACACGATTTAAAACCGTTACTCACCTTTCGCTACACCGACAGGCTGCTCGATCTCGACACTCTGGGTACCCCCTTCCAAGATCAAGTCAATCACGGTCGACAACGACCAGAGCCGATGACCACGTACCCGCCCCTGAGAAGTTGACGTGCTCAAATCGCATCGTCTGACAGCCTGCATTCCTGCCATCAGCGGCCCAATATCCACAGTCCGAAGCAGTCATCACGCACCTTGTGCGGTCGACGTCCGTTGCTCAACCTCCACGCGTTGAGTCACTGAGGCAAGGAAGCTTCAGTCAGACGAAGACACGTAGATACGATGCCACCCCATACCTGTGCCCCCTGCTTGCCACTGTTCGAGGACGATGCTCTGCGAAACTGCCTCGACGTGAGCACATCCTGTTAGGGTGATCGAAATGGGAGGTACCTTGTCCGTCGGGGGCTGTTTGAGTGCCCGAAGTCCGTTGCTTGCCTGCAGGAAGCCGCAGTGAGCCGTCGTATGGAATCGCGACACCATGAAGAGGGATACCATGTTCTGATGGCTTGGCTGTGCGCGGCGAGACGGAGCGGCGAGAACCTCAGACCCGGAACCGTATGAGGATGGGCTGACTGCCATAAGATGTGCAGGACACACACCTGCGGTCATGACGGCTTGAGGGACGGATACGTAGACGGGGAAGGGAGCTGTGACGCGGAGGATGAGGGAAAAAGGAAAGCAGTGGAATGGGGAAGGTCGGGGAGGAAGCGGAAAGCGCCGGAGGACTCCGGAGGCCCCCAAACCACTGAACTTTGGCGCGAGATCAGCGACAGAGATCAGATCGCGCGCACGATCATTCTGGCCATATGATCTCGCTAGCCGTGCAACTGGCTTCCGATGCGTTGGCGACTGGGCCCTTGGCAGACCGCGCATGCAACGCCCTTGTTTCTCGTCAAGAATAACTGGGATTGAGATAGAGGGAGGCCCGGAGGGATGCTTCACGGGCGTGAGCGGTCAAACGAGTGCCGAACATCCACATACGCCGTCTCGGACAAAGCGGACAAAGCTGGATGCGTGATGCGACTGCTCTGATGCCACCGCGCGGACAGATACTCAGCGTGTTCCGGGAGTCGGAGATAGGTCATGACGTTTGGGCAAAGTCTTCGCAGCTATGGGGCGCCATCCGCACCCTTGAACAGCAGGGGAACCATTCTGCCTCGCTGGAAGTATCTCCCAGGGCCGAGCGTCCTGGCCATGTCCTAGCTGGAAGGTCTCCTCAGGGCGGGTGACCCAAGGTGACACTATGGAACGCAGAGTAAGGAATGAGTCGCTGCATCCAGCTGTACATAGACAGCAGACTACCGTTTCACCGACATATTGTCGCAATTCCAACCGCCCCCGGACGCACAGGCCATGGCTTGTTTAGAGCACCTTTGCTCGTTCGGCCCGACGCGCTGGCCAAGAAGTCAGTACTTAAGACTCGTGTCCTGCGCGGGCTGCCGTGAGCCGTGAATGCCCGCACACCTGTTGTGATTGGAACGTCCAGGATGGAGGTCGACTCTCCCGGTCCGTCTTCTTGCTCAGCGGCTGTCCGCGACGGGCGTAAACAGAGACACTCTACTGCACTCCGTAGCGGTCGAACCCGTTTGGAAATGGCCGAGTGCGATGGGCGAGCTGTGTCATGGCCGCTTGGACGCCTGCAGTCCGGAGGAGGATGGTACGAGAGAACCGCAGGCAATGAATGCGAGACGGAGCATGCCAAACTGATCCCGAGTAAAATCGTATCAAGTCGTCGAGCGTACGAATACCCGCACAAAGTCCACACACCTAACCCTACCGCGCGAGTTCCCGCGGTCGGATTTGGCGACGGCGCAATGCGGGCCGCCAGCGCTCTCCAGCGCTGTGCTTCTCTGCTTCCTCGCCGTCTGTCTCCTTGCCTTCGCCGTCTGCCCATTATCGCGCTGTGTCTCTCTGATCTATGTCCGTCTCCGCTCACCTTCCTCGCTCGTTGCTGCGTGCCACAGTCAAGAAGAGGGTCCATGGACGCCTTCCGGGACCGAGGATTAGCAGCGGGAAGTTCGCGACACTGCACTGTGTCGGGAAGCATCCGGAGGATCGGAAGTTCTGGACGGTGAGTACGCTATACATATGAGCATTCCAGGGTTTTCATGAGATCGTGCCACACATGGGACTTCTTGCTGCTTCACCCATCATGCGTCCCCCGCCTCGGCCTCCTCCCTCGCTTTGTCTCCCTTTCTCTGGCGGCAACAAGTCTCGCCGCAGGCTCACCTACTCGGAGCGCTACGCAACAGAGGACTACACTTCGCGTGCCTCTACCATTGACTCTGCCCGTCCGAGTCTTCCAGCACCCTCTGCCCTGGAGCGCAAGATCCGCGATGAGGACCCGAACAGGGAGAGACAGGACATGAGCAGCAGACTGGAGGCCCTCGGCGACCTGATGCGGCAGCACGGGCTGGACTACTAGTAAGTGACTCACATGCTCTCGATGTTGCCGTCGTTCTTAGTTCGCGCGCAGCGTTATCCTGAGCGAGGACTCGCATGTATCGGAGTACATCGCCCATCACAACAGGCGCCGGGAATGGAGCTCTGGTACGTCCATCTCGCGTTCATGATGCCCCAAATGCTGACTCTTCCCAGATAGGTGCGTTGGTCAGTTGCTCTCCTGCGTTGCTCGTGCTCAAGTGTCTTGCGATGGACAGCGTGGTGGCTCAACCAGCGCGGTGACGACATCCCCTTCAACCCGGTTTTCCATTCATACTTGTTTATCGGCCTGGAGACCGCGATCTTGTTCATCGAACCGGTGAGGATGTTGTCTACGAGGACAGGCCCATCCCAGACGGTACGTCCCGCGTTCTCAGCCGCATGACGTCGATCTCAGCGCTCATCTCCTCTGTGAAGTCAAGGACGACGAGGTTCTCGTCGCAGTCAAGAAGACCGGTATGCCCCCACGACAGCATTGAGTTTCCGCGTGCCCACTCTCACCCTCCTCACCAGGTATCTGCTGTTCCGATGTGCACTACCTCGTCGCTGGTCGCATCGGCGACTTCGTGGTCGAGAAGCCCATGGTACGTGCCTTCCGAGTGAGAACCCGAATCCGACCGTTCACACAACCCACCCAGGTCCTCGGCCACGAGTCTGCTGGTATCATCCACAAAGGTACGCATCGCCTAGCTCTCAAGAGCACCTGAGCTGACCAATCCTACAGTTGGCAAGAATGTCAAGGACCTGAAGGCGGGCGACCGCGTCGCGATGGAGCCCGGTGCGACCTGCCGCGTCTGCGACGACTGCAAACGCGGCAGCTATGAGGTGAGCGACACCCCTCTATTGCGTGTCCAGCCGGGATCTCACGCACGCCTGCAGCTCTGCCCTGACATCGTCTTCGCCGCCACGCCCCCGTACGACGGCACCCTCGCACGCTACTACCCCATTCCGGCCGACCTCTGCTACAAGCTTCCCGACAACCTCACGCTCGAGGATGGCGCGATGGTGAGCGCGCACCGCGTTCTCATGCACATGCTCCATCCCACTCGCTGACCCTACGTGCACAGATGGAGCCGCTCTCCGTCGCCGTCCACTCGGTCGCAAACATCTCGCAGCTGCGCGCGAACCAGTCTGTCGTCGTCTTCGGCGCTGGTCCGGTCGCCCTGCTCTGCATGGCGGTCGCGCGCGCCCTCGGCGCATCGCGCGTCATCGCCGTTGACATCGTGCCCTCCCGCCTCGAGTTCGCGAAGCAGTACGCCGCGACGGACACATACACCCCGCCGAAGCCCCAGGAGGGCGAGAGCCGCAGTGCGTACTCGCAGCGCAACGCCAAGACGATGATGGAGCAGCTCGGGATCAAGGAGCGCGGCCCCTCTGCCATCGACCTCGTCGTCGAGGCGTCTGGTGCGGAGGTGTCCATCCAGACCGGCATCCTGATCGCGAAGCACGGAGGGAGCTACGTTCAGGTGCGTGCCTTCTAGCCTACCCCCCTGGCGCCTTAGCTTGGTTCCTCCGTAATGGGATGCTCACCTCACGCGGATCCTGCAGGTCGGAATGGGCCAGTCCGAGGTCCAGATCCCAATAACTACCCTCCTCGTCAAGGAGGTCAACTTCAGGGGCTCCTTCTGCTACGGCGTACGTCTCCAGCCTCCCTCTCGACTCCCTCGTCATCGTGTAACTCACACCTCTCCCCCGCAGCCCGGCGACTACCCGCTCACGATCGCGCTCGTGAGCCCAGGGCAAGATCGATCTGAAACCACTCGTCACGCACCGCTTCAGCTTCGAGCAGGCCGTCGAGGCCCTCCAGGTGACGCGCAACGGCAAGAGCCAGGACGGCAAGGCGGTCATCAAGGCGGTCATCTCGGGACCCGACGTCTCTCCCGACGATCTCTCCTGATTCGCCGCGGGCCTGGGCTTGTGCACTTACTCGCTGTCCTCAGACGGTGTGTCCTATGACGAGGACGCAGGAGGAGACGGTAGGTGTTGAGGGCGGACTCTGGGGAGAGGGCGGTGCAGGGCACGAGGAGGATGGCTGGTGGACAGAGAAACCACCTCCCGCGGCTCGGGTGGTTTCGTTTGCTTCTGGTGACGTTAGCCATTCGGCAGCCGCTGTTTGTCACCCGTGAAGTAGCATGGCAGCAATATATTCATTCTATTTCAGATCGCCCCGGTGTACATGCCGTGTAGAGGAGACTGCGAGGCCGTCGACGATCGAGTGCCGCTGCGTGTACACACCAAGGGCGCGGCGAAGGCGGAGTCCGCTTGCACAGCTTGCCAGCTCCCTCGACCCAACCTGTCCTCCTCCTCCCCACGCTGCAGCACACAAACTGTGGTGGGTGGAAGGCTTCTCAACCCGTTGACAGACGGCTCACCTTCTTTCTGAGCTAGGAGCAGGGCTACCGTGCTGTAAAGTTCGATCTTACTAGACAACTTGGCGAGTATGTATGACCAGGAGCGCAGCGCATGCTGGCCCAAGGTCGAGCGGAGGACGTGGCCGGGCATTGGTGCGTCAGACTAGTAGTCATCGTCGAGTCGCTGCGGCCGTACAGCGGAGGTACGCAAATGGATAGCGCGGTTGCCCAATCTGCACGGCAAGGACATCTACACGCGGTATCTGATACGTTCAGCCGGCCGACTGGATGCTGCGGGGGTCAACAAAGATCGTCATATGGTGAGCAGCCGTCCAACGTCTGTGGCACGAGCACGGTATTGATCCCGAAGACGTACCCAAGGCATACAGATCAACGCCGTGTTGCGGAAGCTCGTGCTACAGTGGTGGGGTGATGATGATTGATGGGAGGTAAATCGCCACCGGTGCTCGGTGCTGAGCGATCAGGGCGATGGCTGTATCGATGGCATAGCGCCGGGCATGGCCGTACTTATTCTCCTCTGGGAAGACCGCGCGCGAATTCAGAGGTACCGTCTGCCCCCGCTCCGCATCACCTTCGCCGCAATCTCAGGGATGACAGCCCGCCCGCACAGCAGAGACTCCTCCCTGACCTCGAAGGAGCAGCCGGGTCCCGTCTCAGCTGGACACACCCCGACTTCCCAAGTCCTGGTCAACACCGGGATTGCAGTGGATTTGGGGGGTTACGGGCTGCCTCCATGGATCCCGGGTATGAACCCACGCCAGCCCATCAACTTTGACGCCATGATGCGCGAGGTCCCAGGACGCCCCGGGCCCACGCGCGAGGATTTCGAACGCATGCAACTTGAAGCGGCCCGCCGAGTGAGGGGAGACCACCATGGGAGCGACGAGGATAGCGTCGGGGACCCGGAAGAAGATGCAGACGAGGATGCGACTGACAGTGCACGTTCCCAGTCGCCTGGCCGTCCCATCTGAGGTGAAATTGCCCCGACTCTGGTGCCTGGGACGGCCCGCATCTACTTTGAGCCCAACACCGACCCTTACTTGCTCATCCGGCCGACGTCTTTTGCCTTGATGGTAGTCGTGCACGAGGGGCAAACAATGGTCAGTCAGTGTTCGCTCCTGACAACGATCGACTCACTGATGATTACGCAGTACACTGTGCCGATGACCCACGAGGAGGCCGTGGAGATGCGGCCGAACGTGCTTGTCTTCTGGCGCACAGTGTCCCAGGCTCCCGTGATGGAGGCTTTGAGTCCGACACAAGACACAGGCCTGAGATCCGCCGTGAGCCTGTTCGACTTCTTCGGGCAGGAAACAACCGAGGCACGTGAGGCTTGGCCCCAATTCATGCTGCACTTCAACATGTTCGTTGAAATGGCTGCGCACCTGGGGGGCGGGCTGCTGTGCTTGCCCGGGGAGGAGATCCTTGAGCAGCTGCGAGACTGGGACCAGCAAACCCTGCCTGTAAGTTTATGAATAGATTGAGATCGTCTGCAAATGACTCACATAAACCCGTAGAACGCGCTTCTGCTCAGTGCCACGCTGGAGCCGTGCCCGCGTGCCGTCGAACTTGCAGAAGTGTGTCGCGAGGCTGGTGTGGATGATGGTGAGGAAGACAGGGGCAACTGTGACGCCGCCGCCGACGGTGAACACCAGTAGCAGTCTGGGGGTTGTGGTGGTCGCCATCCCATGCATGTAGTTGTATCATCAGGAGAACATGCCGAGGGAACGACAGTAGTCGACGAGAAACCAACCTTCTTGACCGCCGTTGCACCGTGTAAGCTCTATGGGGACAATGTGTCAGCATCAATGTCTCCCAATGGAGGCACCGCTGGCAGCACAGAGATACCGCTGAGCCGGGAGAGCCGAGACAACCGGCACCATGCCGAAGAAACCAGTGCCGCGAGCTGGACATAACGCTTTGCCTTCCGACCACACATTCCCTTCCTCCTAGCCTCCACGCTGTCCTTGCACCGATGGCTGTTTTGACGTTCGCCAGGGCGTGGGACGTTCAAGACGAAGTGACTATCGCACCCGATTATGAGGCATTTCTGTTAGGTGTTATTGGCCAGAATGCTGAGAAAAGGGTGCGTCGACACAAGGGTTGCCACAGACGTCGGTCGCCCATGTGCTGACGTTGAACATCTGTAGATTGTCATCCCCGGGGCACCAGAACCGGAGTATAATCCACCTGTGGACTGGGATGACTGGATCACCCAGGTTCGGGGCGACTGGCTGGATGATTGCGACATCTCGCCCACACAGAAGATTGTGATTGCGGACCTATTGACGGGGTTCCGAGAGCTCTCAAACAAGGCCGACATCGAGCTGTTCCAAGAAATGTGGGATAAGCTGAGGCGGATCTACTGCAAGACTCGATCCGGAGCCTTTGATGTGGAGCTCGATCTGCGAGAGGTAGCGGAATGGCTCCATAGCATATTACAGGAGGTATGCGAGCCTCAGCCCTCTTGCGGACATGTGAAAACTCAATCTGATGTCCCTTCAGGACGTTTTCAAGGAATACAGAGAGGAGGCAGCACAAACGCACTTGCCCTGGTCGGAGGAAGAGTTTGCGGGGGAGAACCTTGTGGATGAGGCCATCTTGCAGGAGTTGTTGCCCAGCAGAGTCCTTGTCGACGCTGGCACACAGACGGAGGGCGAGGAATAGATACGGTGCAGCATAACATTGGCAATAACCATGCTCTCGCAAGATACGTACATGCTGGGACAACGGGACATTGGGGAGGGACTCTACGAAGTACTAGTACATAGTAACCACCGGGCTCTCACAGTTAGAGTCACAGTCGTGTGTATTTGCATGTGTTTGGTCCACGCCTGCTGTGGGCGCTGAGCGCGCCTCGTGGGTCGCTGTCTCCCATCCACCCTCATCCCTCGCCATGGCTTCCCGAGACATCCTGCTTCCGTGTGGCCAGTACGTGTTGTGATTTATCTGTGAGCGACACTCATGACTACCTCCAGCATGCACCATGTAGTCCTCGCGCGAACGGTCGATGCTGGAGGAGCGCAGGCGGCAGGACAACGGGGACAACCGACGTCCACTTACCAGGTGGACGTCCGTGGATGTGAAGTGTCGAGGCTCTGGCTTAACGGTGCGTGTTGAAAGTCTAGAGTGCCATTCATCTCTATTGATATCCCTATTGACAGCCCTGGCTTTCATTGTCCATGACCTCCTCGAAGCCCGGGAGGCACGTATCTCCCTGCTCCAGGAGGCCTTGCAAACGTCGGGCAATCTTACCCGCGAGTTTCAAGCCTTATATCAAGATGCCGAACGAGCCCGAGTGCAAAGCGATCAGGAGCTTGCACGCATCAAAGGGATGTGCGACTGTCGATGGGCTGAGGGGTTGCGCGACTCGGTTGCCAATGGGCATCCGTAATGTGCAATTGGTTGTCATATGTTCTGTCTTCGTTCTGGCCTGTGTCCCACCGAGTGCTTTCGTGATGTACTGTATACTATAAGCCATGCATGATATCCTGGATGAATCTGGTGCTAGAGTGGATGTCTCTCGCTTTTTGGCCTGAGTTCACGCAGATGTGGCTCGCTGCAACTTGGCAAGTCGAGGCTGGTTATTGAAACATGCCCTGCCGTCCGAGCATCACCCGACCATCTGAGAGGTATAATGTTACTGCATCATATTGATGAACTAGGTACTACCAAGGCAACTTGAGCTCGTCCAGTGGAACCAAGCGAGGACGACGCCCTCGCTTGCTCTGCACCTGGACGCGGTACTCATTATAGATACTAATCATCTCGTCTAAGAAGAAATTGTAATGAACCTCAGACATCTCTCGAACAACAGGCAGAAACTTTCCAAACCAGCCGTTGACCTGCTCGGCGGCGGACGAGTTGAATCTCCACTCGTGCTGCTCGTTGTACAGTTCGGGGAACAGTGCGGGATTGCAAGTTGTCGCACAGAACTCGTCCGTGTCAGAATGCTTAGTGTTCGCATGGAACACGTCGACAGCCATTCCAACTCGAGCAAGTTCGTGAGCGCCATTGCCAGAGGCCCGCATGTGCCGGAGGAGTGTGCATTGGTTGTCGTAGAATAGGAACGAGGGGTGTCCCCGGGGGAAGTCGTCGGGGAAGGTGTCAAGCACAAAGCGCTGGTCACAGTCCAGCTAAGTCAGCGGCAAGACAGGGACCAGGGAACAATGAAGAACTACGCACCAAGGCCTCTGCAACGCCTTCAGACTCGAAGAAGGTCGCCCGAGAGATAATGATGCCACAGCATCTCACCATGAGCTGCTCGTTGTGCGTCCACTTACGCGTGAGAGCAGCCCGTATCTTGACTTCTGTGTCCTTGCGCCGCCGAGCCTGTTTGGTCGCCTCCGAGTGATGAATACGCGGATCGCTACCGAGCAGATCAGCGACGTCGGGACGGTCCAACACGTCCCGGCAAGGCGTCTCCGATGATGAACCGAGGGGGTCTACCTGTGGCCCTTCGTTGTCTGCAGCTTCGGCACCTTGGAGCTTCATCTCCACGTCGGGATCGTCGAGTACCTCGTGAGCGGCCACACGCACCTGCGCAGCAGCCGCGTGACGCTCCAGTCGCCTTTTGAGACGGAAGATGGCCATGCCGTGTTCGCGCTTCTGACGTTCATGCTCGCGATGGGCTGGGTCCATGCAAGTCCGGAAACCACGAGTGATGGGTTTCGTACACCCCTCAATGGCGCATTGGGTCTCGTGGTCAGCATGCTCAGGGCAGAAGCGGTCTCGGGGGCTCCTCAAAGTGATGGTACAATAACGCTCATTGCAGCGAGGATGTCCGACCGTCACACCGTCCATAACACAGGCAGAGAGGCGAGCTGAAACGAGTAAAATATAAGCACAAGCATGGCGGGAATAGCACTGAAAGAACGCACTCCATGGTGCACTGTCCGTCCCATCCGGTGGGGGAATGATGTGCTCACAATCATCACAGGCATGGGCCCACAGAGGCTGGCCGGTGCCCCGCATGCGTAGATTGCGTGCTCGTAGTGCATCGTCGAAGCGATCTGCCTGCTTCCCATGATGAGGGACCTGGAGAGTTTCTCCGCGTCGCTCACAGTCCGCGAGCAAGGCGTGGAGGTAAAAGCAATTCCACACCATCTCGCCGGTAAGAGCATGGCTGGGATGCTCCGATGAGAGACCCAGGTTGTACACCCGGGCGACGACATCACCAGACGCACTACATGAATAGAATCTTGTCAGACCTATGCGAACAGACCCTCAACGAAGGTAATCGTGCTCACTGTGCAAAGGCCATTTGTGCCCGAAACAGAACGACAAGATCCTTGTCGATGTATGCGTGTTCTGTGACCTCAAGGACGTCGGGGACACCTTTGTAGTATACACGCTTGGCAGCGGGGGACTGGGCGTGACGGACAATGTAGTTGGGTCGGTATGTCGTATGACACCCTGCCACGTAAACATATGTTCATATGTGACGCTGATTGAGTGAAAATGCCAGACATACCTTTGCAATATTGGGTGACGACTCGAATAGGGAGAATGCCCCGACGACGGGTGAATAAGTGTGCGGAGTATTCCTGTCTCTTGCCAGCTATCGATCGTCCACGACGAGGGCAATCTTCCATGTCGCAGCTCGACACTGGTCCTATCATGATCTCGGCACCTGCAGATTCACAGCAAGAAATGAGATGAACTTCGGAGGAGTAGCCTGCGAGTTACTCACCGAGGCTATGGGCCGGACCTGACTGCGCCAGGAAAGCATCGGTCTGACCAGGTTGTAGAACGAGTTCACCAGGCCGCGCTCGAAGGATGATGTCCCCTAATACATGCCATAGAGCGACTACTTCTTCGAGGGGCAAGCATGTGTAGATGCTGAGAACGATCTGGATGTTCTCCGGTAGAACGGGCAGTGGAGCTGGTTGAGACTTCGGTCCACCGTCGGTGAGTTCGATGAAGGGCGCGAATCGTGTGCCGATGTCAAAGAAGGCCAGAAGCTGGGCTTGCTCGAGTCGTGCGTATAGATCGGGCAAGGTCGACACCCTAGCTATAATGTCAGAGAGGAGAACCATGTCTGGCGGTTGGGGACTGGAGAGAGGAAGGAGCGAGTAAGCAGAAGGAAAATTGCCAAGGTTATCCCAGACATGGGCGACCACATTTTGCCATCAGCTGACAAAATCATGCTGGTGTCGAGGCTGACGGGTTTCGGGGCATATATGTGTCAATACTGGAAGTGGTTCATTGGGAAAAGTGCGACCTACTAGCAATAGTGGAACCACTGAAGGGGTTCCCAGCCGTGCACAGAAAATGTCGAAACAGGTTCATTGGACTATGCCAGCCCAGCAGACGCACAGAACCACTGAAGAGGTTCTGTGCTGAAAGCATGAAACCAGGAACCCCTGCAGTGGTTTAGCCAGTGACGGCCCGATCGCTGAAGCACCACAGGGATTCAGCGATGCAGGCAAAACACGTTCGTGGGTTCCCGTTCTGGGGTGGAACTGGTTCACTGAGTGCAGGAAGAGGTTCAGCCGTGAGCTGCAGGGGTTTATGGACGAATGTTGGGATGTCTTCACGGGTTGCAAGCCTAGACAGGAAGGCAAGAACGGGTTCAGCGAGGGGTTACATGCAAACTAGGAACAAACGAACGACTTCCCGGTAGGTGTCGCTGAAGACCTGCAAGGATGACGGAACAGCTTCAGTGAATAACCGCAGAGCTTCAGTCATTCACTGAAGCGCTTGAGCAAAACAGTGAAGACTTGCAGTGTTTCCCTGAACCGATGGAGGGGATACACTCAGGCCATGAATGCGAGAGGAAAATCGCTTTTGGGACTTCCTTGAAAACACTGAATGTCTGAACAGAAAACGGGAAGTGGTGCGGACAATACCTGCATGTATCGCTGACTTGCGCGACCACAGTGCTAAGTCGAACTATGTCGGTATTGACATAGAAGCATAACTGCATTGCCTTTGTGGCTCTACTGACAGAGAGCTTACTAGAGTAACTACACATTAGCTTAGCCTTGTTACTGACGTGGGGCTATCGTAGAGTTATCAGGCGCTTTGATAAGATCTGCCGGAATTCCGGCGGAATCCGGCGGAATCCGGCGGAAACTGCACTATAGTTCTGATGATCTCCCTTCGTCGCCAGCGATGTCCGCGGTAGAGCCTCTCTGAGGTGTGGCGCGTGGCGCAGGATCGCTCCTGCCAGGCGTACATGTATATGTCAAGGCATAGTCGACTCGGGCCGCGAACGGCGGGGAAGGGACGTCACCGACGTTCCATGCTGTCGGTGTCCTCGTGCAAGTAAGTACCGCGGCTCACGCGCTGAGCTTGTCTCCCTCTACCGCCTCAATCCACGCTATGCCTTAAGGAGTTGTCTCCCCGGTCCTTCACCGTCGGCAGGATTGTTCCAATCAACGCCCGGCGAGCTCGAGATCCTGTCCACGACGCTACAACGTGCCCAGATATGCCGACATGTGTATGTCCGTAGTCGTCGTCATCGAGGTTCCCCGACCGCAAGATATGCTGCCGCACTGCCGTCAAGTATTGTACCCGTCCTTCCGCCCTCATTCCGGCCGAGCGTCCGGCACATGCTGTTCGACGTCCGTGCTCGCAGAGCAGGTGAGTGCCGTTCGCGCTCCTGAGTCAGTATGCGGCGAAACGATAGCTACTCATAGGTCGATCGGCTAGACATCGCTCGTTGCTGGATGAGCGCAGTTTATGTGCGTGCGAGGAACACGATATGCACGACCAGGCACTCGTTCGGCGGGGTGCCTCCGCCGGAACGCCTTCGACTTCGTTGAATGCAAACCCCGCACGAGCTGTAGTTCGTGCTGCAGTAACAGCCCGCGGTGCTGTTATTTTTGTCCGACGGCGGTGAGCCGGCGGGTGGTCAGCAAAACGTCCTGGTAGTCTGTCAGACGTTCTGTGCGGCGCATCCCGAAGACGTGCCGACCACTCTTCCGAACGTTAATCCGTGACATCGAACGAACGCACTTACCAATATGCTCGCCAGCTCACTTCACAGTACTTGCGCTCATTCTACTGGTCGGTCTCCAGAGACCCACGACCATACGCCTCAGTATGTGCCTCTTCATCTGTATGGTCCATCTACTTACCATCTCAACACCAACGCATCACCGTAGCATCTCGTAGCCACGCGTTCACGTGCCGCCGCCGGAGAAGCAAACCTTGAAATGTCGGATATACTCCGCGAGGATATCCCGACGCGTCTCGGTCCCGCCCCCGCGACTTCTTCCACCTGCCACATCCGGACGTCGCAACATCCTCGACGCGTCATACGCCCGAGGCCGCTGCTTCTCCAATCTCTGATGCAGCAACGTGCCTGGCCAACCCGACCTTCGCTGTTGAACGATGTGTGCGTCCGTGACCCAGCATCCGCTGAATATCCGGCGCAGAGCGCGTCGAGCCACCACGACGCGAGGCATCCGTCTCCTCGTGTCATGCCGAAGAGCACGATTGGGCCGTCTCTCGCTGCTGGCAAGGCACCGCGGCAGCCCGCCTGCCGGCACTCGGGACATGGGACGCAAGTGCCTGCCAGAGAAGGAGATGGGAGACGCGGCTCAGACTGGGCTGACAGCTTTGCGGGGAAGATATAAAACCCCCACGGGGAGGCCGAGATGGTCTTCAAGCTCTCGAGCCACCCCGCACTCGACGCAAGCTACCCAGCAGCCTCGGTAAAATATGTTCGCATTCGCCGCTCTCGTCACTCTCGCCTCGGCTGCGCTTCCGCAGGTCCTTGCCCACGGTGGTGTCCTCTCTTACCTCATTGGAGGGCAGACTTTCCAAGGATGGGCTGTGCGTATCCTCCCTATTCTCCCTTTGTCTGTATATGACGGAGCATTGATATTGGCCACGCATACAGCCCTACAACTCCCCGGCCGGACAGACGACCATCCAGCGCCCCTGGTCGAGCTAGTGCGTTCTCTCTGCCACTTGGTCGTATTCCGAGGATTGAGCGATGCTTATGCGTTGTACTCTTTTCGCGTATCAGCAACCCCATTACGAACCCGACCGACCCGACTGTGGCCTGCAACGATGATGGCACTTCTGGTGCTCTCCAGCTCACCGCGACGGCCAAGGCTGGCTCTCCCATCACCGCGTACTGGAACCAGGTCTGGCCGCACCCGTACGGCCCTATGGTACGCCTTATTGCAGACCACTGATGAAGCGGTAACTGACGAAGCACACAGCTCACCTACCTCGCACAATGCCCAGGCAGCTCGTGCACCGGCGTGAACGCGAACACGCTCAAGTGGTTCAAGATCGACGAGGCCGGCTTGCTCTCCGGCACGATCGGCGACGGCTACTGGGGCTCGGGCAAGATGATCGACCAGAACTCGACCTGGACGACGACGATTCCGGCGTCCGTCCCCTCGGGCAACTACCTCATCCGCTTCGAGACGATCGCGCTGCACTCGCTCCCTGCCCAGCTCTACCCCGAGTGTGCGCAGATCACGATCACCGGCGGCGGCTCCCGTCAGCCCACCGCGGACGAGCTCGTCTCCTTCCCGGGCGCGTACTCTGCGAGCGACCCCGGCTGTACGTCATTCCGTCTTGCGGTCGTTCTGCTGAGGTTATATGCGGTGCTCACTGATCCTGCTTTCCTCCCCTTGCCTTTGTGCGATACAGTGACCGTCAACCTGTACACTAACGACGCCCTGACCGAGACCACTTACATCATTCCCGGTCCCCCGCTCTACGGCAGCGGCTCTGGTGCACCCGCTCCCCCGCCCTCCGTACGTCTTCTGATGTCTATCCACCGTTCCGAGGGCTTGTGACTGATAGACTCATTGCGCTCACAGTCTACTGTCGGCCCTGCCCCCACCACGTCTGGATCTGCGCCCCCGAGCCAGACCTCGTCGGCAGGCACCGTAGCGCAGTTCGGCCAGTGCGGTGGCCAGGACTACGTCGGCCCCACCGGTTGCGTTGCGCCATTCACTTGCAAGGTTGTCAACGGTACGTCTCCGTCTCCTTCATTGCTCTCCTCTCTCTAGACGACCTCGTGCTGAGTACCCGTGCGTGCGCAGACTACTACTCTCAATGCTTGTGATCCCGCCCCATCATCCGGGCACGCATAGAGCGAGCACGCAGGGTTGTTACTGTATCAGTCATGGGAGGAAGGTGCGCGGCTGGTCGCGGTACGATGACCGGGTGAAGGCGCTTGGGAGCAGTGTCGCAAGTCAGCGTGTTTCTCTGGGTATTGTTTTCTCGTCGGCATCATGTGCATCTGTAGTATAATACGCTCTTCCGCTCCTTTGACCGCGTGGATCCAAGTTCCACCTGGGTGTCTGTCACTGCATCGCTTGAGCAAGGCGGCTGTAGCTTGGCTGGTTTGTGTCGATACCCTTGAAACCTCAAGGAGAACACGCGACTTCTTCTCGGATCGAAGCCCGTCGCGCTGCACGCGATTCAGACCTTGCGCTCCGCCGGCACACGCTGCCTGGGCAACAGAGCGAAAACATTCAGACAGCGACATACTAGACGGACTGATACAATGTCGTACTCGATTACAGTGTTAGCAGTTTCAGACAACCCAGCGGACGCTGCCCCCCAATGCTCACTTGCGAGAGTCAGGTCAGTTCTGTGCGTCAGTGTCGCAAGATCGACATGTGACGGACGGAGCTTACGACGACGGAAGAACACAACCCCAAACGTTCACCTTCTTCTTGTCACGTCCGAGAGTGAAGGTCTTCAACGCTTTCGCGTAAATGGCTGCGAGCCCACGCGCCAACTGCTCAGAATCTGCGACGAAGACGACGTGCCATTCGCGCTCGTCCCGAACCTCGTGGTCGAACTTCGCCCAGATCTTCCGAAGCCCATCCACAGGGCTGCTGTGTTCATCCGCTATCGTGGCTTGGATAGCATAGACATGCGCGCTATCCGCGAGGACGCCGTCGATGCATCCCGGAAGGTTTGTTATCGACGGAAACCAGTAGAAGGACGAATGCTCTCCGCATCGTGTCAGCGCTCTAACCGTGCCGGCAAGCAGCCGTTACGATGGCTGCATCATGGCCGAGTCGTGCTGAGGGAACTCGCGGAAGATGGTGAGGGCCTGGGAGTTGCTGGACAAGTAGCCGTGCATGCGTTTCTCGAAATGCCAGGCTGGAGCTGCTCTGGTCAAAGCGTGTGAAGAGAGCGTGTCGAAAGGCTGCAAAGCTTTGTCGTTTGAGAGTGACCGGCGTATGGTGTTGAAGATCTCGTAGAGGTGGATGGTAGGGATGTAGTAAACCGAGTTGACGGAACTCGCGACTAGGGGATTATCCGGCCGATAAGGAAGCACGAAGAGACCTACGCTTGGTGTCACCCCTGCCACAGGATTTGCGTATTCGGCGGGGTCAGCGCAGATGGCCCTCGCCGACGTCTTGGCTGCCTCGGTCAAGTCTCTCTCAAGGAAGACGCGTAACTCGGAGCGTTCGCTCAGGAGGTTTAGGATCGTTCGAGTGCACGGATCCCACTTGCCGATGTAATCATCCGTCTCGGCCACATCCAGACCGAGCTCCTTCCTGTATGCATGGTGAATAAGCACATACTGGCGGGAGGAGTACAGAATCCAACCACGTACACAATAGCCCCTATCTCAAGCGGGCGCGGTAAGTCTGCGACGAGGATCCTTGCGTTGTGGTATTTCGTCCAATCCTTCCATCTGCTAGGCTTCGGAGATGAGGCTTGGATGATACGTGCGTCTGAGCTCTGGAAGGCCTCACATGGCTCCACGATGTTGTTGTTGGAATCCGAGAGAGCCCAGTAGTCCCTCGTCATCTCAATCGTGTCCTCCACACCCCATATCGTGGCTCCCTCCTGGTTGAAGACAACCAAATGACGGCCCTTAAGGTGAATTGCTGTAGGAAGTCTCTGCTCGAGACGGTGCAGCAGCAGCTGCAGGAGGAAGACGGTCTTGCCTGCGTAATGCGCACACATCAGCACAATCAGCAACTCGTCAAACCAAAATTACGCACCAATGCCCGGATGACCTGTAATCACGATGGCCTTGGTCGTCCGCAGATAGCCCGTCTCAATCGTATCCCGGAGCCAGACGTACTCAGGCCGGGTTACGAGGACGTCCTTGACTGTAGGAGTGAGTCCACCGCACGCCTTTGTGCTGACGCCATCGTCGTCCTCGTCAGTCTCGATTGACATCGGTACGTCCTTGTCGGGGGAGATTTTGGCCATGGTGATCTTTCCTGAGGACTGATAAGGCCATGGTTTGCCCCAAGCCTTCTCCCATAGCTCCTGTGCGCGTGCAGCGGCTGAGGGCGGTGGATGAGCCATGGAGAGTGAGAATATTGCAGCGCTGGCCGGCGCTCTCTCCGATTTCGATGTCTATAGCGTCTACCCGTGCCCTTGTCACGGAAAGCCAAGGTGCATGAGCTACTCATCCGTGATACCGGCGCACTCGGGTGGGCTGCGCCCCCGGTCGACGCGAGTTGGACGCTCGGACTCGGAGGTCGATAAAGAGCATTGCCATATCGGGCGGACGCGTTCCTCTCTCCGAGCGCCTAGGCGCGTCCTTGACTAACGCCACAACGGTCCCGGCTTGCTGATATCCTCTCGTCGTCGAGCTCCTCTCCCCTCGCCACTTCCAAGAGTTTCTCAGGCTCCCCATTCTATCTGTAGCCTCCCCCATCTACAAGTTGTCAAGATGATGATCAAGGTGAAGGTGCGTATACGCTGGGTTGAGGTACGTTGTGGGGTGCGAGCGTGCCACTGACAACTTACCGGCTTCTTCCCAGACGCTTACGGGCAAGGAGGTACGCGGATCCTTTGTTCCGCCGGACAGGGCGCAGAGAGCTCACTAGGATGCCGCTTTGTGGCATTTTCTGGGACGCAGATCGAGCTCGATATCGACCCCGAGGACCAGGTGCGTGCCACTTGCCCCTTCGTCCTCTCCCTGCATGTATTCTGACCTTGAGTGTCCTCGCTGTTTGGGAATTACACGCTTTATAGGTCTCCCGTATCAAGGAGAAGGTCGAGGAGCAGTCTGGTGTCCCCCCACCGCAGCAGCGATTGATCTATGCCGGGAGGCAGATGTGCGTCTTGTCCCGCCCTCTCTCTTCCGATCTCGACTGACTGTATATGCGCGCATGGCAGGGCCGACGACAAGGTCGTCAAGGACTTCAACATCGCCGCCGGCGCAGTGCTGCATCTGGTCCTCGCCCTCCGTGGAGGCTCGTGCTAGATGTGTGCTCCCTCCGGGCGGAGCGGAGATGCGCGGCTCGAGGGGATGGGTACCAGAGAAGTCGCAAGTTTTGTATCTGTTGCAGTACGTTGTATCGTGTTAGAACATCGCACAATCCGCATCGCTTTCATCTGCTTTCGCGCAAACACGGGCAATGGGTATGGACACCATCCAATTCTAGATATCCCCTTCCTACGAACCCAGATTATACATGCAAGACTACAGATGCGGTGATCATACATAGATCCAGATGAAGACAAATCTGCCCGGACGCAGTCCCTGGTGTCACGAATAGCTCATGGGGCGACGGACCCGACAACGTCGGCCCCTGGGAGCAACCAGCGGAAGGTGATGCTCAGTCGGACGTCCCGTGTCAAGAGAACCTTGTGTGCACTTCCCGGGCTTTCCTCGACGAGGTCTTCGTCCTGCTTCTCGATCCCGTGCGTCCACTTGTAGCGGGCCTCCTCCGTCATCACCAGCACGCTCCCCTTGGGCAAGTAGAGCGCGCACGGTTCGGGGACAGGGCCGCCAGACTCAGACCCAGTCTCATCTGAGCGTGGAGAGACCGCCGTGTCCCCCTGCACGAACTGCATCGTGCATCCGGAGCCGAGGCTGACGCCCATGATCCCGTCGCCGTACCGGTCGACGAGGTCGACGTGCGGAGAGATACCCTCGCCCGGCCAGTAGAGGTTGATGATCGCCTGCCGCGCGCGCGGCGGACCAGTATGCGACGCGGGCGACGGCGAGAACAGCAGGTCGTGGACCTCGGGAGAGACGGCCGGGCGGAGGAGGTCGTCGAGCATGATCAGCAGGTCGGTGAGGAAGGGAGGCAAGCCGGGTGTCGCGGACGGGGAGGGGTCCTCGGAGGAGAGGGGAGAGGACCGCTCGAAGAGCATGACCTGGTTCGCGGCGCCGTCGCGGAAGAAGGTGCGGATGCACGTCCACATGAGCTCGTCCCCGAGGCGTTCTGGGAGCAGGAGCGCGGGGTCGAAGAAGAGCCCGGGGATGGCGGGCGCGGTGCGCCGCGCGAGGACGCGGGTGGGGTCGTTGAGGGCGAGCGCATCGTCCGCGTGCATGGGGGCGAGGATGTTGCGGATGTCCTCGATGTCGGGGGTGGAGAGCCGCGGCGAGGGTTCGTCGAAGAGCGAGTCCGTCTCCGAGTCCGTCGCGGAGAGGAGCTCGTCGAGGGTGGGCGAGTTGACCTCGACGTCTGTGACGATCCGCAGGGCCTGCTTCGCAGCTGTCTGCTTCTCCCCGGCGCAGTGCGTAGCGGCACGCACGGCCATCTTCCCGGCGACCTTGGGAGACTTCTTCGCAGCGCTGTCACCGCTGTCCGTGGCCACCCGCTTCCGTTTGAGCGTCGGGATGGCAGAGCGAGCGTGGGCGTCGTGCAGGGTCATGGTGGGCAGGAGACGGTCTGGTTACTGGTAGAGAGGAAGATGCACGCACGTTGAAGTTGAGACGATCAAGAGACAAGCATCATATAAAACGTTCGTTCTGGTCTGGACTGAGGATGCGTGCTGTCAGCCGGCGTGTCTGCCACCGAGTCTGTCCGGGGACGGCGGGGGAAACAACCAGCTCAGCGCGAGAAGCGCCGACATACTGTGCTGGGGTGCTTACGTAATGCACATGAGCGGCAGCGCGAGACGAGCTTGTTCAAGTTGGCACTTGGAGTTGCGACTCGTCCACTCAGTACTCGGCATCAGCATCTGTTCTCTGCGAAGTGGTCATGGAGGACTCTACGCCCGCAGGAAAACCCATCGTGGACAGGGAGAAGGTGCGTCACGCCGGTCTTCGTTCGCGTACAGAATCTCACAGCTACGTGCAGACTGCCCCGTTCCTCATCCGAACGTTCGTCAAGATTGGAACCTACCACCGACTGAACCAGTTCGAGGACGGGCCTCTCCCGCTTGCAGACGAGCAGCAGATATACACCTGGTGCGTAACACTACTGCATGGCACAGATGCACGAGCTCACACGCATGACGCGTCAGGCGGGACGCCACCCTGCGCGAAGTGCTCACCACCCTCCGCTCCTCCGCGCCCAACTCGACCGAGTACCGCCATCCCCTCGCGCGCTACTCCTTCCGCGCCGTCTTCGCAGACTCCGCCTCCCGCGGCCGCTTCTCCCAAAAAGACCTCGGGACCGTCTACTCGCGCGACATCCTCGGCGAGCCGGGCACGCTCGACCACCCCGCCCCACGCCTCCTCGAGGACGCCGAGGCGGAGTCGACCACGAATGCGGAGCAGGACAGGACGCTCGACGAGCTGCGCTTCGTCCCCGGGGACTATCTGTGCGTCATGGTGCAGCTCCCGAAGGGCGTGACGGTGCCGACGGGGCCCGGCGGTGAGCTGTCGATCAAGGGCAGTGCGGGCCCGCCGGCGAATGGGTGGAAGGCTCCCGGGGGTGTGCGGGGGGATGCTGGCTGGGGCGGGGGCGTTGCAGCGAATCCTGGACCGGGAGCGGGCCCTGGGCTGGGACGTGGCGGAGGCGGGCATTGGCGCGGGAACTCTGGTCCCGAGGGTCCTGGGCCGCGTGGCGGACGTGGTGGTGGACGAGGCGACTTTGGCCGGGACAGGGACAGAGACAGGGACAGGGACGACAGGCGTGTGCCACCGCCGAGGAGGGATTCCCCGCCTCGACGGGATGGAGGATGGGGCAGAAGGGGCGCCTCGAGGTCCAGGAGTCCGCCGAGGAGGCGTGGCCGGTATGATTGAGCCGTGCGTCTCCAGTGTGCTGATGTGTCCCCCTTTGCCAGCGTGCTTTTTGCTGTGTGCTTGCTCGAATCTAGCCCGTCCCTTCGTTTTCTTGCTGCCTTCCCAGTTTTCTTCTCATGTGAGTCGTCCAGCCCCTTTTTAGAGGAGGCTCTTCGCTGACCTTTGCACAGAGTAGCTCTAACTTCCACCTGTCCTCGTTTCTTCATGTTGCCCTTTCTGAGTATGCTTCCTACACCAGAGTCTGTTATATACATCGCTCTACCGAGATGCCCGATGGTGCGTTCACTTCCTGCGAATCATTTTGTTCAGTACGCTGAGTCCTACTCGCGTGAACAGCTACTGTTCCGAATATATAGCTGTGGCGATGGACGAGACACGGAGGAGTCTATGCATAGTCACGAGAGGCCGTGGATCTGTGTCATTGATGGTGCGTAGTAAGCGGCTTTAAACCATTATTTGGCAGACGACTGATTCCCTCCGCTCTTCCGCAGTGTAAGTACTGAGACTGTATCTACGTCCCTTGTCGAAAGTGTGCAAAATGTCATCCATGCGCAATGTTATAGCCTACACTTACCGGGGTGGCTCGCGGCAACCATCTGCTCGTCCGAGAGTGAGCGAACGGTCTACTGGTTTCCAGGCTGAGGGTACAGGACATCTTAGGTGCGGATAGTCTGTGCATGTTGCCCCGTCACCGCTCCCTCACTGAGTTGATTGTCGCGTGTTCAGGCTCGAAGTAGCGATCAACTTCAGTGAGCATGGTGAATACAGGTCTACCACGACGCACAGTCTGGTATGATCCCTTCATGCCTGCACGCACTTTGACAATGATATACCTATCGTTCACACAGCTTCCGTACGTATGTGCCTTGGACGGTCCCCTCGCTGTGCGTAATCTTGCTGCACCAGATGAATCATCGTCGGCGAATTGTGCGTGGTTCTCCCATACAGTCGTACACGTTTATTCCTGGCGTTGTGCGATCTTCATGCATGTTCTCACAAGCACTCTCAACGCAGGAGATCTTGAGCTGCAGAAAACCGCACGCCGTCGGCATGCCATGTCCTCCCGGAAAGTGTGCGGGATGCTAGGCTTCATATCGGGCCGATGAGGCTGCAGTTTTCGTCCTGAACATGACGTACATGTCTCTTAGCATCTTGGACGCAGTGGACAAGACGCCGACTGCTGTCCCTGTGCACTGGTACATGTCATTCAGGTGTCGATGCTTAACCAAAGGCCAGGTATCGCACTCTAAAACCTTCCGAGTGGGCGGTGCAGGTGGGACAGGATGCCTACAACAGATACTCGCTCTGGATCGACCACGATAACCCCTGCGATTATCTATGTATAACCTTCTGCGTTGCCGGTGAGTACACATTCCCGAACTCATGTCGGCCACCCGCATGCTGATCTTCGTGAGTTCATCTCCTTAGGGACTTCGCGCAAGCTCCGGGCACATGAAACACGCAACTCGGGCCTTCAGTTCCTAAGTCCCACACTACCTGGCGCAACCCCCTCCAAGCACTCGCAAACGCGCTCGCCTCTGCCCAGCGTCGCTGATGTCTCCGACTTATGACGGCAGCGGTGCAGGACCTTGCAGGACCCATCGTCGTTCGAAGTGCGGGGTAGTGATAGGCTGCGGCATTCTCGTCGAGGTGAAAGTTCTTCCCCTCGGGTACCGAGCGCGCTGGCTGGAAGTTCAATAGGGACTCTCCCACCCGAAAGCAAGCTGCCGGATGCCCAGAAACCGCCGGCAGGCCCCACGACGCTGGATAACCACCGACCTTTCTCCGCATCTCGTCTATATCCTGGCCTCATGACCTCACTCGACGATCCCAGAGAGCAGCGATATATCTTCCTATGGGCCTGTCGGCAGAGCTTCTGAGCTTCTGCGATAGCAAAAGGATTGGGTTTGCGCTCCCGCGACTGCTTATTGCTGACGCCCGCGCCCCGGGTGTGGCCACTGGCAGGAGACTGGACACACGCATATTCCCCACTCTCCCCCCGCGGCGCGGGGATCTGTCCGCCAAGCAGATACCCCGGAGTTTCCATGGATCAGTACGAGAACGCCAACGCCATGATCCATCCCGCGTCCTGCTGAGCGTTGAGACTGAATGCACCGTTTCGCAAACAGGTTTAGCATCGTGAGCGTGTGCTGGTTCGCTCAGAGCATATAATGCCCGGACTGATTGCGGGGGAAGAGCGTCCCTCTCTGTGCCCCAGACTTCCGCACGCGTTCCCCTGTTGAGATAACGACGACAACATGGCAATCGGCGCTGGTGGCGGAGACGACACACTTGTGGGCCGGTTTGTGCAGGAGGACACGGTGCCGTGGTACAGGAAGCGCAATCTGCGTCTGTTGTACCTTCTCATGTTCCCGACATGTATCGGTATCGAGATGACAAGCGGGTGAGTTTCATGATCCTCCTCGCGTGCGCACATATCTAACAGAGGTGTTTATGCGACAGGTTTGACTCGTCGATGATGAACGGCTTGCAGGCCGTGCCGACCTGGGATGCTTGTGAGTGGTGTCGTTTCGCCCACTAGCCTGCGTGTGCTCAAAGCTTGACACTTCTAGTCTTTGGCCATCCCCGATCCACGATTCTCGGTCTCCTCTCTGCCCTGTACTCCCTGGGTTCAATATGCTCTCTCCCATTCGTCCCTTTCGTTACGGATAAGTGGGGCCGCAAATTCGCCATCGCGTTTGGAAGCGTGATCATGATCATCGGTGCTGCATTGCAAACAGCATCTCAGGACTGTGCGTACGAGTATTCTCTCGATTCATGTCCCAGGCTGACCTACGGCCTTGGATCATACAGTCGCGATGTTCGTTATCGCACGCTTCTTGCTTGGGTTCGGTATTCCGTTCGCCATCGTCGCAGCCTCCTCGATGATCGGAGAGCTTGCGTATCCGAAGGAGCGCGCCCGCATTGGCTCCCTGTTCAACGCTTCCTGGTTCATCGGCGCGATCGTCGCAGCGGGCGTAACCCTCGGCACTTTCCAGATGCCCACCAACTGGGGCTGGCGCATCCCTTCTGTCCTCCAAGTCATCCCTTCCCTCCTCCAAATCACCTTCATCTGGTTCCTCCCCGAGTCCCCGCGTTGGCTCGTCTCGAAAGGCCGCGGAGAGGAGGCTTACGCTATCCTCGCCAAGTACCACGCGGAGGGCGACCTAAACTCCGAGTTCGTCAGACTCGAATATGCCGAGATCGAGGAGACGTTGAAGCTCGAGAAGGAGCAGTCCAAGAGCTCCTGGCGCCAGCTCGTCGCCGCGCCGGGCATGCGCCGCCGGCTGATCATCTGCTCGTTCCTCGGGCTCGCGACGCAGTGGAGCGGGAACGGGCTTACGTCGTACTTCCTCGCGCGCATCCTGGACAACGTCGGGATCCACGACGACCGCACGAAGAACCTGATCAACCTCGCGATGACGTGCTGGGGCTTCGTGAACGCGACGACGCTCGCGCTGACGGCGCCGAGGTTCAGGAGGCGCACGATGTACCTGACGTGCACGATCTCGCTGACGCTCATCTTTACCGGATGGACGATTGCGAGCGCGCAGTACACCATCACGGGCAGCCAGGCCGCGTCGCGTGCGGTTATTGCGTTCATCTTCCTCTACAGTCCGGCGTACAACCTGGGATTCAACGCGCTCACCTACAGTGCGTTTTTGAGTCCTACTGCTGACGGTGTGGATTTACTGCTAACGACGTGTCTCCGTGTACAGCGTACCTTGTCGAGCTGTTCCCGTTCCACGCCCGTGCGAAGGGTATCGCCGTCTTCCAGTGGTGGGGCCGCGCCGCCGGGTTCTTCAACCAATTCGTCAACCCCATCGGGATCAACAACGCCGGATGGAAGTACTACATTAGCTACTGCATCTTCCTCCTGTTCGAGGTCTTCGTGGTGTGGTTCATCTTCCCCGAGACCTCGAACCGGACACTCGAGGAGCTTGCGTTCCGTGCGTGTTCCTTCGTTGATCTTGTGAGACTCGGCTCGATCGTGCTAACTGAGTGCGGGCGCAGTGTTCGAGGGCGACAAGGTCCGCGCGGAGCAGCAGAAGCGTATCGAAGAGGATATCCAGGAGAACAAGGCTCCGATTCCCGACAATGCGAGCGACAAGGAGAGCGCGTTGCATGTCGAGCACAGCGAGATTTGAGTATACGAATCTCACGACGTAACTATGTTCATGGCAGATGTACTACTAGAAGTTCTCCTTCAAATAATCGCAGAGCAAATTCGCGACGAAGACACTAAATCAACTATGTTGAGCAAGCGTTTCCCGGAGCGGGATGGTCCTCACCTAGATGTCCCTGTCGCAAGCTGGAGAAGTCAATGACATCCTCTCGTGGGATGGTTGACTACCACGTCTCCTGGTCCGTCTACTCTTTCTCCTCTGGTATCTTCGTCACTGCTCTTGTGTAGTCTTCATAGTACCGGTGCGTGCTCTCGAGGCTATGATTCACCCGGTCCAGCCGCCCTTCCGCGCGCAACCGGTGCATCTCCCACCTCTGCTCGTCATTCACCTGCAGCATCTCGTGGAGCGCGGGCACGAACGGGGCGAAATCGCGACTGCACGTCGAGATTTGGCTATCCACACTCCCGTCGGAGTTCTCCGCCTCCTCTGCCAACTCTTGAAGTATGTCGCGGACCTGCTGGCGATTCATCCAGAGCTCGAATGGACATTGTGCCGATAGAAGGGAGAGGAGCCGCTCCTCCGTCGGGTCGGCTTGCCCGTGACTGCAGGTGCATTTGAGGAGAGCTCGGAGGATAACGATGGTGAAGGAGCTGAGGTCGTCCGTCACGGTATGGCTGAGTGGTCTCCTCCGCATGAGGTCATCGAGCACGCGAGTGGGTATGAACTGGATGTCATCCGCGAGTGCGATGCTGCTCTGAGGTGCCGGTCAGCGTTGGCCCTACTGGCATCATGACTTGCACTCACTGAAGCCGGTGCTGAGCTTGAGGTAGACATTGGATTGCGATGGAGCTGACTATGGTATCGAATGCCGGTACCTGAGGCATGCTGGCGTCGGATGAGTGGTGGCGACGTGTGCATGAACGCTGGCTTGACGTAAAGCCATATTGCGTCTACTCGGCCAGAAGCAGCGCAGGAGTCTGGTTGGTATCTGTAGAGCAATGGAAGACCAGCGACATGACTACTGACTGTACGTTACACCCCAAACGTATCAGCAGAAGCCTGATGACCATGTGCACTGGAGTCAGAGGAGTCGTGCTGCACGGCCGCCGCTTGCCCTCGAATGCCCAGCGTGAACGAGGCACTCTGAGACTTGGTATTGAATGGAATTTGCACCCTTTTACTTCAAGCTCCCGACACATAAGCCGAGAAGTCAGGCAGCACTTACATGGCTGGCAGCCTGAGTATGACGCGACGCGTTCAGCCACTGACGCGAGCTGTCCCACGTGATCGCGCCAAATGCACCTTCTGAGAAGCGCCCACTGGTTGCTTCCGTTCCACGGTGATTCTCAGCCTGCATGCCTTGCCTTCCAACTCATCCTCCTCGTCTACAGGTCGTACTGCGGAGCAGAAACCTGGCGGAGGAGAACCTGGTGAGCATTAGCAAGAATAATCTATCACCTTCAAAGCTTCACTAACCAGGACTCCGCATACAGTCTCTTATGTCGCCGAGAACATGCATTTGCATCGTCCAGTCAGTTTTCTAGTTTCCTTCAAGAGCACGTTCCCCGATTATCCGAACTCCCAAGAAGCGCGACGAAATAACGAGACAATACGCGCGGAAGATCCTCATGACTGTGAGCCTTCTCGTGAGGCCATATATGCGTGTCTGAACGGCCTGGATAGTACACCTACATTCTCACGAGTTGTCGGGGAATACTGTACGCATTCCTTATCTCGATGACGGGCGTATGCTGCACTACTCTCCAGGCTACCTCAGCGACGCTCTTGCTGCGGGAAGGACGACATTCTACAGCTTACCGGGACAAGCCGCTTGTGAAGGACGCATCCCTCGATTGCGCTCTTCTGTGCAGCCGCGATACCGTTCCCTCTCGTTCTCCCTCTTGCACAAGCCGTCTCCCTTCTTACTCTCAGCTGAAGAAACCGTCCGGGGTCCAGCATGAGGTCGTCGTCCCCGCCCTTAACCTGAAACCTGCCGGTGCTGTCGACGACCTCCTCTGTGCCCTCACGGAGCCGTATCTGATGGACTGGTGTCTGCAATAGCTGGCGATTTATCTCGAATGCAAAGTTGTCTCCATACATATCCATACATATACGCGTTGATTCCACCTTGTTGAGTGACGTCTCGAGGGCACCCGCATTATCGAGTGCTCGCTCAAAGCTCTCGTCCAAGGTGAATGTCGCCATCTTCCACCTCCGTCCCTACTTCTACATTGCGAGCTCGAGCAGAGGGGAACGACTCCCACGTAGACCCGAAGCGAGCTCTAGCGAGCTCGTCCTGACTCCTGGCTTAGGTTTCCCCGGTAATTTGCCGTCGCAACCTCCAAGTTTCAATTCATACTGACTTGGCATTCTCCAGGCACAATCAGGCTCATATGAACCATCCCAATCTGTGACCCAGCCACGAGCAGCCACGAGCGATACGCGTACCGGGGCCCACTGGCAGTGGCACCAGCTGGTACGGTTAGTGGCTTGTGGCGGTTGCCGTAGGCCCGGTCCGCGCCGGCTCGGTGCACTGAGCATCGAAGACCAAGGAGTTATAGTACTCAGACTTTCATCCCGTAGCTTTGCACCAGTTGCGTCCTTCTCCCTATGTTGGACCGACCTCAAGCTCCGGGTGTGGGTGATTCTCACCCGAGGCCAGAGCTACACAACCTCGAGGACAGACGGGGTAGGATGTGCCCATGGAATTGATGATCACCCCCGCATCCCGGTCATGGGACTGTGCTGAGGCGACTTTCCCCAGCCTTCCCTGCGCCCTGTATTCCGCTTGGCATACGACGGCGGACGAGCAGCTGGTCTCTTATACGAGTCCAAGCCATATTCAGCCATTACGGCGGTCCCGAACATATAAAACATGAGGTGCGCGAAGCGCAGAATCCTCGGCCCCACTCTCCATTTAACTGACGGCTCTCTTGTCGGCCGCAGCTCGCAGCTCGCAACTCTCGCTTTTGACATCGAACGAGCTGCAAAGTGGTAGCAAGAATGACGCGTCCAAGCTCGGTGCGTGAAGACAGCTACGACGATGAGAAGGACTCGCACGACAGCATCGCCAGCCCGACCGGCGGGTTGGAGGGCGCGAAGATTGAAGAGACGATTTACAACCCCGAGTTGAAGGCGGCCATCGAGAATACGCACCTCGACCCGCTCAGCAAGCGGGCAATTGCGTTGTACTTCGCATGCCTCGTTTGTTTCATGAATGCGGTCTCCAACGGTGCGTTGCGTCTTTCCTTTGTGCCTCAATGTGTTCACAGGTTATATGCGCAGGCTTTGACGGCTCACTCATGGGTGGAATCAACGCCATGACGCAGTATCAGGAGTTCTTTGGTTACAAGGAGACCGGCGCGAGCACTGGTATCGGTACGTGCCCGCTCTGTCCGTCCTCTGTCCTACGCTCACGAGTATTGTTCCGCAGTCTTCTTGATCTACGTCGTCGGCCAGTGTGCTGGCGCGTTCGTCGCCGGGCCCGCAAGCGAGCGGTTCGGTCGCCGTTTGGGCATGGCCATCGGGTGCTCCATTATCCTCGTCGGCGCGGCGATCATCACGGCATCGCAGAATCGCTCCATGTTCATGGGCGGTCGGTTCATCCTTGGCTTTGGCATCGCTATCAGCACGACCGCTGCGCCGACTCTGGTCACCGAACTGGCTCCTGCGCACTGGCGCGGACGCCTCGGGGCAGCGTACAACAGTGAATCCGCTGTGTTGTTGTTGCTGCGGAGTATGGAGTGCTGACCGAACGCGCTGTGTGATAGGTTGCTTCTTCGTGGGTGCCATACCCGCGACTGGAGTTATGGTCGGCTCGCAGACTATGAACAGTACTTGGTCATGGCGTCTGCCTCTCTTGCTCCAGGTATGCTGGTACCAATGCTACCATGCCCGACAACACCTTGACAACGCTCTGCATCGCAGATTGTACCTCCCATGATCGTCCTCTCATCCGTATGGTTCATCCCTGAGTCCCCGCGTTGGCTCATCTCGCGCGGCCGAAATGAAGAGGCACGCGCCACCATGATCAAGTACCACTCCAGCGACGGCAAGACATCGAACCCCCTGATCGAGTTGCAGCTGCGTGAGTTTAAGGAAATGATCGAGGTGCGAAAGATGGAGGCCGTGTGGGACTACAGCTCGCTCTTCAACACCGCGAACGCACGCTGGCGGATGCTCGCGCTCATCCTCATGTGCATCAACGGTCAGCTCGCCGGTAACGGTGTAAGTGGCCCTTCTCCTGTCCTTCGAACCTCTTTTCTGAAGTACGGAATTCGCACGCTCTAGCTCATCACCTACTTCCTGCCGACTGTCCTCGCAAATGCAGGTGTCGCGGACAAGCACACGCAGCTCCTGTACAACTTCGCAAACAACATCCTCTCATGCGCCGGAGCCTTCACCGGAGCCGCGTTCACAGACCGCATTAACCGCCGCTCACGCCTCTACATCGGCTGCATCGTCCTTGCCATGCTCCTCGCCATCGTCGCTGCACTTTCGTCGAAGTTCGGACAGTCGGGCAACACGAACGTCAATGGGGCGCATGCGACGATCACAATGATCTTCCTCTTCGGCATCTCCTATAGCTTCATCTACACGCCTCTGCAGTCGCTCTACTGCGCCGAGGTCATGAACCAGCGGATGCGTGCCAAGGGCATGGCCGTCCACGTCATTTTCGCCAACGCTGCCGGCTTCATCAACACGTTCGCGAACTCGGTCGGCCTCGAGCGCTGGGGCTACAAGTACTACTTCGTCTTCGTCGTCTGGAACGTCTGCGCCTCCGTGCTCTGGTTCCTCTTCTGCGTGGAGACGCGCGGCCGCACGCTGGAGGAGCTCGACGAGGTGTTCAACCAACCCTGGCCGGCGATGGCCTCGGCGCGGAAACGTAAGATCGTTGTGAAGGAAGGCCGGGAAGGAGCTGTGGTCCAGGTGAGTTGTCCCTATTCCATTGTGCGAGCTGGCGCCGCGTTGAGCTTAGCCTCGTCTAACCACTCCTGCAGGTGATCGATGACGATAAGGCTTGATAGTCTCCCGGGCACAGCGGTATATCCTGGTATGTCAAGCGACCGCTCGATGTCCACGACTCTTTGTACTGTATCGATTAGTGCGGGAATTATACGGCTCCTTACACTTCTACCTGTCCTGCCAAGTGCCTCGTAGTCTACTTACTACATAAGCAGCACATAAGTGCTGCTGTATAGTACTTTTCCCAATTAGCGGGATTCCATCGGATCCCAGTGACATTCCAGAGATTCTGAGAGAAGAAACTCTCCCTTCGACTTTGTCTGCCAGACGAGTCACGGTGACAAGAGGCTTAAGCATGCAAAAAGGACCATCCATTGTTGCAATAGGGTGGACTGGTGGCCAACGCCGGGATCGAACCGACGACCTTGGCGTTATTAGCACCACGCTCTAACCAACTGAGCTAGTCGGCCATGATAGAGTACTACCTACAACACAATCGATTCACAGCAAGCAAAGAGGAGTTGGTGGCATGTCCACCGGGTGCACCACTAGCCTAGTACTATCAACGAACTTTACTCACTCATCCCTCTGCAACGAACTCATGCATATGGGCTGTGTGCTTTTTGTCCAAGTCTCAAGGGACTAAAACAATCACACGAAGATAGCCCACTGTCTATCAGGATCCCAGTACGTGGACATTCGCTCTACTTATCATGCTCGTTATCCGACCCGTCTGGTCTCAGATCCGAGAACTGAGGTGGGACTACGACCGGCGCGAAGGTTGCAAGTAGTAGTCCATGGTGACGGTGTTACCGTGCATGCTGCCATAAAAGATTGGTGCTGCCTTCATACCTAGACTTTCGCCTAAACGAAACGTCGCCAGTAGGGGGAAAGTCTGGAGCTATCTGTGGCGACCAAACTCACTAATCAATGGGCATGATGGCCCCTCCTACTCTGACAGCGTCTGCGCCGTCTGGTGTCGCCACAATTTGTGCCACACCGTACTTGCGCACTGGTGCCACTCGTGATACAAGGATATCGATGCCGTCCTCCCGTAATCTGTTTCAGCTCTTGCAGCCTACCCCATATATTGCCCGATGATGTTGAAGTTTGAAGACTGCGGCAGAGTAGTCGCAAAGGTACCGTGAAGTGTTCTATCTTACAAGTTACAACGCTACCAAACGGGCAGCAGGAGTGGTTCATTGTCCAAGCCATACCGGAAGTGAGGTCCGGCGATGCCGGCATGCGCATCTAGACAGTCTGTCGACTTGGCTAGATATCGCGGGTAGGATGATAGTGTCCCACACGGCTCCACAGTGCAGAGATACGCTAATCCATCCCGCCCATGCGATTGCCGCTCCAGCTCACCTGCGTCTTCTCATGCATTCTTGTTCCTGATAGGTAGGCGAGTACTATATCTACAATGGTGCGCGACAACCCGTCTCTTCGTGGGCCCTCCCTCTCACCCCTCTCAGGCTTCAGGTTTCCTGTCTCCGCTGCCAAGTCTAGCCAGCGGCCATGTCCGACCCACAGGGACAGGATGACCGCGACAGCATTGTCAAGGATCGCGTCGAGTCTGTCGCGAGCCCAGCACCGCTCGAGGGTGCGCGCATCGAGGAGACCATCTTCAATGCAAAGCTGAAGGAAGCCATCGACAACACGAAACTTGACCCCTTCAGCAGGCGGGCCCTCTCGCTCTACTTCATCTGCATGGTCGGCTTCTGAACGCCGTGTCATCTGGTACGTGGAGCACATGATGCTGTTCGCGCCTCTCTATCGGTCGTCTGACCAACTTTGCTTGGCAGGTTTCGATGGTTCGCTCATGGGTGGCATCAACGCGATGCCGCAATACCTGGACTTCTTCGGGTACAAGGAGGTCGGCGCGAGCACTGGTATCAGTGAGTACGAGTACATTGCCGTACAATCCACAGGCGCATTCTCATCGTGAAGTGCGGCCATCCTGCAGTCTTCCTCATCTATGTCGCTGGAAACTGCGCCGGTGCATTCTTCGCCGGTCCGGCGAGCGAGCGTTTCGGCCGTCGAGCAGGGATGTTCATTGGAGGGACTATCGTCCTCCTCGGCTCGGCTATCGTCACCGCCGCGCAGAATCGGGCTATGTTTTTGGGTGGTCGTTTCACGCTCGGGTTCGGTATCGCTATCAGCACCACCGCCGCGCCGACGTGGGTAACGGAGCTGGCGCCCGCTCACTGGCGCGGTCGTCTGGGAGCCATGTACAACAGTGAGTACTGCACCCATGGTTGGTTATCTATGCCGATTTCCTCATCTAGTTTGCCATCCTAGGTTGTTTCTTCATTGGCTCGATCCCTGCTACCGGCGTAATGGTCGGTACGGAGACCATGAACAGCACTTGGGCATGGCGTCTTCCCCTTATCCTACAGGTTGGTTCCGAACGCGGTCCCAGTCGGTGTGTCGAGTGTCATGCTAAAGTTCGGACCGAGTCAGGTCGTTCCCCCGGCGATTGTGATGTCTTGCGTCTGGCTCTGCCCCGAGTCGCCTCGCTGGCTCGTCTCACGCGGCAAGGTTGACGAGGCGCGGGCAGTCATGGTCAGGTATCACTCCAACGACGGCAGACGAACCCGCTCATCGAACTGCAATTGCGCGAGTTTCAGGACATGATCGAGGTGCGCAAGATGGAGCCCGTCTGGGACTACTCTTCCCTTGTGGAGACCGCCAACGCGCGCTGGCGGCTCCTCGCGCTCTCGCTCATGTGTATCAACGGCCAGCTCGCCGGTAACGGTGTACGTTCACCTTTGAGAGAAAGACAGACCCCCCCGCTGACGATATCAATCTGCAGCTGATCACCTACTTTCTCCCGACGGTCTTCAAGAACGCGGGTGTGACCTCAACGCACACGCAACTCGTGTACAACTTCGTGAACAACATCCTGTCCGCGTTCGGGGCGTTCTCCGGTGCGCTCGTCACGGACAGGCTCAACCGCCGCCCGCGTCTGTACATCGGCTCGTTCGTACTCGCCTGCCTGCTCTCCATCGTCGCCGCGCTCTCGTCCAAGTACGGAGAGCCGGGGAACACGAACACGAACGGCGCCAACGCGACCATCACCTTCATCTTCCTCTTCGGCCTCATCTACGCGTTCACGTATACCCCGCTCCAGGCGCTCTACTGCGCCGAGGTGATGAGCCAGAAGATGCGTTCCAAGGGCATGGCTGGTGCGTCTCTCCCTGCCTTCATCTCCTTTCCTTCTTTCACGCCTCTCCGATGCACCCGCTAACGCCAAACACCGTCCCCTCCTCGCAGTGCACATCCTGATATCGAACTGCGCCGGGTTCATCAACACGTTCGCGAACTCGGTCGGCCTCGAGCGCTGGGGCTACAAGTACTACTTCGTCTTCGTCGTCTGGAACGTCTGCGCGTCCGTGCTCTGGTTCCTGTTCTGCGTCGAGACGCGCGGGCGCACGCTCGAGGAGCTCGACGAGGTGTTCAACCAGCCGTGGCCTGCGATGGCGTCCGCGCGCAAGCGCAAGGTCGTCATCAAGGAGGAGGGCGACCGTGAGGTCGTGCAGGTCCTCGACGACGAGAAGTCGTCTTCTGCGTGACGGCGAGGTGAGTGGTGCGGACTGACGGTGGTCGGGACGCTTCAGAGTCCGTTGGTGCGGGCTACGAGATGAATTTGTACGACCTTCTGTGTATGCATACGACGACCAGGTATTTTTGTTGTTTTGGAGCGATGGGATTCTGCTACGCTCAGCTGCGGAACTTGAATAGCGAGTGCAGATTGCGACGGTGTGCCGATGACATCGCATGCTCTCCGTCCGCCAGCTCTGCGGGTCCGACCTCGGATCTTGAAGCACCAGGAGAAAATAACTTGGGTCGACACACTTGTGATCCTCGAGAGACATTACAGAGAAACCAACGATGTCCAGAGAAGGTCCAGGTCATTGTCTCGAATCCGTTTAGCATGTGCATACTGAAACAATACAATACGATGACCGGTAAGCAGAAGTGACAACAAACACCAGAATTCCGCGTACGATATGCGAACAGCAACAATAGGACAAGCACAGCAAGAGCGAGAGCATGCAGCAGAAACGGAAGCAGGCGTCAGTCATGGATTGTATGCTAATAGCACTAGACGTGTGCGCAGGGAGAAAGGCGTGAACGTGAGGACGTCGTGGGTGTATCCGTTGGCGTGAGTGTGGGTGTGGATGGAGGTATCGCAAAATGTAGTGATGTAGGGTGTGGGTTCGGAGGTATCGCAGTGGTTTTGTGTGCTCAGTGCGTCGCGCGAAGCGAATCCCGAGGCTCATCGCAGTCGTCGCGTCGTCATGAATCGAGGCCTTCGTCGCGGAACCTCCTCCGCACGCGCATGAGCGCATGCCCGAGCCAGTTCATCCCCTGGCCAATCTGGCCGTCGCCCCACGTCGTGTCCGGGTCCGAGAACACAAGGTCCGCATCGCGCGTCCCCATGAGCAGCGCCCTGAGCTGCGGGTGCTGGATGAACTTCTGGTACAGCACCTCCTCCATCTACCGCGCAAGAAGGAACAGGAGCACCCCGCCGTCAGCACCATCTCTGAACGCGTCGCGGAGAAAAAGGAGGGGGAGGACACAAACACGCACCATATCGAGCGCCACGCTCTCCCAGTCCCGCTTCCAATACTCGCGCAGCCCCGACGCGACGGCGACCGCCTCCTCCGGCGTCCCGCAGTTCCTGATCTGCTCCGCCAGCTCCGGCCGGTGCGGCAGAAACTTCATCGCCTCGAGCAAATGCATCCCCGTCGGGTAGCTCTTGTGCTGGTAGTGCACCCGGTGCGGCGAGAAGTGCAGCAGGCCCTCGTAGTCCGACCCCCGCGCGATCTTGATCACCGGCGGCGGAGGCGGCGCAGGCTGCGGGGTCGGCATGCGCGCGGGCCCGGGAGACTGCATGACGGGATCGGCGTGGGCGCCGGGCCTGGCGGGTACGCGGGGGTCTGGCCGTGCCCGTACCCTTGAGGGACGTTCGCCCCCGGGGGTATGACTGGGGGAGGGGGGTTCACTCCTCCGGCGGCAGGGGCTGCAGCGGGGACGTAGCCTGGTATGACCCCGGGAGGAGGCACGACGCCGGCGCCGGCCATGGGCACGGGCATCCCAGCCACGGGCATCCCGGGCGGGTTGTAGATGAGCTGGGTGCTCCCGTCGGGCATGTGCTGCACGATCGGGTACACGGCGGTCGACGTGCCGCCGACGAACGTCTGCCCGGGCATCCCGCCGCGTGCGGAGGGCGACTGGGCCTCGAACTCGTCCTCGGACCTGCGCGAGCCGAGGCGGTGGCTGAGCGAGCGGAAGAGCCCCTTCCGCTTCTTCTCCTTGCTCGAACGCGTGCCTTGCTGGTGGTGGTGATGATGGGAGTGCTGTCCGGGTGCGCCGCCAATGTTGACCGCGCCGACGGTGTGGATGGCAGCGGCGCCGCCCAAGATCGCGTTCTCGTCGATCGGTTTTCGGAGCTCGCGCAGGACTCGGGCGTACGGCGACATCTGAAAGATGTCGCGCGGGGGCGGAGGGAGCGGGTTATGGCTCCGCTGGATGGGCTCGAACGGGCGCGGGCGGATGGTCTCCGGCTCTCGCTGGTGGTGGTGATGGTGATGGCGTTGTTGCTGTTCCTGTTGCTGGTATTGGTGCATGTTCATGTCCGCACCCATCCCCTGGCCCATACCGAACTCCTGTGGTACGAAACCTTGCTGCTGTTGGAACTGCCCGCCAGCGGGGTGCGGAGGGATCACGGGCGGTTCGTCCATATCGTCGTCGAACGGCGACGACTGCTCGCGGTGGTGATATGCAGGAGAAGATTCTGCCCTACGGTGACCGTGGCGGTCGCGTTGCCGCAGGGCAGGTGCGGGCGTGCGATTTCGGTTGCGTATGGGGTCGTACGGACCATACTGCCCTGGGGCGAGCCGGGGCTGCAGCCGCTCGCGTGCCTCGGCGTCGAGGCTGTCGGTGATGTCGTCGTCCGACGACGGGGAGTCGTACGGTCGGGGCACGACGTACGGGGTGCCCATCCGTCCGCGGCGCGAGGTCGGGATGGGCGGGACGACCGGGGCCTCCGGATCGAAAGCCGGCTCGGGCATGTTCATCGGTGGATTCGGGAAGAAGTTGCCTGCAGATGGCACGGCACCGTTCATGCCTAGGGAGAGGAGGTGAGTTTGGTCGTTGCAGTACGAGACATAGACACAGAAGGGAATGCCTGTACAGAGGGACAGCGATTACGTGCTTGAGTCCCTTATGCTCGAGACCGCCTCGACTCAGGCGACGCTAAGCACCCTGCTGCGCGAGGTGGCCACGTCTGATCTCAACGAGGATACGACGTAGCTCAGCGCATCGTTCTCGTCAATATGCGTCGCGGTGCGTTAGAGCGGCGCTTCGCTGTAACATATCGAGTTAGGATGTCTTTGTGACGAAGTAAAAGTGTTGGCAGTAAGTAGCTGCACACAGGAACAGAGGTGAGCTGGAACACCGTGAAAGATAGCAGCACGTTGCCCGACTACATCCAGTAGCTCTTCCTTCCACCTAACCCCTTGAGACCCGCAACACTCGCGATAGCAATCGAAAGAGCGTATGGGGAGGAATAGAGGGATACGAGATGACAGGGATCCGAACGGCGAACATGACAAGAGAAGTAGAAGATCCGAAGAAACGACTAACCAGGGACGACGGGGTTGAGACCCTGCTGCATCTGCGGCTGGGGGAAAGCAAGATGCTGGTTTCCGGACATGTACTGGGGAGCTGGCGACGGGCGCGCGGAGGCATGGTGGAGCAGAGAGAGGTCAAGAGACCGGGGACGGGAGCGTCATGAATGCGACGTACTCACTCGTGTTAACATAGTTCTGGTACGCCATCTGTGGCATCTGTGGCGTCTGGGACATCTGGGACATCTGGGGCATCTGGGGCATCTGGGGCATATGGGGCATCTGGCCGGGGAACGCGCCATACGGGTGCCGCCCATACTCGTCGGCGTCCCGGGCCTCCTCCTCCTCGTCGAGGTACTCCTGACCGTACTTGCTCCTCTTCCCGCGCGTCGTGTAGGCCCGCTTTGCGTTGGCGTACCCTCGGTCCTGCGAGTAGCTGCGCGAGCGCGAGGTGATGCCGCCGCCGTTTGCGCGGCTCGGGTTGTTGCCCATGAGTTTCTAGTTGGTTCGTGTGAGATGACAGGACAGGATGGGGTCGGAGGCCGGGACTCGAGAAGAGGTATCACAGATAGCGCGTGGAGACAGGGGGTATCAGTACTGCAGAGCGAAGACAGCGCGAGGCTGTATGGGCGACATGAAGGACATGAAGGCGGAGTCAGTGCGCGGAGAATCTCAACCTCGAGGCAGCCACGTGGCAATCGCATCCCGTGACCGCGACGCGTCCTGGTGGCGCTCGTCGCTCGAGTCCGAGAGTGAAACGCGCTGGGAGGCTGTTTCCTGACGGTGACTCTGCAGAGAGAGAGCTTGACTGTGACAAGAGGCGACGCTTACATCTACCCATCTGATGCGGTATTCACGCCTGGACAGTCTCTTGCAGCTGGCGGTCACGCAGCGGCATTCATGGCCAGGCGCGTCAGCATCATGCAGAGGCCGGAGCAGACAATCAGCGGTTGGGCTTACCAGAGCGTCTCGGACCAAACGCAGAGCCTCTTGAAGGACATCTGTAGTCAAGTATAACAGAGCTCCGACGGCGGGAGGAAGAGGGTGTTGCTCGAACGTACTAAACACGCAAGCGAGACAGCACTCTTATCCCTGCGGTCCTGGTGCACCGTGCTTGCAGGAGATCGGCACGCTGCACGTACACAGTACGTTTAGCAGGTCAAGACACGCTGCAGACGTTGCAGCGCACCTCCATGTTCAGGATGCTCGCAACATGCCAGAGTGGCGGCGGGTCCCGACACGGCATTCTACTTGCCCGTTGAGGCGATCGTAGCCAATGCACTGCATATCCGAGACGGCGTTGTACCCGTCACTTACGCACCCTTCAGAAGATTTAGCGTGCTCGCGCCAGTCTGCGAGCATCGAGACGCGTCCCAGAGCCACAATCTGGACGGATGAAGTCTGCCTCCGCGCACCAGAAGCAGTAACACAGTCCGTCCCGTCCCGGCGGCCCACTCTGGCCCACTATGTTGATCGCCAAGCACGGTGATCGCGGCGTAAGTAGCTTACCATCTCCGTCAGTAGGTAGTGCTTCGGTGGCTACCAAGCGTCGAGGGGCGTTCTCCGATGCGGAAGCACGGCGCGGAGAGGCTGTAGGTTGCTGTAGGCAATCCGGTCAATCTGTCCTCCGTCGACCACAATGTACTTCCTTACCTATGCATTGTCCACGTGCGTTCTTCCGTCACTCGCTGCAGGCCTCAGCAAGCATGACACGACCACGCGTTGCTCGACGGAGCGCTTTGAGACTCGAGAGCCAGCGTCCCGACCCCGAGGAATGGCGTAACTCAACACGATGACCGAGGAGGGGAGGTACGTCTTCGTCGAGAAATATCGTGCTGTAGCAGCAAGTCCCAACGCCGTCACGGTCCACGGGTCACCATGCCTCTCTATACCTGTCCCTCGCTCGACTCCGGTGGTGTCGCGGCGTTCGTGAACGACGGATTGTGTCACACACCAGCGGTTCGAGCGGGCGTATCGCAGACCTAGGGTCAATCCCCGTTCTTCCTCCGCAGCTAGAGCCTGGTCGTGTGCGTGTCACCGAGGCGCCGCGCGAACGCGTCAATCAGGCAGGGCACGAGTGACTGAGTGAATTGCAAGATACGCTGGGAGGGAAGCGTGGCACTGGCACTGGCACGTCAAGAGGCGACGAGATATTATGGCATGTCGTGCCGCGGGCGGTGACAGCGTGTCGAGACTCGAGTAATAGCAGGCCTGCTAAGTGCGATGGCCGGAGTGCCCTCGCAGACTAGGTGGTTTAGAAACACCCTTCGCGAAGGAGAGCGTTGTCGGTAGGAAGCCGCTTGCAAGGAGTGGAGTCGGGTTACGAGAGGCTGCTATATGTATTGCGATCGACCGCAGCGGCTGCAAATTGAATGGGTGGGTCGGCAGATGCATGGAAGGCCGGGGCTCCATGCAGTCAGCTTGTCGTGGTGCCGACTTACCAAATGGTCGTCGCTCGGGGAGAGCGCGGACGTGACGCCAACGGAAGCTGCGCGCGCGTCGTGCAATCGAGACACTAGTCCGCCGAGGCCGCAAATCGTGAAGGTAAATGAGGACGGAAATGAGCGAGCTATGTATCCAACAATGATCGGACTAGATGGCAGCGGAAGAGAAGAGAGAGGTGCTTGGGAGAGAGGTGAAGCTGGAAAGGGAGGAGGAGAGGTTCTATTTATAGTTTGATTGGCGCGGGGGATCGCCACAAAGGCGTCCCATTTCGAGCACGTCGTTCCTTGTCTCTCTGTGATATCATGGGTGAGCTTCTGGCGACTGGGGCAGCGACCATATGGCCCGTGGTACTGCGCACCGTTGTGCAGCCTGACTCACCCTCGGGCAGACGTGCGAGATGGCACGACGGACGAGGGGGCTGGATGTGTGCGACTGAGGGGACGTTCTGTTCGGAAAAGAGAAGCAGTCGCCAGGACATCCGCTGAGAAGGCCCAGGTAGAGACGGATGGGGAGGAGGTGATAAGGACGCGAGGGCCGGAGAGAGGAGAGAGGCCTCCCGGTGACGTCTCCCTCTCGACCGCGCTCCTCACTCTGCCGTCTCTCGCCCCTTCTCCGGCTCCCATTCTCTCCTCTTGGTGCGTCTGTCACAGCCCTCCTCGCGTCCGTCCAGCTAGCTCTGACACCATGTCCTTTCTCCGCAGCGCGCCCTCGTCTTGAGCACGTCATACGCCCGTCCGCCAGAACGGCATAAATACCCCCGCGATGGGCTGCCTACCCTCCGAACCCTTCTCTTCCTCCTCCAAACCCACCGCCGCAAACATGCAGAAGCTCCAGCCTCTCGTCCGCCCCGCCAAGTACCAAGGCGGCAAGGGCCCCTCCTTCTCCGCCGCGTATGCTCGCGCTGCCCGCCGCTACGGCTTCGAGACCGGCCGCAACGCCGGTTTCGCAAAGCGCAACAACGTCGTCGTGAAGGTCAAGTCCAAGCACGACAAGGAGACCGACCACGAGGTCCCCGCCGAGTCCATCCAGAACGGTGCGTACAGTCCCGTCACTTTTGCTTCCGTCAGGTCCCAGCAAGACGCTCACGCTGTGGGGTTCGTCGGGAACGTGTTGCTTATCAGAGTAAGTGCACCTAGTGACTATGACGTGCGTCCGGACGCGTGCTGACCATCCTCTGTACCTGTACCTAGCCTGGAGTACGTCGTGCCCGTCAAGATTGGTACCCCAGGCGTCACCCTCAACCTCGACTTCGACACCGGGTCGTCTGACCTCTGGGTTTGGAGGTGAGCACCCCCTCCGACCGTCGGCCTGCACGTTCCCTCATCACGAGCTTCCCAGCTCCGAGCTCGCCAACGCCTCCCGCTACAAGGGGCACAACGTCTACAACCCTGCCAAGTCGTCCACGGCGAAGAAGGCAAGCGGCTCCTGGAACATCAGCTACGGTGACGGCTCCTCGGCCTCCGGTAACGTGTACACCGACACCGTCACCGTGGGCGACATCGCCATCCCCGGCCAGGCCGTTGAGCTCGCCGAGAAGCTCAGCTCCAGCTTCCTCCAGGATGGCGGCAACGACGGCCTCCTCGGCCTCGCCTGGCCCTCGATCAACACGGTCTCTCCCAAGCCTGTGGCGACGCCCGTCGAGAACATGATCAACAAGAAGTTGATCGACCCCGTGAGTTTCGCGAAGATAGTGGGTATATGCGCACGAGACGCTCACAGCATGCACAGCCTGTCTTCACCGTCAAGCTCGGCCGCGGAGACGAGGCTGGCTTCTACTCCTTCGGTGCGTAACATGTCTTAACTCCGTCTGCCGATTCGTGTTCACGTCGTGTTCAGGCTTCATCGACGACTCGGTCACGTCTGACACCATCACGTACACGCCCGTTGACAAGTGCGTTCATCCCTGCTCGGCACCTGGTGCATTGTTCTTACATCTCTCCAGCTCTCAGGGCTTCTGGCAGGTGCCGTCTACTTCTTGGACGCTGAACGGCAAGACCAAGGAGCGTTCCGGCAACACCACCATCCTCGACACTGGCACCACGCTCCTCCTGGTCTCCGACGATGTCGTTGACGAGCTCTATGGTGCTATCGAGGGCGCGGAGTTCGATAACGAGCAGGGCGGTTACAAGTTCCCTTCGAGCGCCACCCTTCCTGATGTCTCGTTCGCGGTGGGCGACAAGCTCTACAAGGTACGTAATACTGTGGCGTGTGGGGTATGTAGCGTTCCTTATGGATGACGATGCCCTCCAGGTCAGCGGCAAGGACCTTGCGTTCAGCGATGCTGGCGATGGCTACACGTTCGGTGGTATTCAGAGCAGTGGAAACCTCGGCTTCGACATCTTCGGCGACATCTTCCTGAAGAACGTCTACGTCGTGTGTGAGTATCAGGCCCGTTGCGATTGCCGGCTCCTTTGCTGAATCGTTTTCCGCAGTCGACCAGGGAGAGAAGAGGGTTGGTCTCGCCCAGCGCACCGACTGAGCCTTGCTCAACATACTTGCATAACGGACTCGTGGACCTGGAACTCTTGTAAACGCTTGCGACTGTACGATTGGTGGCTGCATGTTACGATCTTAGGAACGCTTTGTTACGCTGTGTACGTATTCACGAAGGACGCTGTGAACACATTGTTTGTATACCGAACTCAGCGCGTGCTACGTATCCCTCCGTCGTGACATGGATTTCTCTCAGCATGGCAAGGCAACGACTGGTAAAGTACTCAGAGCTAGAGTTCGCCGTAAATCGTCAATAAGCTTGAACCAGTGCCCACGACGAGTACCGTCCGAGTAGAGTACAGCCTGATAGTTCTGGACACTCACTGACACCGCACCTCGGCCTACTCTTCAGCCCTACGCGTGGTACTCATACACCATCAACCTCTGGAACCCGCCACAATACTCGTTCCCCTCCCCCGGCGGGAGCGGGCACGTCGAGTTGCACTCGCCCTCGTCGACGCGGAGCCCCCGCCCGACGCGAACCCGCTGCCGCTGCACTGGCAGTCCTGCGCGTCCTCGACCCCGGCCCACGGCAGGCCGGCGTGCGTGCAGTAGTCGATGCACTGCCCGACGAGGTCGAGGTTCGATGGGAAGGCGTGGTGCGCGGGGTGCGCGAGGGCGGGCGAGGCGGGCGTGTCGAGGAAGCAGCCTTGGAGGGTCCAGCTGCCGGGCGGGAGCGCGGGGGACTTGTATATCTGTGTGTGTGGCGCGGGGACGCGCGAGGGCGCGGTGTCAGCGTGGGGTCTGTATGAGGTACCCGAGCCCGGGGGGACGCATCGTGCCGCTGCTGCTCAGTGCTCAGTACTGCGATGTCGAACCTTAGAGATTCAAGGTTCAAGGTTCGGTGGTGGCGGGACTGGGACGCCTCGCTCAGGCTGGACGGGCAGAGGCAGACGGATATGCATGCATGCGTTTCTGTCCTAGTACTATGCAGTACGCACCTGGATGCGCCAGGACCCGCCACAAGACAAGTCCGGGTCGCCCGTACATCCCATGTCGCACTCGGCCGCGGGCGCGGGCTGGGGCGCGGGCGAGACGAGCCCGGTGCCGCAGTGGCACTCGTTGGCGTACTCGACGCCGGCGTACGTGTAGTCGCCCGGGGCGAGGGCGTCGCAGAGCTCGATGCAGGCTGCCGGGGTGTTGTTGGCGGCGAGGAGGTGGGTGGAGACGCCGGTGAGGACGCGCGCGGGGGTGTCGGTCGCGCAGGGGAGGACTGTCGTCCAGTTGAGCGGGAGCGGCGGGGGTGGGGAGAAGGCGGGCGAGGGCGCTGCGGGGTGTGCGAGCGCGTGCGTGAGGGTGGTGCCGGTGAGGAGGAAGGGGAGGACTTGGATGGTGTTTATTGGGAAGAGGGAGAGGGCGGTCATGTTTCAAGATGTAAGGATGAAGAGGGAGCGGAGACTCGTGTGCTGCACGAGGAGTGGCGAGGGAGGATAATATACTGTCGTGAGCGGAGTGCGCCAAGATATTCGGGTTAGCTGGAGCGATGTGGTGAGGTGCTCGTTCTGGACCCGAACGCTCGAGGCGTACACTCGGCGAGGAAGATGGAGTTAACGAGGGCGAACGGTGACAGCCCACGGGCGGTTCAGAAAACCGCCGGTGTGTATATGCACGTATTGTTCCCCGGATCTAGGAGTGTTTTTTAGAGCCTTTCCAGACACGACTAGTGGAGCACGGAAGACATAGCCTTCAGAACATAGCCTGTTGGTCCTGGGGAAAGGGGAGCGCAGTACCCTGCGGCTCATACCCGCAGACCGGGCAACACCATCGGAGGTTGGTAGCAAATCTGCGCAAGGATCGACCGCGACGAATATAGCTCCAGCAGAGCGAGGCATAGCCCACCTGCCTGCGTGGGGCGCGATAGGTCGGTCATCTCTATGACGTCGTACTTGTACAACTGGTCGCGAAGGCCTATGCTGCACGAGGGGCATTCATGTACGGTAGCCGGGGCGGCATGCCGACATCGTGCGGACTACCTGCCGCATAGAAAGTTGGAACTAACCAGTGAACGTGCGTCCGAAACACCGGCTGGCCCGCCAGCGCAGAGAGCTTTGCGAGTAGAGCGGACAAGTTGAGCCTGCATGTTTTGGGTGAGTGGGTCTGGGTGTGCTCTCATATATAATCTGGAAGCCTGCCTTTTGTCTAAGGAGATCGCGAAGTGCCACCTACTCGAGCGAGCTACTATGAGCCTTCAGCCAAGGCATTATGTGGACCTAGTGCGCGTGTCGCCGGAGGTCTCTAGGGTGGGCATGGGAGCTGTCAAGCCACAATTTTCCGGGCGCAACGTAACTCTCGTTAGTGAGATGTATCATCTGGAATGACGCTGTGAGGCACCGACGAGCGGAGGTGTCGACCCCACTGCTACAAGCTCTCGGAAAGGCGTCTGTGTATTACGGTTGGCCCGCCAGCCTGATGACCTTGTAATCTGGTGAGAAAAGAGATAGAAGGAGCACATCTTGAGTCTGACGCACTCTACAGTCCTGTTTTGCATGGAACGGGTTGGGAACCGGGGGCACATATGTTAGCGTAGTGGTCGAGGTCAAGAGCCTTTCGGCGGTTCCCGGGGCCACGTTCGAGTTGAGGCGCCTCGGGAGGTGCCACAGCCGTCTCTCTCCTCCTCCACCATGCACCTCACCTCGCTGTCGGAACCTCTCAGCTAGTATTCTCAGGTTTCTCGATATCTCACCTATACCACGTCGCTCATCTCTGGATGTCCCTGGCTGGACGAACACGCCAGGATCCTTTCAAGTGTTCCCCCCGACCTTCTCTGTCGCATCCCGATGTCCATGTCAGGCGTAACTTGAACGCCTCATCTGCATCTCATGACGATATATTGGTACGTATCACAGTCACCTTTGGGAACAGTGAGTTGTCTAGCTGCTCGGCTGTTTCAATTTATCTTGTGCAACCTGACGGGTGCAACGGAAGGTTGACTGCGAAATCTGTCCAGGCAGCAGAGTTCCTCATTATGTGCGACATTGAAGGCTATATGGTTCACTCAACGAATCAGCATTTCCCTTTCCCTTTAGCTGCCCACTTTGTGCCACTCGAAACGTCAACCTCGAGCGCGCCCTTCCTCCAGCTATCGCTACGCTTCTCCACCTAGGTACCTTAGCCTTAGACATGGATACACGTCGGCTCTTGTTGATGTTATAAGAAGGCCGATGCCTCTAGCAGGTCTGTACGCCCTCTGTTCTACCGCCACACAAGATGGCCAAGGCTGTCTCGCTGGTTCTACTCGTCCTTACCCTCCCCGCCAACGTATACTCCTTCAATCCACCTCAGATCCCCCTCAACTGGACCACACAGTACGCATGTGCAGTCGATACTCCCTCACGCATCATCGCCGGCGACGTCACTACGCAATACAGCGATAACACCCCCGCGACCTGCATCGAGCGCTGCGACGCCGCCGACTTCATATTCGCTGGTGTGGAGTTCAGTAACGAATGCCACTGCGGAACCGCGTTATCCGGCACGCCCGCCACAGCGCCGGTCTCGGACTGCAGCTCGCCGTGCTCCGGTGATCCCACCCTCTCGTGCGGGGGCTCGTTCCGCATCCAGGTACGTCTCTCGCTCAGACATGAATGATCTGACTTCGTTCGTGTGCTCAGAGCCTATTCACTTCTAACGTCCAGCACTCGGTACAGTATAAACAGCTCGTTCGCATACCATTCTCGTCTTTGCGTTGGACGCAGACTTCCATCGGCCCGGGTGCCTGGTGAGCTTCTCAGCAACGGAGTCCCGTGTCTCCCTTCTACTCCACTGTAAGTCGTCATATATATAGGCCACCCTACTCGAGATTCCTTCTCTCCAGCCCCCTTCACCCAAGTGACACTCCTGTGAGATCGACATGCCCCGCAAGATACTTGTAGGTTTCGGTGTTGATGTCGATGCAGCGTCAGGATGGTAGGTAACTTACATGGGTAGTTCAGACTCGGCCAGTAACTGACGACAGGAATATGCAGGATCGGGTCGCTGGGAGCGGAGAACTCGCCATGTGATGTGTCCCGGGTATGCCTTCCCCTTCATAATGCAATGTAATGAGCCCATACCATGGCTGCCACACGATAGGGCATGTACACCGGCGAAGTGGGAGTTCCCCGTCTGCTGAAGCTGTTCGACAAGTACAACATCAAGGCGACATGGTTCATCCCTGGTCTGTACAGCAGCTTCTCGTGCATGCTTGTCGGAGCTGTCCCGGTCGAACTCACCCCCAATGTGTCGTGACTAGCGCACAGTGTCGAGACGTTCCCGGAGCAGTTGGCACCCATCCGGGACGCGGGCGGACATGAGATGTGAGTACACCCCGGTCTGGGCTGGGACGGGGAGCAGCTAACCTCTCTGCAGCGGGTTGCACGGATATACTCACGAACGACAGACGCGGCTGACAGTCGAACAGCAGAAGGAGGTCCTCGACCGCAGCTTTGAAGTTCTCACGAAGTTCAACAACGGCGTCCCTCCGAAAGGCAGTTGCGCCCCGTGCTGGGACACAAGCAAGGAGAACACGCGACTTCTTCTCGAGAAGGGGATCGAGTACGGTAAGCGGGAGCAACTATATAGGTTGGGAAAGTCTGATCTTGTCTACACCCAGATCATTCAAACATGGCACACGAGTACGCCGAGGCGACATCCCGGTGCACCACACCACCTCCGCTGATCACAGCATCACAGTTCGCAAGCCTACTATCTGCGCACCGATGACTCTTGGACGAAGATCGACTACCAGGCTAGCGCGGAGACCTGGATGAAACCTCTTGTTCGTGGCCAAGAGACGGGGCTGGTGGAAATCCCGGCGAACTGGTACGCCTTGATAGTCATTCCTTCCATCTAAGCAACGTGCTGACCTCGTTGTATGACAGGTACCTTGACGACTGGCCGCCTCTTGTGTATGTTGTTCATAGCAGGCAGACCGAATTCAAGTTCAAGTGCGTCGCATGACTGACCTCCTTTTCTCTCAGCTTTGTCAAAACCTCTCCGAACTCTCACGGATGGGTAAGTCTCCTCATTATGACGCATGCATGCACGCCGTGTCTGTCCGACTTAGTTCTTCGCAACCGCACGGTTTCGCCTGGCGGCCGCGATCTCCAAGAACACTGGCTCATCTGTATATCTCTGTAGGTCAACACGCGAGACGTCGAACAACTATGGAAAGACACCTTCACCTACCTTTACAGGGAGGAAGAGAACTTCATCTTCCCAATCACCATCCACCCGGATGCCAGCGGGTGAGTTCAATTCGTTGTTGTCTACCTTCTGCCACTTACATCTGTCCCGGCAGCCGTCCCCACGTCCTCCTGATGCTGGTATGCGTCTGCGCATCACTTCCGCGCTCCCGCAGACTGATCTGCTCTCAGGAACGCTTCATCGAGTGGGTCAACACGCATGCCGATGTGCAGTGGGTCCGTATGATCGACATGGCAAACGAGTTCCGTGCCCGGGTGTCCCCCGCCGCAGGAGCGATCATGCCTCAAGGTCTCGCCCGAGACTGAGTGCCTCCCGCTTCCGGTTGGATATCGGAATATCTCGATATGCAGACCTTCTTGACTTGTACAAGCAATGAATGAGACAGTCTTCGTCATCCCCCTGACGTCCGAGACTCAGGACACGAAATCATACTGCAAAACCCACAACCTCTGCGGCCCTCCACACACTTCCATCCCCTCATTGTTCGGCAGTGGACACAGTGCCTGGTCACAATCTGCTCCAGGAGCGGCCTGCGCGTTCGGATCGAAGCCCGTCGCGCCGCACTGACACTCGACTCCGTTCTCCACGCCTGCCCACTGGTAGCTGCGGTGCTGGCAGAACGCGTTGCACTGAAAGACAAGGTCCACGTTGGACGCGAACGTCTGCGTGATGGGACGCCGGAGCACGGGCGATGCGGACGTGTCGACCCAGCAACCTTGCGGATGCCAGGTGGTTGCCGTGTTCCCGGGGAGCGCGGGCGATTGGTAGATCTGTCGGAGGAGGATCAGAGACAAGTCTAGAGGTCTGTCAGAAGAACGCACATACCTGGATGCGCCAGGACCCGCCGCATGAGAGCTCGAAGTCTCCAGAGCACGGAGTCTCGCACTCGGAGGCGTCGACTGCCTCGGGCGCGGCTGCGAGTCCGGTGCCGCAATGGCATTCGTTCCCGTTCTCGACACCGGCGTAGAGGATGTCGTAGCCGGAAGCATCGCAGAGCTCGATGCATCCCTTCACGGTGAGCGACGGGGAGACCGTAGTGTTGACCTTGGTGAGTATGGGAGACGGGAAGTCGACAGCGCAGGGGAAGATGGCTGTCCACCCAAGAGGAACTTCGGGCGGGTCGAACGAGAGGACGACTGTTGTGAAGACGGCGAGGAGGATAGTAATGGGGATGTCGCTGACCATGGTAGAAGAGGCTCGTCGGCAGCACTCAAGAAGCCTCTACAGAATGTATTTATGTATCTGCCGAGTAGCACGGCACCATATCATATGGTATTGGACAGTGTCCCAACTAGCACTCCTCGACAGGTCGAGTACCGTTGAGCCCAGGTACAATACACACACATGGACGCCGACATAGGTCCCAGACGTATGTTTTGCGGCCTGATAGGCACCTGCCAAAGGATACAAGTCACGAGAATTTGCGCTAGACGTTCATCTTCCAAGGGCTTGAAGGAGACAGTCTCAAGCGTTCCAGAACATAGCTCCTTCATAGTCGTAAAGCATGATACACGCCTTCGTCAAGTCTGCCGGCACTCTGTAAGTATCAAAGAACCAGAACTAGAATGGCTCAAATTTGAGAACCTGGAGACGCTGGAACCCGCCACAAAACTCGTTCCCTCCATCCAGAATTGGGCACAACGAATCACAGTCGGACGGCGACGTGAGCTGGGCCCCACCAGCAAGGCCAAAACTGCCCTGGCAATCGCTGTTGTTCTCGATACCCGAGAACGAAAAGCCGATGTGCAAACAGTAGTCGACGCACTCGCCGATCAGGTCACGGTTGGTCGGGAAGGTGTGGTGCACGACGGGTTGGCCAAATGCCGGCAAAGTTGCGGTGTCGACAAAGCACCCTTGCAGAGTCCACTCCCCAGACCCAAGGGCTGGTGACTTGTAGATCTGCCATGTTGCGCAGCATGTCAGCGCCGACGTACCTCGCAGTGCGCGCTCATTGGGGGTGACATCGTTCCGATGGTCGAAGCTCAAGTAGTAGACACTGATAGACTGTTGAACTTACTATGGACTATGGACATTAGTTGCGCATTAGGTGCTATGGGCACAGCCTCTTACGATTAGATCTTAGGCTATGCTTCTTCCTTTCCTTTTAGGGTACGTTGTACGAAACCATGTGGTTACCTGGCTTCTCTTTGTTTCCAGTCCATTCCAGTGCGTTCTGCAACGCTCCGGACCTTTCTAGTTCTTTCTAGATATCTCTGGGCTGTACTAGACATGCCCTTGTGACCTCGTATTTGTCGTATCTTCGTCATCCTTCGTCATCGTCTGAGTCATCCCTACTCGTTCTGACTCAGACAGTATTATGCTCTCCTTTCTGTCGCTTACTCATGTTACTCCAGACACAGTATATAAGGAGGGACTCTTGGGCTTCGTCTCCTTAGTCTTTTGCTCTACTGACTGAGGAGTAAGTGTCGCGGCGACTAGGCGCGTAGACACCAGACGTCGATCGGCGACGGTCTGAGGGGCGAGCGGCGAGGAGCCGAAAAGGGGAGAGTAGAGAGGAAGCTCGACGAGGGCAGAGCAACGACCGGCTCGAAGGCACGAAGTCGTCGATAGCTAGTCTTCACGCGCACTGCGACAGACTAGTCCCAATGACCAGGTTATATTAGCACAGAGACAAGGGGAAAGTACATGGGGGAAAGCGCACCTAGTCCCAATGACCAGGAGGTCGAGATGGGGACCAGGTAAGCGCTGGGAGGGTCTTATATACTAGTCTACTCTGAACAATCACGTGCCAGTGGAAGTGACTCATGCGGGAAAGGGAGCGAGGCTGTACGAGTGGGAGACAAAAGGGTGGGAAAACACATGGTAACGGGATGGTAAGTGCGAGAACAAGGCATGCGGTCGCAGGAACAGAGCATACGGGCGCGAGAATGAGATCAAGGGGTCCAAAATGGGATGTGTACGAAGTAGGAAAGGGATCAAGATGGGAAAGTGGAAGTTCCAGGAAAAACGAAAAGGAACGAGAAGGGGTGCTGGTCCACTGACCGTGACAGTAAGTACTCGCCTACCTATGCTTACTTATGCTTTACTTACAAGTACTTTGTAGCTCGTGTTGTCCACTCGTCTGCTAGGTACTTGTGTCTATGCTATCAGTCTTTTGCTCTACTGACTGAGGACTCGTGTTGTCCACTCGTCTGCTAGTTGTTGCGACTCGCCTTCACAGGTTCAGACTTCATCAGCGTCCTTCCGTCACTGTAGCCCAGTCTGTCAATATCGCTGTCCATGGTGCATATCTCATGAAACCCTTCGCGAACGGTAGCAGCTCGCCTGGAAGGCAAGGGGCATGAAGTGCCAGGATCCATACCATCTTTCGCGAAAACCTGCATGTACAGATCGTCCAGCAACTTCCACTCCTCCCTCTTCCTGCAATTCCGATAGCCGTAATCGCCCATGGCGCATCAATTGGGCGGGGCAGGGAGACGGCTTTGTGCAGCGCGTTCGCGTGCGCTTCATTAAAGTAAAGTGGGTAGTTCTCACGCAAGGGCGAGGTTCAATACTCACGAAGTCGATGATATTAACGCACCTGGGCTGAATCACGGATGCTCCGAGTCGCATGTGTGCCATAGCACTCATAGGGAGGGGCGGTGACATGATCGACACCCTACAGTAGGAGCATATTGTAAATGTAACCTCCCTACTCGACCCTAAAATCGAACATCAGAAATGAGGGCACACACCGACGGAGATATCGCACATGACGTACCTCTACCCTCTGACGTCGGGAGCAGGGTGCGCGTTCTTCAAGAGACGCGCATACTTTGCAGTCCACGGAGAGAGCTTCACGTACTTCTTCGCGAACTCCAGCAGGTCACTCTTCTGGCAAGCCTCGTGCAGCTGCAGAGGGTCCGCTCAGCTGTTCTCCTGCGAAGAGCTTCGTATACAGGTCGTCCAGCAGCTTCCACTCCGCGAGGCCCTTGCAATTGCCGTAGCCGTAGTCGCGCAGCACCTCCGGCGTGGGCTTGGGAGGAGAATCTGGCTTGGAGGACGCGAGCTGATCGATGTAGTGCTTCAGGCGCCACACGCACTTCCAGGTGCGAGGCGAGCCCGACATAACGTCGCAGAACAGACGGTCTCTCCGTCCTAAGCCTTTACTCTCAAACAGAGCGGGGACTGTGGAGGTCTCGTATGCTGCGCAGAACTCTTCGAACGTGCACCGTTTGACGAGGTCCTGGTACAACCCGCCGAGCCCGAGCTCCGCGCCACCGCAGTTCACAGACACGAACCCGAAGGTCAACCACGAGGGCAGGAACGGATTGGGCCGCTTGCTAGAGAGGGCGACGGAGACGAACATGAAGCAGTCGATCCTCTCGCTGCAGAGATCGTCACGCAGAGAGGAGCGGGGACAGCCCCGGGGGGTCATTGGCGGTATTGCACATGCTTGTGGTCACAGAGAACGGAGTCCAGAGCAATCAGATCGAGCTACCGTTCCCCGAGGGCGCACCTGTCTCGATGAGGCCAAGCCGTGCACCAGCTCCCGCGGCGCGCGTGGATGAGATGAATCGCGGAGTGGGCGCGTTCCTGGACACGTCATGGCGGCCCATCCGAGTCCGTCGGTCGCTCTCGTCGCCGGCGCTGTCTCACTCTCAGCTTGCGCCCTCTGCTGAGCTCCTCTCTCGCTCTCCTGCAGTCGTCTCTCCGGCTGCTCTCGGTCCTCTCTCTCTGCGCTCTCACCGCAGCTCGGTCTCTCACCCGCTTCTGCACACGCGCCTCGTCTCTCTCAAGTGTGCTCCATCGACGCGAGCTCCAGCCGCCGTCCTTCGCCCCTTGGCACACAGTACCCCCTGCGTTGCCCGTGCCCATTTTGCCGGTCGCCCTCTCCAGTCCTCTTGCCAATGTCTTCCATGAGGGCAGCAAGACGTCCGAGAGGCGCCGCCGCACCCTGCATATATGCTGCATGTACATACTCACATCCGCCGCCCGTCCTGTCCATCCTAGAGCGCGTCGCAAGGCTCAGAACATCGTGCCCTCCAGCTGCTGCACAGGTGAGTCTACTTCTTCTCACTCCTCCTCCGTCCGAAGTACCCCGTCCCCGATGTCATTCCTGTTACGACTATCACAGGAGTTACCAGTAACGGACTTGTACTTTTACTCTCACGCGATCAGTTTGTCTTATTGTACTACTAGTTAGGCAAGTCTCCAGAATATTCTTGTATATTCTAGTTCATTCTCTTTGTTACTACTACAGAAGAGTACGGACACGAGTAGTACTTACCAGAATCTTCTCTACAAGTACTAGAACATTCTTCCGCAGCTTCACAACTTGTATATAAGGGGCGACGTCTCAGAGCGACCCCCAGCTTTCAGTCTCCTTTGCGAATAACGAACCGTTCCTCGTTATACTCGCTTTCACCCGATCTTACTAGTGTTCCCCTTCGATAAGGTGAACCGTACTAGTAAGAGTTCAGCATAGGCTTTATACTAGGGTTAGCCTCAGAGTAGGCAACCTGGACTAGTATATTGCAGGCGGCTGGACAGAACGACCTTTAAGGCTCTTTGGTTTAAGGTCACGCTCAAAAGCGTAACAATTCCCTCGGCTGCCCGCCCGTGTCTGCAGCGCATACATACGCATCACCCGTCGCCTGTCATGTGCACCATGCATGTCAGTGAGTAGCAGTCATCCGAGCCGGCGAGCGAACTCACTTACTCGACAAAGTGCGCTCGACTTCACGTCGGCTTCCTATGCCACAACCCTCAAGTCAGTACTTTGCAGCATCGAAGTCGACGATGGTACGCACCTGCAGTCTCCGATGACACATTGGTCGCCGTGCGCAGAGCTGGCCGCTCACGGTCTGGATCACAGCTTCAGCCAAAGACCACGGAGAGCCAGGCCACGCGCAGGTCTGATGGAGGAAAAGTCAGTCGGTGACAACTACCCTCCCCGAGTTCCTCGCGAGTGAAGCTCGCCCGCGCGCCCCCGATAGAGCCCGGTCATGCGGCCTCCCGACCTCGTCCCTGCACACGAGCAACGTATGCTATCGAGGACACAGGTGCGTCTAGACGTCTCTATTGACCTGCAACCTTGCGCCGGCAACGCTACCCGACTCCCCGTCGCCCACTCTTGCCTGCACGCCCTCAACCACCGCGCAGATCCACCCTCTCCCGCCTGCCTGTACACAGCTCGACCTCGACGTATCTACGCAAGACTGCGACGTGGACATCAGTGAGTGCGAATACGACTGGACACGGTCACTCACGGGGTCTAAGCTGGGCGTGCAACCAGGCGCTGCGCCAACGACCGAACGGAGGTCAGTACTCGCCGTCTGCTCCGGGCACGGCGTAGACGTACCTCGGCCATCTTGTCCAGCAGTGCGAAGGAAGACAACGGCGTACGACAGGTGCCAAGGTGAGTGGGCTGGCAGCGATGAACAATGGTCGCGGGTGACAAGGTGAGTGGCTGCACCAACGATGAGAGCAGAGAGGAGAGGTGGGTGGGTGACGGCCTTCCATCGCTCACCATACTCTGTCTCAGTGGGTGCCCGTCGGTCCACACGCGGCACCCGGACCTCGGCCGGTTGCGCACGCGATCGCGATGGAAGGCACATCGACTGCCGGACATGCAAGCAGTGAGCTCGCCGCTCAAAGAGTCGCCGCCGCCGATGAGTGCGGGCACGGCGGACGGTCTCGCGCTCGTTGCACGTTCGGGCTCTTGCTCGACATCGCCCATCCGGGACGGATGTGTGCAGGGTCCCGGTCAATGATGGTTACGCGCGAGCTTCCGAGGGTGCAGACTTACCGAACCGACTGCAGCTGCGCGAACGACGTCGCATTGTAGCGCTTTGCATACCTCGCGTACGCACAACCTGCGCTGTCTCGAGAGTGCTGGCCTGGGATCGGTTTCAGAGCGATGGAAGCGAGGTCCTGCAGGTGTCCGCGCGGGATGCTCGGCCGAGGAGGGCTTGGGATCGAGCCGGTACAGTGGTTAACGGATGGTAACTGCGACCTCCGGAGTCGTGCGCTGGCATGGCAAACGAACTCTCCATGATGGTCCCGTTTGAATACATGGACGTCCCAAGCCTGGGATGCATAACCTATGGTTCCAGCTCTCGAGAGTCTCGACGTGACAACCGCATGCAGAGAATCTGCCGTGCAGTACTAGCATGACTCCGACTGTCGCGAGTGTCCAAGGCAAATTGCACAATGGGCCGGCTTGCGGAGAGCCCGTAAACGGTGTCACTTAGCCTTGGCTCCAATATTCCACCAGTTTGTGTGGAATACATCGAGGGCGGCGACCATGTCCTTCCGAGCCTGTATGACTTGACATCGCTTGCCGGAGCATCAGTGCAGAATGCAGCAGGATATCCGAGTCTGAATTGTCTCGACCATGTCGGTCACTGTTCCTGCTTGCAAGTCGGCAGCTGCATGCATGCTTGCGAGGTGCGTTCTTGACCACTGGTGCTGCTGTCCCAAGAGATCCGGGTCCAAAGTTGGACTTGCAAGCCGCTAGCGGGGACCTGCGTGCAGCTATGTCGCAGGACGAGCGGAAAACAGAGTCCCGCGTGAGTTCAGACTGTCCGGGCATGTCCTCTGCGTTGCGGGTATGTAGAGTCTATACAGTGTTCTGGAGCTCTGTGCCTCAGTCCTTCCTGCCAAAGCGATGTCAGTGAACAGCGGTCTCCCGAATTGCACGTAACTCGGGAGTCGGCTGCGAGCAGGAGGGCTTCAGCGCGTACCTTGGTTCTCAGCAGCTCCTCGACTCGGAGGCCGTGGTCGATGGTTGTAGAGCAGGATCTGGTAGGACTCCCAGCCATGACCAGCACAAGCACACCGAACCTTTTTGGTTTTGAACATGGACTTGAAGTCGATCGGTCAGGGCAGCAAATGGATGAGTACTCAGTCCAGCGCATTGAATGCAAGCAGTTACAGCGGCTCACCTTCGGACCGCTATGCAGTGCATGGGAAAGTAGGGAAGCACCTGCTCTTTGGGTTGTTGATGCCGGTACTTAGTCGGATGTCGATCTGTTGCCGTGTCGCGGCACACCGTATTCAGGCTCAAGCGACGGTCTCTCTACGCAAATGAGTGTGAGTGGACGGCGGCCTTACTGCCATCACATACCTGTCACACAGACGTCGGAAGGGATCTTTGGACTGCAGACAAGAAACATCAACTTTCAAACCGGTACAACATCTGGGACGGCACGAGTTTCAAGTCTGCTGGCTTCAATAGGCTGAGCGCAGACGTGCCTTCATCACCCGGATGGTAACCTATCATGGTGACTCCGCCTCGCAGAGGCCAGACATAATAGGCAGCTTTGAGAAGAGCGCGGTCTGAGCTCTAGGACACCATCTGAGGCTCGAGTGATCAAAGCAAGTACAAGTCGAGCTATGAGCATGCATGGTGAGTGAATCGGACACTTCTGTGCAGCAGAGACATACCTGGCATGTCCACCGGATCACCATGGATCCCGGTCATGCGGCTGTGTGAAGTCACGCTATTACTCGCCCGGCTTCGAGCCGTGCAGCCTCGGCAGCCACGCTGTCAGGAATTCGGCCGGTAGCTATACTCCAATCCGCTGAACTTGCCTTCTCAAGCTTGAGTCTCCCGGCCGTACTGGAAGAAACAAGTGGCTGTCAGTTTACAGCCTATCTCAGATGGTGTGTACTGAGACTTGACAAACCCGAGGATGGCAGCGACATACCGGGGTGGAGTAGTGATGTGAGAGAAGGTTCGTCCAGACGAGACTCGCTAGGCTTAGCGTTGGGAGAAGGGGTTTGGAATGTGCTCCCGAGTTGCATTCTCGCTCCGGTCCATGTTTCCCACATGGGTCACAATGCGAGACAGTTCGAACAGTACCGATTCATCGTGCCGTTGTGCGGGGATCTGCTCTGAAATCCTGTTCTCCCATCAGCCACCCTCCCTACGCTTCTGTCCGCTCGTCATCCGGTCTTTCACTGACCAGACTACCAAGGGTGCTCTCTCAGGTAACCCGCTCCCAGCATGCTCCTCATGCTCATGCTACCCACTACTTGTGCCAGTTGCTGCTAGCAACTTGCGAGGTACAAGTTACTCGTGAGTCGGAACACAGAGGAGGTTTACAGAGGAAAACACAAGCTTACGACCGAGGTGGCGGATGCACGAACATCGGTGAGTGCTGCATACTGAATCGGCTGAAGTCTGTCAGCTTCGAAGCATTGCAGCGACTTAGGCGTACCTCTGGCCCCGGAAGCCGTATGCTGACCAGCTGACGCGTACTAGTCACTCAGACAGCATCCTCCCGGCCATTGGCTGGCGACTCCTCGGACGTGTCTCAAGACCCCTGGCTGCCGAGACAAACTGCTGTTGTCGTCGAGCAACTTGCGCCCTCCCTTCGCCTCCATACTCTTGCAATTGAGGTGAGCTGTTCATGCGTCCTGTTGCTGCTTGCCGTGCTTCGGGTTCCAGATCACGGCTGAAAGGACCGGACTCAAAGAACGCACGCATGTCCTCTTCGAGTTCCCCCCGGCAGCGCCTTGTCTGCGAGCCAGAACATATTGCCAAGACATACAGCGCGGACGGGAGGTGCGGCCGCGGGCGAGTCGCATGCGAGCCGAACCAGGGTGTGGCCAGTGCAAATGCTGAGGAGCGAGGAGTACTGCGGGACACAGGGAGGACGAGTCGGATGTCGGTTGGAAGCGCATTCTGCAGGCTTGCTGAGGAGAGCGGGCGGCGACATGATTCTGTGTGTTCTTGCCGTCTGTACGCTGATTGTTCCGGCTGTAGACCCGTCCATCGTGGCCGTTGCGGTCAAGAAGTTGCGAGGGCGCTCGCGCTGGCATGCTGTGCAAGCACAAACCTAGTTCTCGATTTTGTCTAGAGTACGAGTTCTGTCGTCTATGCCCATGCCATGCAATGCCATTGGTCTACAATACGATAGGTATACTAGAACACGAGTTCGTTAGACAAGTTCTTATTCGTATGGTACTAGAACATTGGGTGCCTGGAGCCGCCTATGTGGCTAACATTCGCCGCCACCTGGCAACCGAAGAGGCCGGGTCGCCAGCTGGCGTGCTGTTGCTTTGGGGTACACGGTGTTCACCTCCAGCCCTGCCCTCTGTCCCTCTGTCCTTGTCCGCATCTACGGCCCTCCCCAGGAGAGCACTCTGCCCCGATGTGCTCTCGAAAGGAGTCTCCGAGGCGGCGAGGCCGAGATGAGCGTAGACACCAGTACAGGAGGAGAGAGAGCGTACCTCGACGCATCCTAAAGTCCCCACAGAGGTAGCTCATTGTGCGCAGAAGACCTACCACACGGCGTAGAACACCACAGGAAAGCACGACCCACCTCCTCGACCTACCCCAAGAAACACTGTAAGGTCAGGATTCGTGCTCTGGACGGAAGTATTCGCTTGCTCAGAGCGGCGACTTGCGAGTGATCCTGCGAGGCGGACACGACTCCGGATCGACGTGTCTCGCGAGCATGCTGTCGTCCGGCCGTCGCGGATAGTGTGCGCAGTCGAGCCTCACACAATTCAGTACCCTCAAGTGTACCCAGATACAATGTGTTCAGTCCGACGCCACCGATCACGACGCACTACGCTCTGTTCGTCTCCGGATCCCGCCTCCGCTTCCTGAACAGCACCTTCGCGCTCGTCGACGGCAGGTTCGCAGGCCCAAAGCGGACGTTCGCCGGCCGCTTGCCCTCCTCCGCGAACTTCATGTCGTAGTTGAGCAGCAGGTGCGCCATCATCGTCTTGATCTCGTTCGCCGCGAAGAACCGGCCGGGGCTGTCACAGGGGTATGCCCGTCAGCACGTTCGGGCACGACGAGGGGTGATGTGATGAGCGACGACTCACCATGCGTGCTTCCCGTGCCCGAATGGCAGGAAGTCGACGGAGGTGTTGACGAGCTGGTGCTTCACTGCGTCCTCCACGCCGCTCTCTCGCATACGCGCGAACCGGAAGGGATCGAAGACCTCCGGCTCCGCGTAACGCGTGTCATCCGTGTGCGCCGTCACGGACGCAGCGGCGACAAGCGTGCCCTTCGGTATGCGCGTCCCGTCAGACAGCGTGACGTCCTTCACGGCCTTGCGGAAGATGTTCACTGCATTGCCATAAGGTCAGCACTGGGCCCGCCGGGAGAACGGCGACGGGACTCGCAAAGAGAGCCATCCGCAAGACGCATCGTCTCCTTGAAGAAGCTGTCGAGCTTGCGCATCTTGCCCAGCGACGCCTTGCTCCACCCGTCCTGCGCCACGATGCCCTCGATCTCCTCGCGGAGCGGCTGGATGTACTGCGGATACGCAGCGATGTTGTACAGCGCGTGCGTGAATGCCTGTGCGGGTACACGGGTGAGTGCTCGCCCTCCCGCGGGCTGGGAGTGGGACCTACCCCGCTGGATGTGTGGATGGCGCCGAAGTTGACGAGGAGGACCTTCTCGACGACGTGCTCGAACGGCGTGCCCTTCGCACGCGCCTCCTCGAGCAGCCATTGCAGCAGATCACGCTGTGGCCAAGAAGGTAAGACTCGCGCTCTGTGCACGACAGCTCTGACGTACCGGCTTGCCTTCCCAGTCGTCGCCGTGCGCCTCCATCATCCGCTGCCGCTCCTGGAGCATCGGGATAACCATCGGCATCAGGATATTCTTGTTCTTGGACACCATCGGCACCGCCTTGCCTACAAGCCTGGTGCACTCGTGTTAGCAAGGCGCCGTAGAGACCTGACTGGGCAAACGCACGGCTTGAGGAACTCCGGGAACAGGTTGATCAGAAACGAAGACGCGAATACGTCGTTCGTGAAATTGACCGCAACATCTAGGTATGCTTGATCTCGACCTGCAACGCAGCAGTATCAGCACGCGGCGAGCAAGCTAGACGCGATGCGGACGCACAGCGGGGCAGGCCAATGATGACGCGATTGCTTGCGCGAGCGATCACCTTCTGCACGATGGGCCATATGCAGACTTCCGTCCAGTCTACGGCAGGTTCAGCAGCGAAGTGCAGAACGTCAGGCCCGTGTGTGCTCACCGTCAGTAGCGGGTATATACTCGTTGAACGAGAGCGCAATCTCGTCCAACACGTCGGGGTATAGTGTGGCCAGATTGCGCGTCAGCTTATCGCGCACGACTGCGACATGGAACTGGTCGTCAACGCCAGGACCGAGCGTATGGCGCAGTTGCAGGACCTGTCACAAGATAGGCACCGGGCGCGCGCATCAGGAACGCACTCTCAAGCAAACCCTCGCGCTCCGTGGGCGCACAGGGGGCAATTTAGAGTCGGCTCACCTCGGCGACACCCTCGTCGGCAGAAAGCTCGTCGTCTGGGCTCCTGCGCAGCTCGTCGATAAGCTTCGGGCCAGTGAATATCACCAGCCAGCCGTCGAGCATGGCGACTTTGAAGATCGTGCCATAGTACTGTGGGCTGTGTTCAGTACAAGCTGACGAGTGTAGGTGATAGGTAGTGGAGACGATGACATAGCTTGCGCGAGTAGAGGGGACGAGGTCGTAGTTGGGATGGAGACAGAATCCCGCCGCCCGATGTCAAGGACAAATCGCAAACGCACCTTCGTGTAACCTTCTCGCACCATTCCCTCCAGATCCACGATGTAGCGGATGGCGCCTACATAGGACAGCAACGGCGCGGATGGCCCAATCGTCGGGATGGAGCGTAACTGCGGACCTGATGAGACTCAGGCAGGTAACAGAAGCAATATGGGACGTACCGGGTCGAAGTGCCGTCTGACAAGGTAGACGACGACAAGGAGGGCGGCGAAGGCAGTCGCGAACTGCCAGGAGTCGTGATCGACCATGTTGATCTTGTTTGCCGAGAAGGAGAAGTCGGAAGCGGTGCCAGGAGCAGAAGCTGGTCACTGGCAGGGCGAATTCAGCGGGTGAATGGAGGTGGGAGAAGCAGAAAAGCGAAGGCGGGGTCCGTCGGGGAATCTTACGCGTCCACCTACTGTACCCCACATCCGAGCTCTCTCCCCGGAGGGTGGATGGCCGGATACTATGCGACCGGATAGCGCAGGAGCAAGCAATGTACACACCTTTGTCGATGTCACCGGAATGACAGAAGCATGCAACTGTCTCCTCCGAGATGAGCTTCTTCCCTTCGAGGTGGCGGCAAGGTTGGGATCGTCGGGAATGAAGACGAAGCCTTGATAGCCACAGCTAGAGGATCGGCAGCGAGGTCTGTCCGAGCTTCTAGCCTGATGCGGGAGCTGTGGGCGACCGCGAGGACACCGCGCGATGGAGGAAGGGAGCAGAGAGAGGTCGCGGAGAGAGGAGCGGGCCCGGGGGGACTGTCCCGGGGGGTCGTTG
>JABYQS010000175.1:0-70838 GCA_022592435.1 Cerioporus squamosus | reverse complement strand
AGCCAAGCAAGGACAAGACACCAAGCAGGTACATACTTCTCAGGGTAGTCGGCGGAGTAGGTGAAGAACCGAGGGAACAGACGGCGGACCACTCCGTCGCCACACTTCAGGAGGATGCCGTCCCGGTACGCGGTCATAAATCCTCGTCGAGGAGCATCAGCCAGATGCGGCAGAAGAGCTCCCGTTTACAGAACTTGAGGGTGTCCGCGGTTGGCATCGCGCCGTAAACCTTCTCATACGCGTCTTTGATGTCGTCGGGAGCTGAAAACAATTGGATCCCAGTGAGTGATTGGGAGATTGTGGAGGAAATCAGAAGGTCACGCACGCTTGGAATGTACGCGACATGATGCGCAGCGAACTCTGATGGACGCCCACGCACATACTTCGAGATGTTCCCGAAGTACATGTAAATAGGCCAGAGCTTCGCATTGCCGAATTGCGACAGGCAAGTCTCGTCCGACCACAATAGGAGTGGAAGGATGGCATACTCGACATCCTCCTCGCCTTTCACATGGGGCATCTTGCGGATCTTCTCGTCCTCGTCCAGCATCGCGTCCGAGTTATAGCAGTCCGTGAGCACGCGGAGAGGTTGCGGCGGCCCGGATGGGGGTGATGGCGAACACGAGGGCTCGGGACTCCCGGGACTGCGAGACTCGCGAGGGGGTGGAGAGGAAGGCTCTGACGGGATGTCTGATGTTGCCTGTGACTCCGGGGTCGGAGTTCCCAAATTGAGCGACGAAGGACACGGAGAGGATGGCGTGAATGGAAATGGTGTGCTGCCCGGAGAGCGAGGAGGATTCCAAAACATCTTGCTAGGAATCCAGTGGTAGTCCTTCACAAAGCGCGAGTGAGGATCCGAAATAACACCGGTGATGAGGTCGACAAGACGACGGTGGATGACACCGTGGATCGTGATCTGTGCGGCGACGGCCTCGGACGCGTATGAAACTCGGGTCTTCGGTACAGGCATTGAGACCGATGTCTCGTACCAGCCATGCTGAGGAACGAACAGATCCTTGGTGTTGAGCCACTGCTCGAGCAGCCGATCGGCCTTCTTGGCACTGAAGCCCTCTATGTCCGCAACCGTGAACCCCTTTGACGTGATGACAGCGAGGAGGTCGTCGAAGCGTTGATTGGATAGCACGCTGCTGCCCCGACCGTAGAACCAATCGACAAGACGAAACTGTGAGACGTTGTCCCCGAAAGGGCCAAGCTTGCGGGCATCGTCGTCGTTGCGGTTCGCGGGTGTGCGCTGCGTGAGCCAAGCGATGCTCTGTAACGCGGGCCTTCCTGCTCCACCGGCTTCTCGTGGTTAGGTGCATTGGCCACGGACTCGAGGGTGAATCCTGCCTCCGGGTCATGTTTCGGCAGCCTTGTGAAGCACCTGAACAGCCCGAAAGCGTCCTCGTGCGTGAACCAGTCGTCTGCACCGGCCTGATCTTGAGAAGCTGCGGGTGAGGCGTTGGGGATGGGGTGGGGGTACTCATGGGTGCCGGGATCGCTGCGCCCCACTGTGACAACACAGTGCTCGCGCCGACGGGACGAAGTCTTCGAACTTGCCTGCTGGGAACCGGACGCTGCGCCCGGAGCATGTCGAGAATGGGGGAGGGCTCGGAGCCCGGGGAGGACTCGGGGCAGGAGGTAGGCTTGGGGCGCGAGGAGGGCTCGGAGCACGGGAGGACTTGCAACGCGGCGGCGTGGAGCATGGCCTCGCTGAGACTGCATGTATGCGGATTAGTTGTGAGCAGAGTGCAAATAGGCCTGAGAGCACCTGTTAAGCCTCGGCGTAGTCTCCTGCTTCATTTAATCGAGCTCTTTTGCGTGCATACCGGAGGGTGTCGAGCTCTCGTTGTTCAGCAAGCGCGGTGATGGCGGCGATGCGGCCTTTGCATTTGTGCTTGCCAAGTGCGGAGGCACTCGCGCCGTCGCTGTGCATCCGGGAGTCTTGCAGTGGTAGAAGCATGGCGAATGAGAGCGGGAGGGCGTCGTTGGCGTCGTCGGCGTCGCTGTTGTCGTGTTGTCGAGACGATGTCAGAGAGCAGCGCTAAGGCTGCGAGATCACGTTGGCGGCGCGTCTGACGCGTCTTGGCGCGGGCGCTTTGGGAATGACGCCATTGCCGCCACAAACGCGATGCGCGTTCGTCATGTGACCGCATATACTCTGTTTCTGGTCGCAGGGACTTTGCCCTCTGGCTCCTCCGTCTCGCTGGGGTATAGGTGGACGCATCCCGCATCCTCACCCTCATCTCTCTCTCCTTCGCTCCGTCACCATCCATCTTCTCCGCCATCCTCGTTCCTCTCTACCATGCCCAAAGGTGGTGCCGCTGCCTTCTACCAGCCCTCCAAGGATGCGGCCAAGGCTTCTTCCAAAGGTCGCAAGCCTTCAACGCCGCCCAAGTCGAGTGAGCCGCCCGAGTCGCCCAAGAAGAAGAAGAAGAAGGCAAAGGCGAAAGCGAAGGAACCGACTCCGCCACCCGAGGATGGCTCCGAGGAGGAGGACGAGGAGGACGAGGAGGACAAGCCTGCGCCCAAGCCACAAAAGCGAGGTCGCGGATCTTCTCGGAGCTCGCCCCCGCCAGCCAAGAAGCCTCGTCCCTCGTCGGAGCCTCCAGCACTCAAGCCAGTCGGCGCAGCTTGGGGCAAGGCCATGTACGCCCTCGACCCGACTGCTAAGTGAGTCTGACCGGTTGATTGCCATACGATGCTGACTATATGCTCCCCTACAGTGAGCAAACTCGCATCTCGCAGAAGTTTGAGAAGCTCTACATGGCCGTGCGTCTCATAACGCGTCTCGGAAGCCTCGCGACCAACTACCTCAATGTCATTGTGAGCGGCATCACGACCTATGGCGTCCCCGATGAGCTGCATCCTGTGTGGTACGTATCCACGCGCATATATACACCCTTGACTGACCCTTTTGTCCACACAGGGACTGCAAGACATACAACGACATCGCCGAATCGTACCTACACTTTCCGCTCTTCCTCGAGTGGTTTCCCAACATCGAGCCCAACATCGACTGGCTGCACGAGAACCCCGACGTCGTGTCACGTTTGGCTGACTTTGTGAGTGTTCTCGCATTTGTTCAGTGAACCTTCTGACGTTTTGCAGGTCGAGAAGGTCGCCATCAAGGTCCGTGGCGACGATCTCGCCCGTCTCCGTCCCATGATCATCAAGCTCGCGCGCATTCCGAATGTCGACAACGTCCTCGACAGCAAGGCCAACCGCGGCTGGGAGAGCCCTCTCACAGGAGAGCTGCTCGTCCCTGTTCGATTCCTCGCTCGGTTCCGGAAGGACCCCGCGGCGTATGTCGAAGGACTCTCTTCATGTCATGCGCTAACTTGTATGTTTTGTCTATAGATTCTGTCGCCTCGCAAAAAAGGGCGAGATCCATATCTTCTCTGGAGACTGGCCCGTTCTGCTCTATGATATGCAGAAGTACAAGGCTGGAGATTTCAAGACCGGACTGCTCCAGAGCCCGGTCTTGGAGGCGGTAAGCGTCTACATGATATTAAGTCCATGGCTAACTTCGCAATTTTAGGCGTTCAGACTGTTGTTCATCAGCAAGACGTTCGCCGAGGGCAACGACGTAGATCAAGGTGGTAAGGGCCAGCCACCGATCGCTAAAAAGTACGGCATGAAGTCGGTTACACTCGGGAGCATTATCTACACGGCAGTATTGGTGCGTTGTCGTCGGACATGCTCCCGCACTTGGCTGATCATCCGTCCACAGGCGCGCTCATGCCTGACGTCGTTCTCTGAATGGAAAGAGAACGACGGCTTGTTCTGGAACTGTCATGAGTTCGCGGTGTCTCTCTTCGAGTTCGCGTACCTCAACGCGGACTGGTGCGACGAGCTGCTCGCATGGTGGACAAAGTACTTATGCTGTCCCATGTTGCGGTAACTGAATGCTGACGTCTTTCACAGGAGAATGTTTGGATCTTCCACCGAAAACAACGAAGAAGTCATGGCTGAGATCCAGGAGACCGCGCACGCAGTCGCCATCCGGACTCAGTGCACCGGGCGCCGCAAGCGTGCCACTGCGCCGCAGACTCCTCCGCGCAGCCCTTCTCCTGCAAAGGACGCTGACGCGACCGCGGACGACAGCAACCCGCAGGCTGGAAACGACGAGCTCGAGTACGCTGACCCGGCTTGAGCTCTCCTCGTAGGTCGCGATCCCCTGCACGCTGCTTGACGACCATCTGAGTAGAACTGACTTCTTCGTATCGCAGCTTCTCAACTTCTAGCCCCGCGCAATCGCTCTCGGGTTCTCCCACCCCTCGCGCTCAGTTTCACACTCGCGTTCGCACCCGGCCTTGGACTCGTCACTCGCACGTCTTCGCTCGCCGTCTGGACTCGGCGCTCGCATCTCTGTTGGACTCAAGGCTCGCACCAGCTATTTCGCTCTCGCTTCGCTCAAGATGTCTCGCATTGGTCTCCTATTCGTGCTCGCGCTCGTTCTTGGTCTCGCACTCGCTCTCTTGCCCATGGACGCGCTCTCGGACTTCACGCTACAGTAATATAAGATTGTTGTTGTTCCGTACATTGCTCCCGAATAATACCGTGCCTTTGCGTTCCTCACATGTGCGCGCCGTGCCTGACCCAGATCGACCAGACGACCGCCCAATCCCAGTCCCGCCGGATCGCCCGCTCGTGCATCGCCCCGCATACCTAGCTGGACTGCCGGTGATGAATGGTAGACCGTCCCCTTGGCTTCTAGAGTGGGCGATAGTAAATGGTAGAACCCCCACCAGCCTTCGGTAGAGCTCGATAGAGCCCTCGCACGGTTTCTACAGAGCCCGATAGAAGGCTGGTGGCTGCTCTACAATGCTCTACCGTGCACCCTAGTGCTCTGACTGGGGCTCGGTAGAGCTCGACTGGTATCCGCAGCTTTCATCATGTGCTGACGGGTCACTACGGGCTCTATATCTGACTACGAGGGCTATAGTGTACTAGGTTATCCATTGCTGATTTCCCGATGTGGGAGCCCTGAAGTCGGTGTCGAGCGTGAGAGGTTTGTGCGGCATCTGCCGACGCAACCGCAAATCGAACGTTCACAGTTCATTCCATCCGTCTACTTATCCCATATCCCTCGTTTGATCATCGCAGTATCCGCCGATAGGTATGTCAGTCTCTTATAGCACGGATGTGGTGCCTCATCCAGAACGGCCCTACCACCAGACTGTCTCTTCTACCATGGCAGGCAGCGGATGGCATGGATCCGAAGGCCTCCCCGGGGAAGTCGTGGACCACATAATAGACTTCCTTCATGACGATATCGACTCTCTGAGAACATGCGCACTTGTCGCTCGCTCTTGGACGCCCTCTGCTCACTTTCACGTCTTCAGCACCGTCACCTTTCATCCGGACAAACCTGGCAGGATGGCGGACGCAATGTTTAGTAAGACGACCCGAAGCATTCGACCGGGTGCGAATCGCGCAATACGTGACAACACTTGTCGTTCGGCGGTCTATGAGGGATGGCTCCTATCCCATCTTTCTACTGAGTCATCTCACACTCCTGATGAAGTGTTGCCCCAATGTTGGACGCGTCACCCTGCGGAGCGTTACCATCCACACTTCCACTGTCCCGCCTCTCACAATCTATACCATACCACATAGCCGACCCCTCGTCCGACTATCTGTCCTATCTTGCAAGACCAACGGCAACTCATTCTATCCCATATTTCAATTGCTATCTCTCTTCCACGCGATTGAGCAGCTCCACTTCGTGAACACGGCTTGCTCGTGGGATCCATCCCTAAAGTCGGCCCCATGGTTCACATCCGTCCCGTGTAGACTTGGTGCCACACAGCTCTTGATACACTGCGGAGACCAAAGCGCTGGCTATGCCGGATGTCGAGCGCGCCGATCCACCCTGGCCACTGCAGAAGCTGGATCTCGCTCTTCCCCGGATTCCTTCCACTTCGTCGTCACTTGCCAGCTTCCTACGTCGTTGCGCGCCGAGCCTCGTGGACCTCCGCCTCGATGTCGCCCCAAGCATGCTCCTTCCCATGGTAGCAAACGTGCCCATACGTATGTACACTCACTCCCATTGACCATGGACGTGACCGTTCTAGAGCCCGCCGCTGACACAGTCCTTGTATCGTAGCTGCACCTGTGCAGTGGCGCAACCAGATCTTGAAGGAATGCACCTCCCTTGAAATCCTACGGCTCGATTTCCAGACGATCTCAGACATTCCCAACCCCACGTCGAGGCTCGTATCCAGGCAGCGTACAACGACGTCCTCGACGCCAACGTCGAGCTCGTACGCTCCGCACCGCCGCAGCTCCAAACCATCGTCATCACGTTCTTCCACGTCGGCAGATGGGATGCACAAACCGCCACTGTCGTCCGCCGGCTCTCGGCCTGGCGTCGTCTAGACGAGGCTATTCTGGGCCTCCGACGTCTCGAGAGTGTCGTCTGTATCATCTCGAGGAGCGGCGGTCTCGGTGGGGAAAAGCAGATCGATCTCCTTCGCTCCCTTCCCGAGAAAACAATTCTGTCGCATCAACTGCTTCCCTCGTCCGAGTCGAGCGAAAACGAGTACTCTGGGATCTTGGTCAACGGGCTTCCCGGAGCCTGTTCAGCGGGGCTCGTCCGGATTGCGATGGTGCCGCTGTGCGCTGAAGGTACGCCAATTGTTGTCATCAGTGAGTCTAATACCTGAGAGTCAGACAACACGCGTGTTGCTTCGTGAGCAATCGCCGATATCGCTCGATGATACTCGAACAGATGCAGAGCATGCCCCGAAGAGCACGCTGCAAGACTAGATAAGGTTCTACGTACGGTACAATCCTTTTGGACAAGCGAAGGAGCTAGACAAACACGAGGTTACAGTCGACGCGGACAGCAATGCATGGACGGTATATTATACGAGTGCGCGGGGTGTGAGGTAGGTAGCCAAGGGAGGGAGGGAGCGTGCAGCGGAAATGAGAGCGAGTGCGAAAATGAGCGAAGGGCATAATGAGTGACCAGAGTGCGTACGAAGCAACCATGTACAACCGAAATGACGAAGGGCCCGAAAGCGAGACATAGGTCCGCGACTGGGTGTCTGCGGGAAAGCAAGGGAGACGAGCGGGCGGAAAAGACAGAGATTGTGGAGGGAGTGACAGGGACAGTGCATGTTCCATGGACATATAGGGGAAGAGGGGAGCGAACGTGGCCTAGCGCAACGAACTCTCATCAAACTCGAAGCCCTCGGCATCGAGATCCAGCGGAGGCATGTCGCCGAGGTGCTGCTCGTGTTCGGGCCGGAGGTTCAGACTGCCCGGCGAGCCCGTCATAATCGAGAAGCTCGCTGTCGTCGGGGAGATGTTTCCCGCGGACGATATGGACAAGTTCGCTCTATGGCTGAACCCCCGCGAAGAGGGAGCCTTGGGCATCGAACCAGGCGACGTCCCGTGGACGCGGGCGAACACCATAGTGGGGGATCCCGGGGGTGAGGAAGAGTTCATGGACATAGCAGCAAACGAGTCGGGCGATACGCCGTCTTCTTGCATGATCATAGACATATTGGACGGGAGCGTTGCGAAGACAGACGAGGTTGCGCTCATCCTTCTCCGGCTCGCAGGAACGAATCCGTCCGCGTTGTCCAGAGGCGTCTCGGGAGACGTGTAAGGGGCCTCAGGGGAAGAGTACGCGGATGGGTGTCCGCGCGGGCGGAGCGAGTTGTTCCGAGAATGCGTGAGACTCCGATGCCCCGAGGAAGCAGGGCTCCCGTAGTGCTTGGGGTACATCGTGTTCGGCGGTAGCGGTGGTGGCTGCGAAAAGAGGATCTGCTGGATACGCTCCTGCGCGTCCGCAAGCTTGTCCTCGAGCATCTGGATGCGGTCGCGTAACTGTCCGTTCTCCTCGCGGAGCATCCGTGTCGTCCGCTGAGAGTCCGCCAACGCGCCGAGGAGAGCGCTCGACTCCAGCGCGTGCTTTTCTTGGAGTTGCTGGATTTCAGACTGCATGGAAGATGCGGACACAGAGGTGGCCGCCGTCGAAGCGCTCGAGAAAACCGTTCGTGGGGTAGAAGTAGCATCGCCGTCCGCATACGCAGCCGCGCGAGAGGCACTCCGCGCGCCCCAGGACGAGCTGGACCCCGCTTCGGAGAACGCCATCCGAGAAGGCGTGTATCTCGAGCGCGAGTCCCGGTCGATACTGCTCCGGGTCGTGCCAAAGCGCGATGGAGGTCGACTGACGCTGCCGGGAGAATCGTTGTCGAAGTCCAAGAGGCCAGCGGCTGCGAAAGCCTTCGCTGTGCGCGGGCCAAGCCAGTCCGTCACCGCTCGCGGCGGTGGCACCGATGGAGGGTGCATCGGAGTCTTGGGCGTGACACGCTGCTCGATGACGCTGGTACTCCGTTTTCGCGTGCGCACGCTACCGGTGAGTCGCGGACGCTCCATGTCCAGGCTTGGCCTGTGCTCCTGAAGACGGCTTGGCGCAGTGCCAGCGGAAGACGGAGGCCTCGACGACGGAGAAGCTGAGTCAGCTTCCCAGCCGCTAGTATGGCTAGAGTTGAAGCGCGATAAAGGCGGACGCGAGCTGGCCGCCGAAGACGAAGACGGCCGCGAAGGCGTCATGAGCCGCGAGGCAGCCGTGCGTCGTGCATCGGGGTTCCCACCGGTTGCTGTTCGTCGGAACGACGAGGTTGCAGAGGTCTCGATGGATGAACCACGCGTTAAGCGACTAACAGCAGAGGCAGACCCGACAGACATGGGGCGCTCAGGACTCGAAGACATGGCGCGGCCAGATGGGGTCCGAGAAGTCGGGGAAGGAAGTCCAGAAGCCGTCGTGCCGAACATGGGACGGTCGGATACGGATCTGGTGATACGGGGAAGGGAGGTAGAGGCGGGCATACGCGGGGCAAGGGAGAGGGAAGAAGGGGCAATGCGGCGCATGGACGTACTTGGCAGCATTTCAACCGATCGTGCGGTAGATGTTATAGAAGACGACGGGGCCTTTGGGGGTGGAGAGGGAGGAGGACTGGAGGTTGGAGGGGGTATCGCATTGATGGCGACGAGGAGGGCGGGCTCCGCGCTATTCTGCACTCGATTTGGGCTGAGTAGCGCGGCGAGGTCCGGGTCGAGGGAATCCATGTTAAAGCTGGTATCAGGGCTCTCCGGGGTTCGCTCTCGACTGATCGCAGAGTCGGACGGCACATCGTCGACGACGACGCCTTGCAGCCAGTCCTGCCTGTCGCCAGTCTCTGACAGCGCAGCGAGCACTTCGCTGGTGAGCTTCGAGGTTGAGAGATCCAGAGCTGAGGTATCATTAGATGGCGATGAGCTTCCATGCCGGGTATTGCGCGGTGGGGGATGCAGTGCCTGAGGCTGGAAGGCCTGCGGACTGATATCGTGGAGTGAGTCCTGTTCGCTTTCCGCCTGCGAAGTGTCCAGACTTGGCAGGTGCTTTGAAATCCCTGAAGTGTCCGATTCGAGGATGGTGGACAGCTCCGTCGCAGCGAGTGCGGGAGTGTCGGAAGCAGAGGCTACGGGACAGGGAGCGTGAACATAGGTATGGCAAAGCGGCACAGAAAGACTCACCTGCACTATCTGTGGCTGGACTGTGCGAGCGAGACGATTGAGCTGTATGGGTCGCAGAGGACTGCGTGGTGGCAGAGAGATCGCTGGACTTGGGCAGCCGCGAGTTCGACGCCCTCGCCTTCTCGTCGCCAGGACGAGGCAAGTCGATAGATAATACGTAGTCGTCTTCGGAACGCCTTGACTTCAGCTGCGGAGAGGACGCTCGTCGCTCGACGTTCACCGAGCGACGAATGGTGGGCCCCAGAGTACCGAAGTGATTCTTGGGTACGGCAGACACGCTCGAGCTGGGCGCATGCTTGCTACTGCCACCGACACCAAAAGAGAGGAAGTTCCGAAATGAGCGAAAGGGAGTGCTTCCTCCGCTCACTGGTGATGATGATGGACTAGAGGAAGTGGTGGAGACTGTTGGACTGCCACTCACAGAGGGATATCGAGATGGAGGGACGAGTCCGAGATGAGGCGAAGGAACCGCACTCGGGAATGAGGAGGTTCGCGACGCGCGAGGCGTCATGACCGGAATCTGAGAGACCCTCTGTGTGTCCGCCATATCGAGAACGCCCGCTCGTCGTGTGTACGGTCGCAGATGCTGGAAGTTCAGCTAGTAGTAGGCATGCTAAGTAGGCGCGAGGCAGATGATGGTTTAAGCGAGACCGTGCGACCGTGGTGCTGACAGCGCAGAGACTGGCGGTTCAGAGGAGAGGCAGAGCGGGTAAACGAGGTCTCGGGAGGTCGTCGTCGTCGTGCTCGACGTTGAGGACAGCGGCGAGGAACAACCCGTTCGGGTATATTCCGTTTAGTGATCGGTTCCTGGCAGATAAGTGCACCCTTAACCAGCCTTAAGTAACAGGTATTATATACTCAGACAACCCGTATATATTTGTGTTATCAAACATTTACACCGGAGCTGCTTCCCACCCATCCTCCAATATCAGAGTAGCTCGCTGTGTGGGGTGGTTAAGAAACAAGGTTCCTAGCAAGCCGCAGTGAGGGTGCAACTTCTCACCAAACTGTGCAGAGGTTGCTTTCGTGTAGCTCAAGCTCAGAACATATCCATATAGAGAAATAGTGGAGGCAGCCACGTGGCTCTGACTCCAGGAGCAAATCTCTAGAACTCTGCAGTAGTGCTTAGCATTAGTTCGGACCTTGACTATCGCAATCGTTCACTGTGGTTAGAACTGCTTCTGGTCAGACTTTGCACGTACTAACCTCACCTGATGTCCTCTGTCATACGCTCGACACCCCACAAATCGTTCAGGGCCTCTGTACGGTGCTCTGAGTCTCACTGTACCCGGATGAAGCCGACTGCAGGTTATGCTCGCAACGCGTCTTTGCTAGTCTTGTCGGAGTCTCTCCTCGGGATCTCAGTGCTTCATGTCCTCTCCACGCCTCCACTTGGATCTGTCGTCAAGGCGCTGTCTGGCAGGCCCTTCTTGGACCCCGGCTTATCGCAAGCCTGAGCTCTCTGCCAGACGCCCGCCTGCAATCCTGGTATGATACTCGCGGGCCGCTAGTGGCAAGAGACCTCGGCCAGAAGGTTCCGAGTCTGACTGAGGCGGCTCGGCGATCGTCCTATATAGCCATACGCCCCCGTCGACCAGTCAACATACCTCTCGCAGCCTAGCCTCGACATGGCACCTCAAGCGAAAGACAGCAAGAACACGCTCAATGGCACCGATCTCATCCATGCAGATGACTCACTGCACGGTCCGGAGGTAGCACCATCCGTGTCTGTATCGACGAGTGAGTGGTTGCGTCTGGCCAGATATTCCTGAGTACTGACGTGTTGACAGCGTTCCGAGCTCCCAATCCTCTCGAGGTCACGGTACCGGCGAGGGAAGAATTTAACATGTGGAACCCCACTCGCCACGTGTATTCGCGTTACACCCAGAGCGTGAGCACTCGTGCCGAGCGTGTCCTCAGTAAGATCAATGTGGGTCGTTTGAACCAGGTGGAATCACTACCCCTAAGTACTAACGACCGTCGTAGGACGGCTATGCGATCACATTTGCGTCCGGTACAGCTTCCTCGTATGCTGTACGTTCGGCTTTAGTTCGAACTGCACCGCGTTGTGCTCACGCCTAATCACAGGCCCTCGTATACTTTCACCCCAGGCGCATTGCTATCACCGGAGGTTACATTGGGTTCCATTCGACTATCGACGTCTACAAGCGGATACGCGGTGGAGACCTGCCAATCATTGGAATAGACGAGCAGTTCCAACCAGGCGACCTCTGTTGGTTGGAGACGCCGCTGAACCCTACTGGGAGTCCCGGTCTGTCTCTTCGCCGTACGTGCTCTACTGGTGATCGCAGCTGACACCACACGCACAGCGACATTAAGTACTATGCTGACAAGGTCCATGACGCCGGTGGCCATCTGATAGTTGACTCTACCTTCGCGCCGCCGCCTTTGCAGTACCCGTTCAAGTGGGGAGCGGATATAGTTATGCATAGCGGTGCACCTGAGTTCTACTCTCTTCGTGGGGCGTGAGGCTCACACTGGTACAGGAACGAAATACTTTGGCGGACACTCCGACTTGCTCTGCGGTGTTCTGGTTGCCCCAACTCTGGAGAAATGGAATGAGGCACGTCACGCTGTCACAACCTAACGTTCTCGCAAGTTCTAATCTTCGAGGGGTTAGCTTGCGCACATCCGCACGTACACCGGAAGTATGATGGGCTCGCTCGAAGCATGGCTACTTCTTCGGTCCCTACGCACATTACATCTCCGTGTTCCTCGCCAGTCAGAGAACGCTGCCGGACTGGCACAGTGGCTCTCAAAGGCAGCAGGGGTGAGCGTGCAGCTTTCGCACCGAAATTTTCCCTGACATCCGTTCCATATGCAGGGAAAGGCTTATGACGGCATTCCCGCCGGCACTATTTACAAGGTCTCGCACTCAAGTCTCCAAGGCAAGGATGCCCGAGGGTTCGATCCGAAGACTCAGCTCGAGGGTGGTTGGAACGCCACCTTCGCGATCTATGTGAGTCGCGGTAGAGATATTTAGCGAGCAGAGAGGTTGATCCTTTACAAGATGGCAGAGGAGAAGTATGCGGCCCGCTTCCCGCATTCGCTGAAGTACTTCATCGTCAGTCAAGCATGCATATTACCCTCTTTTCTCGCTGACGCGTATCTGTATAGCCTGCTACGAGCCTCGGCGGTGTCGAGTCACTCATTGAGCAGCGCGTGCTTCTGGAACCTGGTGCAGATCCACGGCTGGTCCGTATCAGTGTCGGGGTCGAAGACCTCAAGGCAAGTTACTATGTGCTTCCCTCCGGATTATCCCTAACCTGCTGCGTTCCAGGACCTGAAAGACGACCTGCGGAGGGCGTTCCAAGCGATCGTCAAGGCACCCAAGGCGAAATTGTGATTGGCATTTGGAAGAGACAACAGGCTGGCGGATATCTTCCTGAACTCTGGTGAAGTTGGAGCGGTTACCAAGTATTTCTCTGGCACTTCGTACATGTCGAAGCACTTGCCTGAGTCGATACTTGTTGCGTTTTTGCGCTAAATCTGTGACTTTCCCTGTACACTCGCATTTGTTGCGGTAGCGCACCACTTTACTATCCTTTGCAGTAGGTGGAAGTTGATCGTCAAGCTGTTGAGCTTCGTATTCAGCGTCGAGGAGGGTTTGAAGTGCGTGGCCGGACGCATGCCCATATAAGGCAACTCATGTCCACGTGGCGGGATTCCGGACTTCGTCACACGCAGTCAAAAGTTCTGCAAGAGTGTCTTTGGTCTGTGCGATCGTGGCTGCTCGAACTTCAAGATGGTTAAAAGACCCTCTCGCACCGAAAACAAGCCCAAGAAGCTGCAACTTGACCGCATCGATCCCAGCATTTCGGCCGAAGAGTTTTTCTCCCAGTTCGTCTCCAAACGTAAGCCCGTCGTCTTGCGCGGTCTACTTGATGATACGACATTCAAAGGCAGGCAATGGGTACGTCCCCTGGAAGCATGCATACACAGCTTGGTCTGACGCGTTCACGAGGCAGACAGATCTGACCTACCTGGCCACGAAGGCCGGAGATGTCGAGGTCATGGTCGAACCTATCCATCCGACGGCAAACCAGTACGGCACTGACGTGGAGCGTATACCTATGCCCTTTCGTGAATTCTTGAGCTTGCTAGGGAACGATCAGGGTCCCCACCCATACCTGACGACACAATATTCGGACGAAGATCCGGATGCAGAAACCGTCTTCCCACCGCCAACGAACGCCCTCAAGGACGAATTTCCTACCGTACCGCGGCTTATGGGCAACATGTTCCTGCAGCAAGTGAACCTCTGGCTTGGGAAGTCAAAAGAGGGCTCGTCTTCCGGTCTCGTAAGTCAGCTTATATGCGCATGTTGATGGAGCTAACGCCGAGTACGGATTCTGCTACAGCACCATGACTTCCATGACAACTTGTATTGCCTCCTACAAGGGAAGAAGCGGTTTGTACTCTTCCCGCCCTCAGAGGTGGAGAACCTCTATCCATACGGCACTCTCGACGAGCTCCATCCGAACGGCCTCATCTCGTACAAAGATATACCCGTGCGCGCCGACGGCTTGTCCAAACGAGCTGCATGCAAGGCTCGCATCGGTGCGCTGGAGCGTCAGATAGACGCTCTCAAGAAGAAGGGCAAGGAGAAAAGCAAGGCGCACTCGAAGGAGTTGAAGGCGCTCATGGACGCGCACGACGAGGCCCTGGACGAGCTCGCCATGCTCGCGCTCGACGATCAAGAAGGCGGCAACGAGGTCGACGACTTCGATGCACTCATGGGTGGGCTCGATGATGTCGAGGCTGAGCTCGCTGCTGGTTCCTCGACGTCCTCCAAGCGCACCGCTGACGAGGAAGACGAGGAAGCAGAGGAATGGCATGGCATTGGGACCTCCAACAGCGACAGCGAGGACGAGAACGAGGACGATGGATCGGACGAAGAGAGCGAGGGGAGTGACTCGCATGGTCCTCTCGACGGTGACAAGCCGAGCGAACCGTCGTCGTTCTCTCGCATACCTACCGCACATGTCCACAACTTCCTCGGCATCCCCACCACCGCGTCCTTGCCGTCCGACGTCTCACCATCTGACTTCCCCGGCCTGCGCAAGGCCACCGCGCCGTACGTCGTCGAGCTTTCTGCGGGCGAGATGCTGTACCTGCCCGCCTCGTGGTGGCACGAGGTCACTTCGACATCGCCGGATGACGCCACGGAAGGCGACGTCCATATGGCGTTCAACTACTGGTTCTATCCGCCCGACGCGCTCGATAACTTCGAGAAGCCGTACGAGGACTCGCTGGTTTGGGGATATATGCGGAACAAGGGACGTGCCGGGGCGAACGATGCCCCGGTGGACAAGGTGAAGATGGGAAAGAGAGGTAGGGATAAGGGCGAGAACCAGGACTGCAAGAAGGCGAAGCGCTAGGTACACGGGGAAGAGACTACCAGCGAAGGAGCGATAGGAGAAAGTGTGAGTGCTTCAATCGTTAATACTAGTTTTTACTGAGGCGATTCGCATTCAATGTCCCTTGATCCCTCAGACGTCCCTCGAGCTGTAGAAAAAGCGGCTAGCGTTCAATCAGCAGGACACCTCACGTCCTTGGGATATGATCGCGTTACTTCTGTAGGTTTGGGTTCAGTCATATGTTTCAAACGCAGACGGTCGGAGAAGAGTCCGCGAGAGAGCGGCATAGGCCACGAGTCAAACTCAAATAGGCTGCGGCATCCCAAGTCCACGACACCTCCGTGTCAGGGAACACGATACCCCTATACGTGACGTGGGTATGTGGTCTGACCATAGGTCGAACGCTCGTCACGGTCAATTCATCGGCTTCCTGGTGTCTGCTGACACCGAGTCAACATCGAGTGTCCTTGCCTCCTGAGAGACATCGGAGGATGAGTGGTTCATCGTATGGTGTCTAATTAGTACACTGAGAGTTTCCGGCAATCTTCCACAGGGTCGAGGCAAGCGTGGAGGGCACCTGACCGTGCTATCGTGTCTCTGGTTCAGACTCCGCAGACTGCCCTCGAAACCCGAACATCGTGTGGTGTCCTATGCACATCCGGTGTCATATCGATCCGCCCAGTCGCAATGCCGACTACGTATTGATCTGATGAGCAGCTCGGGCCTCCTGTGCCGTGGCAGAAGACCTCGTCGCTGATTCGTCTTCATCTCGTGAGGGCGAAATGGCTTGGTCTAGCTTGTAGCACTCTTGGAGTGTTTCTGCTCGTCAAGAGACGTGCAAGGTATGGTCACCAAGATCGGATACTGCGCCGTTGCGTCGCAGTCTCGCCGACGTTTCCCGGCCGAGGGACAACTGTCGCGAACGCTGAGTACGCATTTCCAGGCCGGCAACTCATCAGGATACCGAGGTCGTCGGATATCGATAAGGTGTCAGGGATGACACCGGCCTGACACGGACGCATGTCTAGTTAAGTCTGCAATCTCTCCCATCTACTCACGGGTGTCCAACTGACTTGTGGAGTTAAGTGCTTAATTCGCAGAATGCGAGGCTCTGTTCGGGACCCGGATACTGTACATCATGAAACACGACTTCGGAAACTAGTTTGTCCTTCAAACCCTCCAGTACTCCAAGCTGGATGCAGCGCGCTCGAAGGGGAATGCACCGTCCCACTTCTTTACGTCCATCTGACTATCGTTGACCGCTGAGCGCAACTCGTGGACCACACCTCGCGCCGCCTGGATATCCGCAACTCGACCGCCCTCGATCTCCTCCTTCGAACTCTGGATCGCTTGGCTGATATCGGCATCGATTTCCGCCAGCACGTCCTCCATGGCGCTATCCTCCTCCCACCGCAACCCCACCGTGGCGCTCACTATGCGCGCGAGGATCTTCAGGCTCGCAAAACCCATCCCGGATCCGTACAGCGTACGGGTTCGTATCAGGATGTCCTGCAGCTTCTCCGATGGTGATGCGGTCTTCTCCCCGGATCCGGCACTGAACATTCCGGTCGTGTCGGGTACGGCGATGGCGTTCACCCGGAGGAGCCGCTGTCGAGCTGCGGAGGTGAACGCCTGGGCCACAGAAGGGGGACTCGTGGCCAGCATCCCGCGCACGATCGCGCGGAGACTGTGGATAACGGGGCGTCTGGGTAAGCTTCGGTAAGCATCACGGTGACTTGGCTTACTCCTCAAGGTTAGCGTTGGCGATGAAGGTGTCAACCATGAGGTTCCTGCAGGTGTGGTTTCAGTCGTGGGTTATGGTGGGCGTACGGGCGGTACTAACACATGTCCCAGAACAGGACGAGCGTCTCCCGGTGTACGTGGCCCGGCGGGACTGGTTGGCGGCTCAGCAGCGGGCATCGTGGAGTCCGTTGAGCGGTGAATCGTGTCGCTGGAGGGATCGCCCTGCTAGACAATGCGCACAGCGTCTGGCTCTTTATACAAGTGCGCGATCGGAGAGTACACAATGGGACATCATCAAAGGGCAAATTCTCGTCGTAAGTGTATTTTTTCGCATTGCCTCATGTCCGAATAACCAGTTTAGTACGGCCGTATCAAACTCCCGGAAAGCGTGGCTTTCAGGCGCCCGACGGCGCGCCCTCCAGAGTGACCGCCGAGTTCGCAGCTCGAGTGCTGTAGGCAAGCCCCACCGAGGTCTCTCGAGTCGGCGTACTACAGGAATCCCGCTGAATGCGCATGTCGTCGTCGAAAATACCCCGCGGGCTCCGTTTACTCACCGAGCTCACCTTATAACCCCGTAGCTGCGAGCAGGATGTCCCTCAGCAGCAGCAGAGACAGCCATGCAAGTGGAGCACTTCACGCTCGCCCCTGCGACACATCTCCCAAGAATCTGGGTCGGCCTCTGGCAGCTGTCCAGCAATGCTTGGGGTAGCGCCCCCGCCCAGAGGGTTCGTGATGCAATGACCACCCACATGGAGAAGGGATACATTGCGTTCGGTGAGTCCCTTCCCTGGTTTGTTCCCGGTCTCCGCTCACCACAATTTGGCAGACATGGTGAGTCTTCGCTGCACATGTGTCATTCCGCGCTCACATACTCGTGTATTGCGCATCTAGGGTGCGTTCGTCGTTTCTGATCAGAACTTTACTTGACAATCATCGACCAGCCGACCATTATGGTCCTGCGGAAGTACTCTTCGTAAGTTCCTAGGACACCAACTCCGCTCAACTCCATGCTGATACAAGGCGTCATAGGGACAGTTCATCAGGAACCTTCCTGCTGATATTCCTCGCCCGTTTGGCGCCACGAAGTGGTGCGTTTTTGGGCCAATGGAGATCACCTACGAGAGAGTGGACGCGGCCGTGGACGAGCGACGCGCGCGGATGAATACTCAGCGCCTCGATCTTCTCCAGGTAGGTGCCCCACCGCAGTTCGCTGCGGTCGTATGATTGATATCTCCCGCGCCTGCAGTTCTTTTGGCAGGATTACAGGGATAGAAGCTACATCACAGCCATCGAGCACCTTCTCAAGCTACGCTCCATCGGGAAGATACGCAACCTGGGGCTGTGTAACTTCGATACGGCAAGGACGGAGGAAATTTGCGTCACCTTCGGGAGGGGCTGTATCGTCTCCAACCAAGTGCAGGTACGCCGCGTGCCTTTTCGCTTGCAGTTCAACGAGTCAGCTGAGACTGGGCAGTTCTCTATCATAGACGTCAGGCCCCTTCATGGCATGAACGACCTCTGTCAGCGGTACGGCTTCAAGATCTTGGCGTACGGCGTCCTGGTGAGCATAAGTTTTACGTCCAAGCGTTCATTTCGTCTTGACGTCGGATGCAGTGCGGTGGGCTTCTGACAGACCGGTGGCTCGGTAAGCCGGAGCCAGAGTTATATTCTGGCCAGCTGAATCCGTCTCAACGCAAAGTACGGTACCTTCGGACTTCGTCCGTCCAGAATACCACAATCGTCTAGAGCTCACACGCCACATCGCGACAGTATCTCGACGTGATTCTGAAGGCATGGGGTACTTGGGACCTCTTCCAGCGGCTTCTCCAACTCCTCCGGGACGTTGCAGACCGACATGGTGGCGTCAGCATCGCGAACGTCGCGACTCGTTGGGTGCTCGAGCACCACTTCGTCGGCGCTGTGATCCTAGGTGCGGCGCCGCTTCCCAGCTTCCTCGTGTGCCCGCGGACACGCTGACATCGCCGCCGTTGATGTTGGGCTGATGATCCTCTTCCCAGGGGTACGACTTGGGCTCAGCGACAACAGCGACGACAACGCTAGGGTCTTCACGTTCTCGCTCACGGAGAGAGATAAGGCGGACATCGAAGTGATCTTGGCGCAATCGAAGAGCAGGAACATGATCATGTCAATTGGGGATTGTGGGGCGGAATACCGAGCCGCATAGCCTGCACGGGCGCAGCGCGCAGTACCGAATCGCACTCTGTTCCCCGAGGCCGAAGACTTCCCACATTGCAAATAAGTGCTATTCCATGTCGTGTGATGCTGCTCGTGGTATGTTGTACATCTACGTATGTCGAAGTAGGACACCGAATGGTGATAAATGTATGTATCTATGAAGTGTAAGAGCGCCCTGTGGGACGGCCGTAAATGACAAGAGGAATACGCCAAACCTCGAGGAAACTCAACAAAGCACCCGAGGAAGTGAGTATGATACAGCAACCTAATCTACAACAATTATACACTGCATGAAACCTGAGATCCAGGCCGTAGTCCGTGCGTCAAAGCATGCCAAGTCCGAGCAGAATGTAAAAAGGGGTGTTGCGGCGGGAATGCACGACTACAGCTTGCTAATTGAACTCGACGCAAGGGTCGTTGTGGTCGAGAGCCTCGTGATCGGCTGCAGCTTCTTCTTCACCTCGCGAAGAATGGTCGTCTTGGGCTGCCAGTCGTCAAAGGCGTCTCGCAATTGTGCGAACTCGCGTGAGAAGAAGTGCGCGATCTTGGGGTCTGCAATCATATCGCGAAGCAGCCACGGGATCTAATGAGTTTGAAGATGAGTTCGTATTTGCATAGCCATACGAAAAATCGTGAGCGTGTCGCATACCTCGTAGTCGTTCTGCTCTTCGACGGCGTTGAACGGGTTGATGACCAGTTCGGCATCCGAGTTGGTACCCTCGTTCGTCATAAAGAAGTACTTCACTGCGAGCCTGGGAGATATCTGAAGTCAGAGAAGCACGTAAGCTGTGCACCGGATGAGACTTACGAGTATGTACCAGGCTCTTCATAGGCAGTTGAATGCCCGATGCCGCTCAGCGTGCCAGCTGTCGCCTCGGATAAGTGGGCCAATAGACCACGATCAGATAACCCCGCGTTCCGAATGCGGATTAGAAGAATCAGTAGGTTAGAGAGAAAATCTGATGAACTGAAGATGAAATGGTGGTTAAATCAGATAGAAGAGCGGTGGAGGAAGGTTACACGCACTGGTATGCATCGCTGTCTATATACAGAGCGCGCAGGATCCTGGGGTGCGACGCTGCCGTGAACACGCCGGAATATATCGGAACGACTTGGTCGTTCAAGGATGCAATGTAGACCACCTTCGTCTTCACGAAAGATCAACACGGGGCCCAGTAAGCGATGCAACAGACATACCCCATGATCCAGGATGTTCCGCAGCGCACCTGCATAGTTCTTCGACAGCTTCGACTCCGTATCCTGATTAATGACTGGTAAGTACTCATGTCGACGTGCCCAAGGCGATCACATACCTGGAACTCGAACAACTCTCGTGCGGAAGCATTCTCCACGTACTGGCAAGAGATGATCGGGTCAGCCGCGCTGCGCTCAGTATCTCGTCAAGGAACGAACCTGGAAATACGGCTGTAATAGTGAACTAGTCTTCATATACCGAAGAGGGCCAAGATGGATCCCGCACAACGACAACAAGCAGACCCTCTGTGCTTGAGCAGTAGGTGCAGCGGCTGCGCCACCTGCCGCTATCGACGCCGCGGTCTTCGCGAGCGTGTCAACGCTCCGCGACGTCAGGATATGGCCGTCCTCAATCAGCCGGTCAATGAGATGTGTCGAGACCACACCGCCTTGCGAGTGGCTGGCAACAAAGATGACATCAGCAGCATGCAGGTCCTCCATCCACTCGTCGTTGTCCAACAGGTGGTTGTACACTCTGTTGGTGGCGTCAGATCCGCCGAGGGTGCGTCTCACGGCGTGGCATGACTGACCTCGAGACCTTCTTGCGGATGGTGCCATCGCCCTCGAGCGGCATCGGCGTAATCTTCTTGAACTTGAAACCGTTCTCGTCGGCGAACTGCTCGAGCGCTTGTACGGTCATGTTGACGAACTTGCTGCTCGACGATGGCAGCTGCAGATCAAACGCACGAAGACCAGCACGATTAGCTTCGGCACATGCGACGAGAGCTCGTTTCCGTGACTTACCCCGCCCGCGAGCGTCCTCGTAACCGCGCCTGTGAGAGGAAGCAGATCAGCTATGCACATTCCCCGCTTTTTTCGCGACAGCGCTGCACCGGTCTTTGTGAGAGAGCCACTCACCAGGCGACCAGCCCGCAACCCCGATCACGACGACCCTGCACCCCCCATTGAGTATGTAGGGGTTCAACTGCTCGCCAAGTACATCCAGCGCCTTCGGGAGGTCCTGGCCAAACGTCAAGAACTCTGCGGCCGCTTCACCGCCCTGCTGCCCCACCGCCGGGGCCGCCCATGTCCCAAACTGCTCACGCTCCTTCCCTTTCCCCTTCTTCCCCTTCCCACGGGAGCCCTCAGAGAAGAGCGCGCCGGCGATGGACGACAGCGCACCGGTCAGCTTCGACTTCGTCGTCGGCGTGCGCGGAGGGACATGCGATCGAGGAGGCGAGTGGAACGTGTCGGCCCACGTAGGCAGGACGAGGTTCGGAGCTTGCGGCTTCGCGCTGTCCGGAGGCGTCGAGCCTTTCGACGGCGTGGGCGAGGGCGACCGTGCCCCGCGCGCAGTGTCGCGCTTGATTGACTCCGAGTCCGTCAGCGGCGGCGCAGGCGGGTCCTGCTTCTTCGGCTCTCGCTCCTTGGGTGGAGGCGCAGTGGTGGGCTTCTTGGGAGACTTGGGCGTCGGCGGCGGCGATGGAGAGGACGGCTTCGGGGACATCGAAAGTAGCGACAGAGCCTTCGGCGATGCTGCGGCCCGCTGGACGTCCTTGCCCGTGGGCACTTCGATCGCAGCAGGAGGATTAGGCTCGTCGTCGATGTCCATGACCTCCATGCCGCTGTCCTTCGTCTCGGCGGCCTCGTTTGTGACGGCCTTCATCGTAGCAGCACGCGACACGAAGAACGACATCCATCCCGACTTGTTGTCCGTGATGGTGGACTGAATCGGGTTCGCGCGTTCAGGAGTCGCCGCACGCTCGGGTGCAGCTACAGGCTCGGGCGACGAGGGCGGCTTCGGGGTGTCCTGTTCCTGATCGCGCGCAAGAGCCTCTTCCTTGACCAGTTCCGACTCGGTCTTCGGAGCGTCCGATGAACCAGATGCGCCCGAATCCTTGGGTGTGTCGTCACGCGATGCGCTCGCGGGTGATGAATACCAAGCCCACGGCGAGTACCACACAGAGCCATGGCTCTTCGCCGTCTCCGCGGAGAACACCGACGCGGGCTTCCCATCCGCCTTCTGCGCAGCAGGCTCCGCAGAGTCCCGCGCGGCTTGCGGCTGAGGTCCGACTCTGGCGCTTGCGTCGGGGAAGCGAAAGTTGCAGGGTCTAGAGGTTGCTCGGCGGGCTGGGACGGTTGGACAGGAGAGGTCGGAGCTTCCGGACGGTCCGAGGCGTGTTCTCGCTGGATCCACCGTCAGTCTTGCCGTCCGGCGGTCTTGACGAAGGGTCTTGAGCATGGGCGCCCCAAGCAATGTAGTCCCACCACGACGCAGCACGAGAATCGGCATGACCGCCCGACTGCTGAGTCTCCCCAACTTGGGGCTCCGAAGCTTCGGACGGTGCAGATTCCGGGGGATGCTCATCTGGTGTCGGCGGGACTATGTTGATGACCTGCGACGCAGCCCCAGTCTCGTTGCTACTTGGGGCGTCGGCCGTCGTAGCATCTGTGACTACGCCGTTCTGTCAGAACTCTAATCCAGGACTAACAGCAGTGTACTCACGAGCTGCGGGATCGCTGGCGCCCGCACTGCCAGCAGATGGAGGCTCCCGAATATCTTCCGCCTGCGCCGAGGCCACGGCCTGGTCGAGAGGGATCTTCGGTCGTCCCAGCAGCGGCAACCGGAGCGTGAACCGGCTCGTCGTCGGGTTCAGCGACGAGATGGACGGCTTCCGATCCGCAGCCTTCGAGTCCTGAGACTCGACGACCGCCTGCGGAGCCATGATCGGCGCACGGCCGTCCATATTAGCAGGCGCGCGGTCTCGGGACCTCCTCATCGATCGACGAGATCGAGGTCGCGTTGCTGTTCATGCGCTGGTTTGGGGGGGAGTACTGGACGGGAGAGAACGCCATCGGCGTCGCTCCCTTGCTAGAGGGGATGGTTTGTGGAGGGGACGTCGCGACAGCAGTCTCTGTCGGTGGAGAGGTCGAAAGGTCGACGAGCTCAGGCTTGGCGGGTTCTGAAGGCGCGGGAGCTACGGTCGCAGGCTGAGCCGATGAGCCGCCAGCCTGAGCAGTCGACGCACTATCGTTACTGGCTCGTCTTGAACGTGAGAAGCCGAACCACGAAGACCGTGCAGGAGTGGACTTGGTCGCACGAACAGTCCGCTGCGGGTCCACGGACGGGAAGGGAACTGGGGCCGCGTCTTGCGGAGGTGTGGGGGCCGCTACGTCTTGTGGTTGCGTAGCTTGTCCGCCGTCCTCCTCCGCCTCGTGCGTGGGCACTGGAGCTTCCGGGACTCCGTCCATCGGTTTGGGGGACTCGGTGAGATCGACTGGGTTCGCCGCGGATCCTGGTGACACGGAAGTTAGTCACATATACGTCGTAGAGCATTCGACAGATATAGAATAACAACTGAATGAAGGATACATTCACGATGCACAAGAAAATCGACTTAGAGTCGCGTTGCCCTCGCGCAGACGTCCTGGAACATCGTGTGGATGGTGTTCCTGGGGCTCGAGCCGGCTGGCGAGACTCGCGAGGACCCGACAAGAAATCAAGGTCTCGACATCTCAAGCACACAGGCCTCGTCGGCCAACCGACGACGCGTCGGGCATGTGCGAATCCCATCACCCCCACACAGGGCGGCTTGTACATCAGGGTTGAAGCAGCCGATATGGCCACAGTCCTGCCTCATCCAGAACCCGCGTGTGATGTCCAACTCTGCGTTATGTGAAACACCTCGCAGGCATCCCCCGCGCACACTGGCGGATGATTGAGCGCAGAAACATGCCAGGATCATGAACGCGGTCCTACCCTCCCCAGAGCGAGCAGCGTAAGCTTGAAGCAGCTGATATGACCACACGCCTGTCTTGTTCGAGATGATCAACGGAGAAGAAACGACACACCACGAACGAGGCAGTACTGCTGTCATAAGATCCCGCTGCAGAGGTTATACGACAACGTGAACAGAAACGGCCCCAGTTGCCGACTCGAAAGCAAAGGTCTGAGAGCGCGAGCGGCTCGCTTCTCTGAGTAGTTACACCTCCGCGAGAAGACGAGAGTAGAACTCCTCACACTTCTCGCGGGACCCCTGCCATAGGCCCAGGTCGATGTCCCAAGCGTAGACGACGTGTCCAAGAACGATTCGCCGCTCATATCCTAACCGTATCCTCGGATGGGACTGAGAGCCTGCTCCGGGAAACCGTGTCAATACTCATACAGCACCATCCTCACCAACGCATGGCGATATCCCTCGGGCATGCCCCATGTGGATAGTTTGACCCAGAGAGGGCAGCTAGCACTGCAGGCTTGAAGTAGCCAGTATAGCCACAGTGCTGCGCCGTTCAAGAGAGAGGTGATGTGACGATAAGAGACGGGGTAAAACTGTGGTTGGACATACGAAATCGCGAACCAAGATGGAGCCCGGCCTACTCGCTGCCTACCCGAGAAGCAAGGAAGAGCTCGGTTCTCTCAGGAGGCAGTCTTCCAGGAGAAGACGAGAAGTACTGCTCGCACTTCTCGCGAGAGCCCTGCCATAGCTCGACTACGCAAGGTCTCCGAGCGAACGCTAACACCTTGCAGCGCACAGAACGACAGAACGACAGAACGAGATACAAGAGAAGTCTAGAGACATACCTTGTACAGACTGTCCGTTCCGCCCGAGATCCCCTTCCATCGGAGCATCATCCGTGCTCAACTTTGACCGCTTCCTCGCGATATCCCCGCCCTCCGGACGCGTAGGTTGACTGTCCGAGCGCGGTTCGACGCGGCTCATGAAGCTTGAAGCGTTCGAGTTCAGCCGCTCTCTCTTCCTGGACGACTCGCTCATCAAGCTCGCTGCGTCGTCGATGCTGACCGCCGGGAGCCTGTCGATGGCGGAGGCGAGCCTGGCACCCTGTTCTGGCTGCGCGAATACAACGGAGACGGCGGTCGCCGGCTTCTGGCGCTTCGGGGTGGACAGCGACGACCGCCACTTCGGCGCTGCTGAGGACCTGGTAGACGTTGTGCGCTCTCGTTCTCGGGGAGCAGACATTGAGGAGGAGGAGGATGAGGAGGACGACGAGGACGATGGTGCGGACAGCGAGGGAGCCTGACGTTTTCGGGCACTGCGGACCACGTTCCCGGCCGGGCCGGCCCCCAAACCGTCGTCCATCGGCCGGGCCGGGGCACTGCCGGAGTGACGTCGTCTGTGTCGCGCTCGCGCTCCCCTCTGTGTGTCGCTCGGATCGCGTTCTCTGTCTTGCCACGGCCGTCGCCACGCTCGCTCTCCCCACGCAGCCTGCGGACTCTCGCTCGCCCAGTTCTGTACGCGCTGCTCCGCTCCGGCGCCTGCGCGCACTCGACGCGCCCTTCACCAACGCCCAGCTTCGACGTCCGCACCGCGAACAGGCCACTTGGGCTCAAGCACGCACACAGGCAGCCCTTGCTGGAGACGGATTGCGCGCGCTCGATGTCTACAGGTGAGTGTGTTACTGCGCGTCCGGCTCGCATCTGGTCCTCCCATCCTCGCCTTTCCATCTGCGCCCACACCCGCGTACACTCCGTCCAACCTGCAGCTGAGGGCAACCGCTATGCCGACGCCGCTCTTCCGCTGTCCCTCATCCTCTCGCCTCAATGACTGCTGTCCAGCTGCCCTCACCTCAACGTCGCGCCAGGCTTACACAGTGCGGCCACTCGGAGGCACGGCAGCCCCTGGTTCCGCTACAACAAGGCAACTACTGCGGTATGTCGACTGATCGACCCCCTCGATATCCGTCCTCTCCTCTGAATCCGTCCCTCGCGCCTACCAACGCTTCGGTCCATCCGGACATGCGCATGGGTCTGCGTTGCGGACGTCAGCGAGGCAAGTAGCAGCGCGCGCTTACCTTCCGAAACCTGCGGACGACACGCAATAAGGTCAGTTCTCCTGTTGTGCCAATGCTCGTAGCAGCACTCACCTGCGCGAACCAGAACATCGTCGTCTCCACAGCCCAGGAAGCCGGGACGTATCCGGGAGCAGCGAAGTTATGCATAGCGACCGGCGACGTCGCGCCGCTGAGGATGATGGCAGACGACAGGGCAGCGCGATCTCGCGTGCATGCGGACGTCGTGAGCTCGAGGTAAGGCAGCACACGAAGGGATCGACTCACCGTCTGAGGGCCGCTCGCGCCTGCGGACTGGATCATGCAACGGCAGCGATGGAAGTGTGAGTGCCTGTCGGCGGCCAGATAGTAGATACTGATGTGTTGCGTACCGGTGCCAGATCGATGACGAGAGCGACGCGCACCTCACGGCCAGCCGAGTGCACGCTGGAGGACCGGAGGGCCGTCGCGTACAGGCTATGCAACCAAACTTGAGCAAGAACAACTGCCCTCGAGAGGTACGTTCTGCGTCTCCTCCCTCCCGCTCATCCGCTGACTCCGTGTTCTACACAGACGCTCCCGCCTGTACATCTCCGAACGTACGTTTGGGACCCACCGCTCAAAATCAGACAACACAGCCTGACGCCCGAGCACCATCTCCCGCCTCACTCAATCTCGCCAACTCAATCTGCGCCGCGTGCGTCTTGCGCGCGCAGAAATAGTACGTATCACACTAGTAGCGGTCCTAATCGACCCCGGGCAAGTTTACCGCACAGCTAATGGTCCGCCCCGCTCCTTCCGCTCACTGCATGCAGCCCCGGCGGCACTCGATCTCTGTGCCGCCGTCTGACGTCCGACGGGAATCCCAACGCAACAGCACGAAGTGCAGCAAAGCTCAACGCGAGTCCGAGCTGCTCGACATCGCACCACACCCGCACCCTCCAACGACGCCTCGAGTCCCGGTACCCCATGGACGCCTCATTGTCTGTCTGGTGAGTGCTGTCAGCACATCTCTACCTCCGTGCCGAACGAATCAGCTTACCTTCCGATGCCATCAGCAACGCCGTGATCGAGATTCTAACGCCGTGCACGGCTCCTGTCCACGGCCTCATCAACAGCGGGAACCAGAGCGCGGGTCGCGAAGGGTGACGTACCCCCGTCTGGTGCCAGCGCAGTTGCCAGGTGCGTCTGCGTCTGGCAGTCGCCGTCCGAGTTCCCAGGCGTCCCAGGAACGAAGTACTAGCAGGCTGCAGTCAGGTCGGGCGCGTCGGGACACCGGGCGGGGATGCTCACTCACCGGCGAACGGCCTGGTGGGATCCGAGCATGCAAATCGGAGGGCGAGTGCATGGATTCTGCGAGCGACCATCCGTCCGTCAGTACTCGACGTGCGTTGGGGACAAGGCAAGTATCACTCACCAGCTCACGGAAGCGGCGGGCCCGTCCCTAGTCCCTGGTGTCAGCGACCAAAGAGAACGGTCGCAGTCCGTGGCATCGCACACGTCGACGACGACGGAGACCGCGAGCACGAGGAACAGGACAGCGCGAGCGACATGGTTCCGACGACGAGATGGCCGCGGACGCAGACGTGAGTCGTGACACGCAGCGCAGGAGGGCACGGCGCGGCTTATGTACGCCGCGCTGTTTGTGCACTGTTTGCGTCTGGCGGGCGAACCGAGCTCTGGTAGGGTCCGTGCGCCGTCCCCCAGGCTCTCGCTTTGGGGGTTCGCCGGCAGTCGGAAGACAGGATCCGGGACCTGGGCTCGAACGAGGCGGCTATCCATCGCACGTCGGTACGTGCTCGCTCTTCCGCGTCGGCGTCGGCTGAAGCTGCTTGCTTGGCATGTCGCGTATCTGCAGGAGCTCCCAGGTCTCCGCCCAGGCCAATGCCAACGCGGCGTCCGCAGGCACGACACATCGGTGACTTGCAACCACAAGCTTCGAGCAGGGATGTGCAGAGTGCGTCGATGAGCGCAGACTACGGTATGGGCACGCGGCGCTGACGGGAGAGTCGGGACATGCACGCTGCCAGTCTGGCGGAGACGGGAATAGGGCGTGTGCGTAAGTGTCGGGACCAGGACTCGGGGATCGCGGTTATGCGCCTAAGCAGCCTGCGTGTAGCGATTTGTGTTTCAGGGTGGTTCCATGGGATCGGGCGAAGATGCAGCGAGAAGTTGGCCGGACTCTGAGGTCATCCGAGTTCATGGGGTTTGAGCTGCGGCGACGAGTTGTAGGATACGAACAAGCTGTATGGTAACGGTAGCGCAATAGACTGGTTTTACTTTGCGGCAGAGCCCAGTGGAGCGTACTTCCAAGCTGCGCGCCCCAAGTTTCTTCTGCTCAAACAGGTGCAAGTGCGATGGGGTCGGAATGCGCCTCACCTCTCGTTTGGCACTCGTTCAGTAGCACTCGAATCCTGTATACTGGGAGGTAGGTAACAGGCACGGACAAAGCGGAGAGGCATGTCGACCCGGGAGTCCGGATATGAGCCCGCCGCGGAGCACTCAAGTTCTCGATTCTGCTGACTCTGACCGAAATGCTTCGATGTACGCGGTGGCTGCTCGCGGCCATGTGCACTCAAGTCCTCGGCTGCACAGGCTGCTATCGAGCAGGATCCTGTGAAGAGCGTCACTGGTAGTATGTTTCTCTAGACACTTAGCTGGAGAAGTGTCCTGTAGCTACGCTATGTAGAAGCGAACGACTCGGAGGATAAAAGGGTGCGCTTCAACGCGCTGCAGAGGTTGTTCTTCAGCCTGAGACTACCATGACACGGACATCCACCCGCGGCCGACTTCTCTTCCACTCCGAGTCACGCTCTAAGCCCGTCCGCTCGTCTACACACAAGGCCGCTCTCGACCCACATGCAGTACCCTTCAAACTGCAGCGTCCTGTGCTTGTTCTCGTCCCGCATCCCTCGCAGCTCTCTCCCCCATCCACCCTGAAGCTCTCTGAACCGGACCCCGATGACCTGCGTGGCAGTGTCCGCAAGCTCATCACAGAGCTTCTCGGTGAGGTCCCGATCTTCCCCTCGCGTGCAGCGGCAAGTCTGACTTCAAATTCAGTCTTCACATCCGGAACTCCGGGCGCGCGCATGTGCTGGGAGGTGACGCTCTTCCGGGACCATGTTGTCCTCCGCTACCATGTCATCCTGGTCGGCTGGCCGCCCGAGATCCCGTTCCAAGACCTCAGCAAGCAGGGCGCGCCGTCGGCAGCCCAGATGCGGACGCTCATCAACCTCATGCTCAGCAGGAAGCTCTACTTTGCCAGGGCGACCTCCGCACAGCTCCGCATTGCCCGACTCGACGCTAGCGGCATCTCCCCGGGTCCGCTCTACCGTGAGGCTCTGCCGTTGCCCAACCTGTGCCGCAGAGACATGGGGAGCCGGAAGACCCGGTACGACGGCGAGGGCAACATTTGTGTTTCCCGGCATGTCCGTGATGGCCCGAAGAGCACAAAGATGATCGAGGAGGCAGAGGATGCCATGGTCGAGACTCAGAGTCAGCCATCGGGTAGTAGGCTGCCTCTCCCGAGGATGCGGAACCAGTTCGGGCACTTGGGGTGGTACGAGAACGGCGGCTGGCGGGAGATCGGACATCATTACTGTAATTTAGACTTGCCAGACGGCGAGTTCTCGGACTCCAACTCCGACCCGATCTCCGAGTTCACTGACGATGAGTAGCTTAGACATCCGTGCTCTCGAAGCAACTGTACAGTCTTGTTTAATGCACTTCTCTTCAGTGTTTGTACGCGGTGTGGGACTTCCGATGCCATGTTCCGTCTGCCGAGTCTGTCGGCAAAGGCCTCGCTTGGCTCAGGCTGAACAGTGCGGCAAGCTTTAAACACTCAGGAAATCCCATTGGCTCAAACGTGAACCGTATCAAGAACAGTATGCGAGATCCAGAATAACCCGGAGCCGCCGCACCGTTACGCGTTCACTGGAGCTCCCGAGACTCGCATACTCCCCTTGTCCTCTCCCTTCTCCGTCACCCATGCCCACCTTGTGCTGCCTACCGTTGTCGACGCACACCATCTCTCCTCCACGCACTGTTCCCCCACCATTGCTCGACGACGCACGGTCCTCCGCATCTCCTACACACCTTCTTGATATCGACAGACCTCTGGTGGCATCAGCATACTCGGAGTCGATCTCAGCCTGCAGGATGCATACACGGGCAGTACCAAGGTTCAACGTGACACTCAGCCGGCATACGGAGGTGTCTGCGGGTGTAGCATTGTGATGAGGCGTCGTTCATAGGTGTGAACTTGGCTGTATCTTTGCGCACATACTTTCGACTCACCAAGTTGTCGCACAGACTCCCCAGACGAGCTGTTTCTCTGCTGCGCAGACAGAGTCGTGCGGGAGACTTACCGGCGATGTAGAGGCATACATCGCTGACGCACCTTTGTCAAGCTCGCTGCCTGCCCAAGCTCCAGACCATGACGCGCTGCTGCCGCGGACTCGAAGTCGCACCTGCGCTGGTCCCGGAATAGCGGCTCCGTTGTCACTACCGCAGCCTAGACGTCGCTCCCCTCGCCTTGTGTTAGACTTCACGCGGCCCCGGTGCCGCTGCACGTCACAGCCTCATCCTCGGGCTCTTTTCCGACGTCCCGGTCGATATCCCCAGCACCTGCCTGTGCGCTACCGGGCTGCGCTCGCGTGCTCCCGACATCCCAATGCTGCTCTTGTAGTGCTGCTCGATGTGTCAAAGTGCCTCTGGCATGCCGCGGTCCTGAGGTCTGCGCTCCTCGGCCAAACCAGTCTCTTGACTGCCCATCAGCTCACCTCCGCACGTATGCCGTCGCCCGGTATTAGGTGCGGTGAGTCGCATGAGCGACCGCACCAGTGCATGGCCTTCGCTCTGCAGTCCTGCTTGGAGGAGACGTGGGGCCCTGGCATGGGACCACCGCTGCATGGTTGTCGCTGGGATCGGCGAGCATGCCTTATGCGGAGGGCGTGAGTCCTCCTGAGAGGTGCTGTGTGCGAGTATTAGCGACAGCATAGGATCCCCAGTTGAGGTACGTCTTTGTCAGTCTCGTCGTCACCACACTCAGCTTGGACTGACCGATTGCGCTCGGTGCAACATCATTTCCCGTCAGGAAACCGCGACCAGGAGATCAAAGTCTCGCCGTAGGATGCCAGACGTCCAGAGCGCGTTTGCGCAAGCCCAAGGTGTGTGTAGACGTACCTTCCAGTCAGATACTCATGCTGAGGTGGATTTCCGACCGTATCCAGGTGGATCTAGCGTATGCACCAGTCAGCATGCTTCTAGCACGATACGTCGACTCTCTGTGCAGTCATCACCAGCGCAGCCGTCCCAGAGTCTCGACAAGAGCCGACAGATGTTCCAGAAGACTTCTCCTGGCCAGAATCGACACACTGCCAGTCGACATCCTCAATCCCGGAGCCGTCTCCAGCTCCCGGGCCTTCCTCGACGTCGCCGGCACTCGTGATCGCCACCCAGGAGCCTCCAAGCAGCTTCAAGGCACAGAGAATGCTTACCTTTCATGGTACATCCCCTTCCAAGTCCTCCTGCCATCCGACATTGCCAGTGTGTCCAAGAGCACGTTACGATGTCTCCGATGTCGCCGAGCAGGTTCAGCTGAGTCCCAGGTACGCATTGCCTTCGCATCACAGGCTCACAAGCTCCCAGGGCGGCCAGAATGTTGTGTAGGAGGACAGCAAGGCGACGAGGGAGAGGGCTTCATGGTGGTGGTGGTGGTGGTCGAAAGACGAGAGCCGGTGCGCGGCACGGTTCACCAAGTCAAGATAGGCGCTCATAATTCGGCACTTGCCCGGGCTCGTCGGCTGTGGTTTCGAGGCTCTTCGTTCTGTATTCGCACTGCGTGCGACCGTTGGAGGATGCATGTACTGTACTTGCGTCTATAGTACTGCCTGCTCTCTCGCCCATGTGACTTTCCCGCCAATTTCTGCCCGCTGTATGACTTGTTCTCGAGTGCCGTGCTGTTCCAAGTGCGACACAGTGCTGTGATGTTCCGTGAGCGAGGTCGAAGAGAGTCCTGGGAGGCTCTGAAGCAGCACTGCAGCAAGGAGCGGAGCCCGGACAAAGACCCACTCGGGACTCTCTACGCTCCTGCAGAACGCTCCCAACGAGGCATATCATGAAGGAAACACATCCTACGTTTCTACACTCCCCCTAGAGTTCCCGACTGCTCTATACCCCCCTACAGTGCTCTATACACCCCTAGAGTGCTCTATACACCCCTACAGTGTCCTGAGTTAAGTGATCGATCTGGGGATCTCTCCCCGGCAAACACGAGCAGGCGCTGTCCCGTCCTCGCCCTTCGCACCTTCCGCGCTCTGCTTCTCGACGTGTGTCCTGCCAACCGCGAGCACTCGGCCCTCTGAAGTGCTAGACCTGCAGAGAGCCCGTGAGCGAAGGATAGCTGGCTTACATGCAGTCCAGCCATCCTGCTTCTCTCTCTTCATACCTCCCGCTCTCTGCCCTTCAGCTCTCCGAGTCCGCCCTTCCGATCCTTGACCGCGAACACTCGGCCCCATGGGATGCTAGTCGGGATGACCCTGCGAGCAAAGTGTGAGTTGGATGGGAGAATGCGTCCGGTGCGTACTAGATTTGCTTCTGCGTGCCTGCGACGTGCCGATGAGTCACACACGGTGTCCCATGAACGAAATATATTTTGTCCATCTACTACATCCCAGCTGCGTACCATACCCGCAGCCGCTTCGCCGCCCTGCTCATGCTCCTTCCCTTTCCCCTTCTTCCCCTTCCCACGGGAGCCCTCAGAGAAGAGCGCGCCGGCGATGGACGACAGCGCACCGGTCAGCTTCGACTTCGTCGTCGGCGTGCGCGGAGGGACATGCGATCGAGGAGGCGAGTGGAACGTGTCGGCCCACGTAGGCAGGACGAGGTTCGGAGCTTGCGGCTTCGCGCTGTCCGGAGGCGTCGAGCCTTTCGACGGCGTGGGCGAGGGCGACCGTGCCCCGCGCGCAGTGTCGCGCTTGATTGACTCCGAGTCCGTCAGCGGCGGCGCAGGCGGGTCCTGCTTCTTCGGCTCTCGCTCCTTGGGTGGAGGCGCAGTGGTGGGCTTCTTGGGAGACTTGGGCGTCGGCGGCGGCGATGGAGAGGACGGCTTCGGGGACGTCGAAAGCAGCGACAACGCCTTCGGCGATGCAGCGGCCCGCTGGACGTCCTTGCCCGTGGGCACTTCGATCGCAGCAGAAGGATTAGGCTCGTCGTCGATGTCCATGACCTCCATGCCGCTGTCCTTCGTCTCGGCGGCCTCGTTTGTGACGGCCTTCATCGTAGCCGCACGCGACACGAAGAACGACATCCATCCCGACTTGTTGTCCGTGATGGTGGACTGAATCGGGTTCGCGCGTTCAGGAGTCGCCGCACGCTCGGGTGCAGCTACAGGCTCGGGCGACGAGGGAGGCTTCGGGGTGTCCTGTTCCTGATCACGTGCAAGAGCCTCTTCCTTGACCAGTTCCGACTCGGTCTTCGGAGCGTCCGATGAACCACCAGATGCGCCCGAATCCTTGGGTGTGTCGTCATGCGATGCGCTCGCGGGTGATGAATACCAAGCCCACGGCGAGTACCACACAGAGCCATGGCTCTTCGCCGTCTCCGCGGAGAACACCGACGCGGGCTTCCCATCCGCCTTCTGCGCAGCAGGCTCCGCAGAGTCCCGCGCGGCTTGCGACTGAGGTCCCGACTCTGGCGCTTGCGTCGGGGAAGCGAAAGTTGCAGGGTCTGGAGGTTGCTCGGCGGGCTGGAACGGTTGGACAGGAGAGGTCGGAGCTTCCGGACGGTCCGAGGCCGTGTTCTCGCTGGATCCACCGTCATTCTTGCCGTCCGGCGGTCTTGACGAAGGGTCTTGAGCATGGGCGCCCCAAGCAATGTAGTCCCACCACGACGCAGCACGAGAATCGGCATGACCGCCCGACTGCTGAGTCTCCCCACCTTGGGGCTCCGAAGCTTCGGACGCTGCAGATTCCGGGGGATGCTCATCTGGTGTCGGCGGGACTATGTTGATGACCTGCGACGCAGCCCCAGTCTCGTTGCTACTTGGGGCGTCGGCCGTCGTAGCATCTGTGACTACGCCGTCCTGTCAGAACTCTAATCCAAGACTAACAGCAGTGCACTCACGAGCTGCGGGATCGCTGGCGCCCGCACTGCCAGCGGAGGGTGGCTCCCGAATGTCTTCCGCCTGCGCCGACGCCACGGCCTGGTCGAGAGGGATCTTCGGTCGTCCCAGCAGCGGCAACCGGAGCGTGAACCGGCTCGTCGTCGGGTTCAGCGACGAGATGGACGGCTTCCGATCCGCAGCCTTCGAGTCCTGAGACTCGACGACCGCCTGCGGAGCCATGATCGGCGCACGGCCGTCCATGTTAACGGCGCGCGGTCTCGGGACCTCCTCATCGATCGAGGAGATCGAGGTCGCATTGCTGTTCACGCGCTGGTTTGGGGGGGAGTACTGGACGGGAGAGAACGTCATCGGCGTCGCTCCCTTGCTAGAGGGGATGGTTTGTGGAGGGGACGTCGCGACAGCAGTCTCTGTCGGTGGAGAGGTCGAAAGGTCGACGAGCTCAGGCTTGGCGGGTTCTGAAGGCGCGGGATCTACGGTCGCAGGCTGAGCCGATGAGCCGCCAGTAGCCGGCTGAGCAGTCGACGCGCTATCGTTACTGGCTCGCCTTGAACGCGAGAAGCCGAACCACGAGGACCGTGCAGGAGTGGACTTGGTCGCACGAACAGTCCGCTGCGGGTCCACGGACGGGAAGGGAACTGGGGCCGCGTCTTGCGGAGGTGTAGGGGCCGCTACGTCTTGTGGTTGCGTAGCTTGTCCGCCGTCCTCCTGCGTGGGCGCCGGAGGTCCGGTGACTCCATCCATCGGTTTGGGGGACTCGGTGAGATCGACTGGGTTCGCCGCGGATCCTGGTGACACGGAAGTTAGTCACATATACGTCGTAGAGCATTCGACAGATATAGAATAACAACTGAATGTAGGATACATTCACGATGCACAAGAAAATCGACTTAGAGTCGCGTTGCCCTCGCGCAGACGTCCTGGAACATCGTGTGGATGGTGTTCCTGGGGCTCGAGCCGGCTGGCGAGACTCACGAGGACCCGACAAGAAATCAAGGTGTCGATATCTCAAGCACACAGGCCTCGTCGGCCAACGGACGACGCGTCGGGCATGTGCGAATCCCATCACCCCCGCACAGGGCGGCTTGTACATCAGGGTTGAAGCAGCCGATATGGCCACAGTCCTGCCTCATCCAGAACCCGCGTGTGATGTCCAACTCTGCGTTGTGTGAAACACCTCGCAGGCATCCCCCGCGCACACTGGCGGATGATTGAGCGCAGAAGCCTGCGAGGATCATGAACGCGGATCCTACCTTCCCCATAGCAAGCAGCGTAGACTTGAAGCAGCTGATATGACCACACGCCTGTCTCGTTCGAGATGATCAACGGAGAAGAAACGACACACCACGAACGAGGCAGTACTGCTGTCATAAGATCCCGCTGCAGAGGTTATACGACAACGTGAACAGAAACGGCCCCAGTTGCCGACTCGAAAGCAAAGGTCTGAGAGCGCGAGCGGCTCAATTCTCTGAACAATTACCCCTCCGGGAGAAGACGAGAGTAGAACTCCTCACACTTCTCGCGGGACCCCTGCCATAGGCCCAGGTCGATGTCCCAAGCGTAGACGACGTGTCCAAGAACGATTCGCCGCTCATATCCTAACCGTATCCTCGGATGGGACTGAGAGCCTGCTCCGGGAAACCGTGTCAATACTCATACAGCACGATCCTCACCAACGCATGGCGATATCCCTCGGGCATGCCCCATGTGGATAGTTTGACCCAGAGAGGGCAGCTAGCACTGCAGGCTTGAAGTAGCCAGTATAGCCACAGTGCTGCGCCGTTCAAGAGAGAGGTGATGTGACGATAAGAGACGGGGTAAAACTGTGGTTGGACATACGAAATCGCGAACCAAGATGGAGCCCGGCCTACTCGCTGCCTACCCGAGAAGCAAGGAAGAGCTCGGTTCTCTCAGGAGGCAGTCTCCCAGGAGAAGACGAGAAGTACTGCTGGCACTTCTCGCGAGAGCCCTGCCATAGCTCGACTACGCAAGGTCTCCGAGCGAACGCTAACACCTTGCAGCGCACAGAACGACAGAACGACAGAACGAGATACAAGAGAAGTCTAGAGACATACCTTGTACAGACTGTCCGTTCCGCCCGAGATCTCCTTCCGTCGGAACATCATCCGTGCTCAACTTTGACCGCTTCCTCGCGATATCCCCGCCCTCCGGACGCGTAGGTTGACTGTCCGAGCGCGGTTCGACGCGGCTCATGAAGCTTGAAGCGTTCGAGTGCAGCCGCTCTCTCTTCCTAGACGACTCGCTCATCAAGCTCGCTGCGTCGTCGATGCTGACCGCCGGGAGCCTGTCGATGGCGGAGGCGAGCCTGGCACCCTGTTCTGGCTGCGCGAATACAACGGAGACGGCGGTCGCCGGCTTCTGGCGCTTCGGGGTGGACAGCGACGACCGCCACTTTGGCGCTGCTGAGGACCTGGTAGACGTTGTGCGCTCTCGTTCCCGAGGAGCAGACATGGAGGAGGAGGAGGATGAGGAGGATGAGGACGAGGACGAGGACGAGGACGATGGTGCGGACAGCGAGGGAGCCTGACGTTTTCGGGCACTGCGGACCACGTTCCCGGACCCCAAACCGTCGTCCATCAGCCGGACCGGGACAGTGCCGGAGTGACGTCGTCTGTGTCGCACTCGCGCTCCCCTCTCTGTGTCGCTCGGATCGCGTTCTCTGTCTTGCCACGGCCGTCGCCACGCTCGCTCTCCGCACGCAGCCTGCGGACTCTCGCTCGCCCAGTTCTGTACGCGCTGCTCCGCTCCGGCGCCTGCGCGCACTCGACGCGCCCTTCACCAACGCCCAGCTTCGACGTCCGCACCGCGAACAGGCCACTGGGGCTCACACACGCACACAGGCAGCCCTTGCTGGAGACGGATTGCGCGCGGTCGATGTCTACAGGTGAGTGTATCACTGCGCGTCTGGCTCGCGTCTGGTCCTCCCATCCTCGCCTTCTCGTCTGCGCCCACGCCCGCGTACACTCCGTCCAACCTGCAGCTGAGGGCAACCGCTCTGCCGACGCCGCTCTCTCCGTGTCCCTCATCCTCTCGCCTCAATGACTGCTGTCCAGCTGCCCTCACCTCGATGTCGCGCCAGGCTTACACAGTGCGGCCACTCGGAGGCACGGCAGCCCCTGGTTCCGCTACAACAAGGCAACTACTGTGGTATGTCGACCGATCGACCCGCTCGATATCCGTCCTCTCCTCTGAATCCGTCCCTCGCGCCTACCAACGCTTCGGTCCATCTGGACATGCGCATGGGTCTGCGTTGCGGACGTCAGCGAGGCAAGTAGCAGCGCGCGCTCACCTTCCGAAACCTGCGGACGACATGCAAGAGGTCAGTTCTCCTGTTGTGCAAATGCTCGTAGTAGCACTCACCTGCGCGAACCAGAATATCGTCGTCTCCACAGCCCAGGAAGCCGGGACGTGTCCGGGAGCGACAAAGTTGTCGCATACCGACTGCGACATCGCGCAGCCGGGTGACCTCACCGAGAGTGATGGCAAACGACGGGGCAGCGCGATCTGGCGTGCTTACGGACGTCGTGAGCTCGAGGTAAGGCAGCACACGAAGGGATCGACTCACCGTCTGAGGGCCGCTCGCGCCTGCGGACTGGATCATGCAACGGCAGCGATGGAAGTGAGTGCCTGTCGTCCGCTGTATAGTACTGATGCATTGCGTACCGGTGCCAGATTGACCATGCTTCGCTCGGGACAACTAGCACGGCGAGAGGAGACGACGAGAGCGACGTGCGCTGCACGGCGCACGCTGAAGGAGTGGAGGTAGGTGGGCAAAGGTGGGCCGTCGCGTACACTTGAGCAAGACCAACTGCCCTCGTGAGGTACAGTCTACGTCTCCTCTCATCCGCTCATCCGCTAACTCGGTGTTCTACACAGACGCTCCCGCCCGTACATCTTCGAACGTACGTTTGGGACCGACCGCTCGAAATCAGACAACACAGCCTGACGTCCGAGTACCATGATCTCCCGCCGCACTCAATCTCGCCAACTCAATCTGTGCCGCGTGCGTCTTGCACGCGCAGAAATAGTACGTATCACACTAGTAGCGGTCCTAATCGACCTCGGGCAAGTTCACCGCACAGCTAATGGTCCGCCCCGCTCCTTCCGCTCACTGCATGCAGCCCCGGTGACACTCGATCTCTGTGCCGCCGTCTGACGTCCGACGGGGATCCCAACGCAGCAGCACGACGTGCAGCAAAGCTCAACGCGAGTCCCAGCTGCTCGACATCGCACCACACCTGCACCCTCCAACGACGCCTCGAGTCCCGGTACCCCATGGACGCCTCATTGTCTGTCTGGTGAGTGCTGTCAGCACATCTCTACCTCCGTGCCGAACGAATCAGCTTACCTTCCGATGCCATCAGCGACGCCGTGCTCGAGATTCGAACGCCGTGCACGGCTCCTGTCCACGGCCTCGTCAACAGCGGGAACCAGAACGCGGGTCGCGACGGGGGACGTACCCCCGTCTGGTGCCAGCGCGGTTGCCAGGTGCGTCTGCGTCTGGCAGTCGCCGTCCGAGTTCCCGGGCGTCCCAGGAACGAAGTACTGGCAGGCTGCAGTCAGGTCGGGCGCGTCGGGACACCGGGCGGGGATGCTCACTCACCGGCGAACGGCCTGGTGGGATCCGAGCATGCGAATCAGAGGGCGAGTGCATGGATTCTGCGAGCGACCATCCGTCCGTCAGTACTCGACGTGCGTTGGGGACAAGGCAAGTATCACTCACCAGCTCACGGAAGCGGCGGGCCCGTCCCTAGTCCCTGGTGTCAGCGACCGGAGAGAACGGTCGCAGTCCGTGGCATCGCACACGTCGACGACGACGGAGACCGCGAGCACGAGGAACAGGACAGCGCGAGCGACATGGTTCCGACGACGAGATGGCCGCGGACGCAGACGTGAGTCGTGACACACAGCGCAGGAGGGCACGGCGCGGCTTATGTACGCGGCGCTGTTTGTGCACTGTTTGCGTCTGGCGGGCGAACCGAGCTCTGGCAGGGTCCGTGCGCCGTCCCCCAGGCTCTCGCTTTGGGGTTCGCCGGCAGTCGGAATACAGGATCCGGGACCCGGACTCGAACGAGGCGGCTAAGTACTATGCCTACACCAGTAATGCAATCGGCCAAAATCTGCAACAGTAATGCAACCGGGGGTCTAGCTCCACTGTCCCTCATCTGTAAATTACAAAACTCGGCACAACAATAGCCCAGAAGCCTTTGAACATGCTCGTAAAAACCGCTTCTTGAGAAGTGGCCGGGACGAGGAGATACGAGGCCATCTTCCGCGAGTTTGCACCTGCCGGCACTATTATCCGACCTCGCTACAGTGCAATATGCGGGCGCTTCCACTGAAACTCCGCTAGGTTGCTCTACCATGCGACAGGTATTGACACATAATTTTCCGACATTGGGGGGTGCATTGAGGAGGAGGAATGGAAGTAAGAGTTGGAGAAGCGTGACATTTCCGGGCGCTTAGTACCATATAAGGCTGCGTAAACGCTCAGTTCTCAGTGGGCACAGCGTGACTGATTGCGTGACGAGGTTTCTCCGTGGGTTGCATTACTGTTGCGACTCAGTGCGCCCCCTCGCCTCACCCTCCATCTCATCCTCTCGTTCCCAGAAAATCGGAGGAGATGCCCAAGACGGCTTGGAACACACCACCGAAGATCCGACATCAATCAGCTAAGGGAGGGAGGAGATAGTCAAGTAACAAGCCCGAAGTTGCATTACTGGTGAACGCATAGTATCCATTGCACGTCGGTACGTGCTGACTCTTCCGCGTCCGCGTCGGCTGAAGCTGCTTGCTTGGCATTGGATGACTTCCCATAAGAATTTACGGACGTCCTGACGTCCGTAAATGCTGGACCAGGGCTAACGGCCGAGATGCCGAAAACAGATTCAGACTCCGCTTCCAAGCGCCCGGCCGTAGACACGTCAAGCGCTCAGAGTCTAGAAGGGGGGGTCGACCCCCCCTTCTAAACTTCAGCACGTCCGTAAATCCTCGCTTAAGCTCGCTTAGGGCGTCGGGGGGACTCAAAAGGCAGTCGCCATCATTACAAATCCTGTTGGCATCAACATATACCGGATTGGGTGCTGACAAATGCTGACATAAGAGTCCCACCGAGGATGAACCGTCCAGCGTCTAATTATCCAGCGCCCAAGATACTCGGGCGAGATCAAACTCCGCAAGCGAAGTTTACGGACGATTTCGTCCGTAAATCTTATGGAAAGTCATCCATTGTCGCGTATCTGCAGGAGCTCCCAGGTCTCCGCCCAGGCCAATGCCAACGCGGCGTCCGCAGGCACGACACATCGGCAACTTGCAACCACAAGCTTCGAGCAGGGATGTGCAGAGTGCATGGATGAGCGCAGACTACGGTATGGGCACGCGGGGCTGACGGGAGAGTCGGGACATGCACGCTGCCAGTCTGGCGGAGACGGGAATAGGGCGTGTGCGTAAGTGGCGGGACCGGGACTCGGGGATCGCGGTTATGCGCCTAAGCAGCCTGCGTGTAGCGATTTGTGTTTCAGGGTGGTTCCATGGGATCGGGCGAAGATGCGGCGAGAAGTTGGCCGGACTCTGAAGCCATCCGAGTTCATGGGGTTTGAGCTGCGGCGACGAGTTGTAGGATACGAACAAGCTGTATGGTAACGGTAGCGCAATAGACTGGCTTTACTTTGCAGCAGAGCCCAGTGGAGCGTACTTCCAAGCTGCACGCCCCAAGTTTCTTCTGCTCAAACAGGTGCAAGTGCGACGGGGTCGGAATGCGCCTCACCTCTCGTTTGGCACTCGTTCAGTAGCACTCGGATCCTGTATACTGGGAGGTACGTAACAGGCACGGACAAAGCGGAGAGGCATGTCGACCCGGGAGTCCGGATATGGGCCCGCCGCGGAGCATTCAAGTTCTCGATTCTGCTGACTCTGACCGAAATGCTTCGATGTACGCGGTGGCTGCTCGCGGCCGTGTGCATTCAAGTCCTCGGCTGCACAGGCTGCTATCGAGCAGGATCCTGTGAAGAGCGTCACTGCTAGTATGATTCTTCAGACACTTAGCTGGAGAAGTGTCCTGTAGCTACGCTATGTAGAAGCGAACAACTCGGAGGATAAAAGGGTGCGCTTCAACGCGCTGCAGAGGTTGTTCTTCAGGCTACCATGGCACGGACATCCACCCGCGGCCGACTTCTCTTCCACTCCGAGTCACGCTCTAAGCCCGTCCGCTCGTCTACGCACAAGGCCGCTCTCGACCCGCATGCAGTACCCTTCAAACTGCAGCGTCCTGTGCTCGTTCTCGTCCCGCATCCCTCGCAGCTCTCTCCCCCATCCACCCTGAAGCTCTCTGAACCGGACCCCGATGACCTGCGTGGCAGTGTCCGCAAGCTCATCACAGAGCTTCTCGGTGAGGTCCCGATTTTCCCCTCGCGCGCAGCGGCAAGTCTGACTTCAAATTCAGTCTTCACATCCGGAACTCCGGGCGCGCGCATGTGCTGGGAGGTGACGCTCTTCCGGGACCATGTTGTCCTCCGCTACCGTGTCATCCTGGTCGGCTGGCCGCCCGAGATCCCGTTCCAAGACCTCAGCAAGCAGGGCGCGCCGTCGGCGGCCCAGATGCGGACGCTCATCAACCTCATGCTCAGCGGGAAGCTCTACTTTGCCAGGGCGACCTCCGCACAGCTCCGCATTGCCCGACTCGACGCTAGCGGCATCTCCCCGGGTCCGCTCTACCGTGAGGCTCTGCCGTTGCCCAACCTGTGCCGCAGAGACATGGGGAGCCGGAAGACCCGGTACAACGGCGAGGGCAACATTTGTGTGTCCCGGCATGTCCGCGATGGCCCGAAGAGCGCCAAGATGATCGAGGGGGCAGAGGATGCCATGGTCGAGACTCAGAGTCAGCCATCGGGTAGTAGGCTGCCTCTCCCGAGGATGCGGAACCAGTTCGGGCACTTGGGGTGGTACGAGAACAGCGGCTGGCGGGAGATTGGACATCATTACTGTAATTTGGACTTGCCAGACGGCGAGTTCTCGGACTCGGACACAGACCCAATCTCCGAGTTCACTGACGATGAGTAGCTTAGACATCCGTGCTCTCGAAGCAACTGTACGGTCTTGTTTAATGCACTTCTCTTCAGTGTTTGTACGCGGTGTGGGACTTCCGATGCCATGTTCCATCTGCCGAGTTTGTTGGCAAAGGCCTCGCTTGGCTGAACAGCGTGGCAAGCTTTACACACTCAAAATCCCATTGGCTCAAACGTGAACCGTATCAAGAACAGTATGCGAGATCCAGAATAACCCGGAGCCGCCGCACCGTTACGCGTTCATTGGAGCTCCCGAGACTCGCATACTCCCCTTGTCCTCTCCCTTCTCCGTCACCCATGCCCACCTTGTGCTGCCTACCGTTGTCGACGCACACCATCTCTCCTCCACGCACTGTTCCCCCACCGTTGCTCGACGAGGCACGGTCCTCCGCATCTCCTACACCCCTTCTTGATGTCGACAGACCTCTGGTGGCATCAGCATACTCGGAGTCGATCTCAGCCTGCAGGATGCATACACGGGCAGTACCAAGGTTCAACGCGACACTCTCAGCCGGCATATGGAGGCGTCTGCGGGTGTAGCATTGTGATGAGGCGTCATTCATAGGTGTGAACTTGGCCATATCTTTGTGCACATACCATCGACTCACCGAGTTTGTCGCACAGACTCCCAAGCCGACATGCTTCTGTAACTACAGTGTGCGTAACACACCTCTTCGGATTGGTTCAAGGCATGTTCTGCGGTGAGTGATCTGCATCTCTGCCGATGCACCTTCGTCAAGCTCGCTGCCTTCCAGGCTCGAGACAGTGCCGCGCTGCTGCCGCAGACTCAAAGTCGCACCTGCGCTGGTCCCGGAATAGCGGCTCCGTTGTCAACTACCGCAGCCTAGACGTTGCTCCCCTCGCCTTGTGATAGACTTCACACGGTGCCGCGGCACGTCACAGCCTCCTCCTTGGGCTCTTTTCCAATGTCCCGGTCGATATCCCCAGCACCTGCCTGTGCGCTCCCGGGCTGCGCTCGCATGCTCCCGACATCCCAACACTGCTCGATGTGTCAAAGTGCCTCCAGCGTGCCGCGGTCCTGAGGTCTGCGCTCCTCGGCCAAACCAGTCTCTTGACTGCCCATCAGCTCACCTCCGCGCGTATGCTGTCTCCCCGTATTGGGTGCGGCGAGTCGCGCGAGCGACTCTGCCGGTGCAGCGCATTCACTCTGCAGTCCTGCTTGGAAGAGACACGGGGCCCTGGCATGGGACCACTGCTGCATGGTTGTCGCTGGGATCGGCGAGCATGCCTTATGCGGAGGGCGTGAGTCCTCCCGAGAGGTGCTGTGTGTGAGTATTAGCGACAGCATAGGATCCCCAGTCGAGGTACGTCTGTCAGTCTCGTTGTCACCACACTCAGCTTGGACTGACCGGTTGCGCTCGGAGCAACATCATTTCCCGTCAGGAAACCGCGACCAGGAGATCAAAGTCTCGCCGTAGGATGCCAGACGTCCAGAGCGCGTTCGTGCAAGCCCAAGGTGTGTGTAGACGTACCTTCCACTCAGATACTCGTGCTGAGGTGGATCTAGCGTACGCACCAGTCAGCATGCTTCCAGCATGATACATCGACTCTCTGTGCAGTCATCACCAGCACAGCCCTCCCGAAATCTCGACCAGAGCTGACAGGTGTTCCAGAATACATCCCCCGGCCAGAATTGACACACTCCCAGTCGACATCCTCGATCCCGGAGTCGTCTCCAGCTCTCGGGCCTTCCTCGACGTTGCCGGCACTCGTGATCGCCACCCAGGAGCCTCCAAGCAGCTTCAAGACACAGAGAACGCTTACCTTTCATGGTACGTCCCCTTCTAAGTCCTCCTGCCATCCGACATTGCCAGTGTGTCCAAGAGCACGTTACGATGTCTCCGATGTCGCTGAGCAGGTTCAGCCCAGTCCCAGGTACGCATTGTATTCATTCGCAGTAGAGAAGACAGCAAGCTCACGAGACTAGCGTGTGGAAGGACAGGGAGGCAACGACGACGGTATCGTGGCGGTGGTGGTCGAGAGACGAGAGCCAGCGTGCGGCGCGGTTCGCCAAGTTGAGATAGGTGCTCGCGTCTCGGCACTTGCCCGGGCTCGTCGGCTGTGGTTTCGAGGCTCTTCGTTCTGTATTCGCACTGCGCGCGACCGTTGGAGGAAGCATGTACTGTACTTGCATATATAGCATTACCTGCTCTCTTGCTCATGCGACTAGTGACCTGCAAGTCCCGGCTTGGCCTGAAGCCCGGGGCTTGGGCTCGGCTTCAGACGGCCGGGGCTTGGTCGAACCTCAGGCCGGGCCCTGAGGACGTCTCAGGCCGAGCCGAGGGCTCGTCCCGGCCTGAGCCACGGCTTATGGTGAGTGACAAGCGCCGTCGAAGGATATGATGGTGAGGGCTTGTTTCGACACCCTTGGTACTGACAATCGTTTATTTAGTGCATCCAGGAGGGTCTACGGACTGTGAACGCTGCTCAAGAGGATGAACAGTCCTGCCTGAGCACTAACAACGATGGTCACGCGCCGGACAATGCTCGGTGCGCAGGCCCGTCGCTGTCGTGTCACTGTAAGTTGTTACTGGCATCGCTATGGTTAAATTCTCACTGACTTCTGGCTCATAGCCGGCCATCTTCTGCAGCAACAAGACGAGCGTCAAAGCCCCGTCCTGACGGCTCGGCTTGGGCTTGCCAAAAGCACAAGCCGAGCCGTCAAGCCGGCTGAAGCCCCCAGTAGGGCCCGTCCCGTCCCGGCCTCAGTGGGGGCTCGGCCTCGCGGCTTGACGGCCTGAGGCCGGGACTTGCAAGTCACTACATGCGACTTTCCCACCATTTTCTGCCCGCTGAATGACTTGTTCTCGACTGCACTGCTCTGGCCCGGGGGCCCAGGGTTTTCATGTTCCGAGTGCGACATGGCGCTGCTAGCTTCTGTGAGCAAGGTAGACAAGAGTCCTGGAAGGCCCAGAGACTGCACTGCAGAAGCTCCTCCCAGAGTCAGGATGAAGACCCTCCTCCTCCTGGCCTCCTCGAGACTCTACGCTTCCACAGAATGCTCCCGACGAGGCATATCATGAAGGAAACACATCCTACGTTTCTACACTCCCCCTAGAGTTCCCGACTGCTCTGTACATCCCCTAGAGTGCTCTATACACCCCCTACAGTGCTCTATACCCCCCTAGAGTGCTCTATACACCCCTAGAGTGCTCTATACACCCCCTACAGTGCTCTATACCCCCCTAGAGTTCCCGACTGCTCTATACATCCCCTACAGTGTCCTGAGTTAAGTGATCGATCTGGGGATCTCTCCCCGGCAAACACGAGCAGGCGCTGTCCCGTCCTTGCCCTTCGCACCTTCCGCGCTCTGCTTCACGGCGTGTGTCCTGCCAACCGCGAGCACTCGGCCCTCTGAAGTGCTAGACCTGCAGAGAGCCCGTGAGCGAAGGATAGCTGGCTTACATGCAGTCCAGCCATCCTGCTTCTCTCTCTTCATACTCCCCGCTCTCTGCCCTTCAGCTCTCCGAGTCCGCCCTTCCGATCCTTGACCGCGAACACTCGGCCCCACGGGATGCTAGTCGGGATGACCCTGCGAGCAAAGTGTGAGTTGGATGGGAGAATGCGTCCGGTGCGTACTAGATTTGCTTCTGCGTGCCTGCGACGTGCCGATGAGTCACACACGGTGTCCCATGAACGAAATATATTTCGTCCATCTACTACATCCCAGCTGCGTACCATACCCGCAGCCGCTTCGCCGCCCTGCTCACGCTCCTTCCCTTTCCCCTTCTTCCCCTTCCCACGGGAGCCCTCAGAGAAGAGCGCGCCGGCGATGGACGACAGCGCACCGGTCAGCTTCGACTTCGTCGTCGGCGTGCGCGGAGGGACATGCGATCGAGGAGGCGAGTGGAACGTGTCGGCCCACGTAGGCAGGACGAGGTTCGGAGCTTGCGGCTTCGCGCTGTCCGGAGGCGTCGAGCCTTTCGACGGCGTGGGCGAGGGCGACCGTGCCCCGCGCGCAGTGTCGCGCTTGATTGACTCCGAGTCCGTCAGCGGCGGCGCAGGCGGGTCCTGCTTCTTCGGCTCTCGCTCCTTGGATGGAGGCGCAGTGGTGGGCTTCTTGGGAGACTTGGGCGTCGGCGGCGGCGATGGAGAGGACGGCTTCGGGGACGTCGAAAGCAGCGACAACGCCTTCGGCGATGCTGCGGCCCGCTGGACGTCCTTTCCCGTGGGCACTTCGATCGCAGCAGAAGGATTAGGCTCGTCGTCGATGTCCATGACCTCCATGCCGCTGTCCTTCGTCTCGGCGGCCTCATTTGTGACGGCCTTCATCGTAGCAGCACGCGACACGAAGAACGACATCCATCCCGACTTGTTGTCCGTGATGGTGGACTGAATCGGGTTCGAGCGTTCAGGAGTCGCCGCACGCTCGGGTGCAGCTACAGGCTCGGGCGACGAGGGCGGCTTCGGGGTGTCCTGTTCCTGATCGCGCGCAAGAGCCTCTTCCTTGACCAGTTCCGACTCGGTCTTCGGAGCGTCCGATGAACCAGATGCGCCCGAATCCTTGGGTGTGTCGTCACGCGATGCGCTCGCGGGTGATGAATACCAAGCCCACGGCGAGTACCACACAGAGCCATGGCTCTTCGCCGTCTCCGCGGAGAACACCGACGCGGGCTTCCCATCCGGCTTCTCCGCAGCGGCTTCCGCAGAGTCCCGCGCGGCTTGCGGCTGAGGTCCCGACTCTGGCGCTTGCGTCGGGGAAGCGAAAGTTGCAGGGTCTGGAGGTTGCTCGGCGGGCTGGGACGGTTGGACGGGAGAGGTCGGAGCTTCCGGACGGTCCGAGGCTGTATTCTCGCTGGATCCACCGTCATTCTTGCCGTCCGGCGGTCTTGACGAAGGGTCTTGCGCATGGGCGCCCCAAGCAATGTAGTCCCACCACGACGCAGCACGAGAATCGGCATGACCGCCTGACTGCTGAGTCTCCCCACCTTGGGGCTCCGAAGCTTCGGACGCTGCAGATTCCGGGGGATGCTCATCTGGTGTCGGCGGGACTATGTTGATGACCTGCGACGCAGCCCCAGTCTCGTTGCTACTTGGGGCGTCGGCCGTCGTAGCATCTGTGACTACGCCGTCCTGTCAGAACTCTAATCCAAGACTAACAGCAGTGCACTCACGAGCTGCGGGATCGCTGGCGCCCGCACTGCCAGCGGAGGGTGGCTCCCGGATATCTTCCGCCTGCGCCGAGGCCACCGCCTGGTCGAGAGGGATCTTCGGTCGTCCCAGCAGTGGCAACCGGAGCGTGAACCGGCTCGTCGTCGGGTTCAGCGACGAGATGGACGGCTTCCGATCCGCAGCCTTCGAGTCCTGAGACTCGACGACCGCCTGCGGAGCCATGATCGGCGCACGGCCGTCCATGTTAGCGGCGCGCGGTCTCGGGACCTCCTCATCGATCGACGAGATCGAGGTCGCGTTGCTGTTCATGCGCTGGTTTGGGGGGGAGTACTGAACTGGCGAGAACGTCATTGGCGTCGCTCCCTTGCTAGAGGAGGGATGGACTGTGGAGGGGACGTCGCGACAGCAGTCTCTGTCCGTGGAGAGGTCGAAAGGTCGACGAGCTCAGGCTTGGGGGTTCTGAAGGCGCGGGAGCTACGGTCGCAGGCTGAGCCGATGAGTCGCCAGCAGCCGGCTGAGCAGTCGACGCGCTATCGTTACTGGCTCGTCTTGAACGTGAGAAGCCGAACCACGAAGACCGTGCAGGAGTGGACTTGGTCGCGCGAACAGTCCGCTGCGGGTCCACAGACGGGAAGGGAACTGGGGCCGCGTCTTGCGGAGGTGTAGGGGCCGCTACGTCTTGTGGTTGCGTAGCTTGTCCGCCGTCCTCCTTCGCCTCGTGCGTGGGCGCTGGAGGTTCGGTGACTCCATCCATCGGTTTCGGGGACTGGGTCAGATCAACAGGGTTCGCCGCGGATCCTGGTGACACGGAAGTTAGACACATATATGTCGTAGAGCATTCGACAGATATTGAATAACAACTGGATGTAGGATGTAGGATATACAACCATGAAACGAGGGGTATGGAGACATACCTGGTACAGACTGTGCGTTCCGCGCAAGATCCCCTTCCATCGGAGCATCATCCGTGCTCAACTTCGACCGCTTCCTGGCGATATCCCCGCCCTCCGGACGCGTGGGTTGACTGTCCGAGCGCGGTTCGACGCGGCTCATGAAGCTTGAAGCGTTCGAGTTCAGCCGCTCTCTCTTCCTAGACGACTCGCTCATCAAGCTCGCTGCGTCGTCGATGCTGACCGCCGGGAGCCTGTCGATGGCGGAGGCGAGCCTGGCACCCTGTTCTGGCTGCGCGAATACAACGGAGACGGCGGTCGCCGGCTTCTGGCGCTTCGGGGTGGACAGCGACGACTGCCACTTCGGCGCTGCTGAGGACCTGGTAGACGTTGTGCGCTCTCGTTCTCGGGGAGCAGACATGGAGGAGGAGGAGGACGACGACGACGACGAGGACGATGGTGCGGACAGCGAGGGAGCCTGACGTTTCCGGGCACTGCGGACCACGTTCCCGGCCTCCAAACCGTCGTCCATCAGCCGGGCCGGGACACCGCCGGAGTGACGTCGTCTGTGTCGCGCTCGCGCTCCCCTCTGTGTGTCGCTCGGATCGCGTTCTCTGTCTTGCCACGGCCGTCGCCACGCTCGCTCTCCGCACGCAGCCTGCGGACTCTCTTTTTTTTTTTTTTTTTTTGGTGGAGCGCAAGTGCCTTGAACCGCAGTGGTCCCCAGTGGGGCTTGTTGTGCAGTTCGTGGCCAACGAGTGTTGTCCAGGCGCGCTGTGCGACACGTCCGAGGGAGTAGAAACCTTCGAGGATGCCGTGTAATACTTAAGACTTAAATTTGCCACCGCGGGGAAATGCTGTTATGCACGCAGTGTGGGACTCCAGTTCCAGACGAATCCTTTGGCCCGACCGCATGGGCCAGTCCGGCCATCATCGTCCGCGTCTGATACCCACTAAAACCCCGCTGTCCACCACCCAGTTGGGCGGTAGACGTTCTTCTTCTTCGAGAATCGGTCGCCATATTTGCTCGACCTCTGGCGGCTTTAACGCCTTTTTCCCTCTCGCAATCGCCGCCGTTCTTCTATCCAGATTCAATCGTGCAGCCATCGTGGCGTAGTATCGGTTGGTTATCGCCGTCACGGTATGTTCCTCGCCCTCGTTTTGTATGATGCGCTCACATCGCAATTTCCAGATGAGATGTAGACTCTCTGTGGCTAGGATGCACCATAGGTGCTCCATACTCGTCCTTCTGCTCCCGTTGCTTGTTTTCAAGACTGCACAGGGTGCGCCGAAAGTGGTCCCCCAGGTTGGTTCGTGCCATGGCAGCCCGGTTAGTAGCCATGTTGCTTTTAACAGGTTCCATATAAGTTGTTGACCTCTCGCCTCGCATTCGTAGAGGATGTGCGTCATCGTTTCGCATTCGCCACACGACGTACAGGTCGCCCTCTTTTGGAGCTCAGCAGACATTTTGGGGCGTGTCCAGTGAGTGCCTATCATATAGCCGTCGTGTATCGCCATCCATAAGAATTGCGATGCCGTTCTAGTAACGTGCCGTGCACGTAGCGATGTCCACACAGCGGACTCAGTGGGCCGGAACCCGTACGCGGCGTATATCCCGCTGGTTATGCGGTCAAGATTGGCTACTGCGCTTGGTCGGGCCTTCGTGCGAGCGTCTTTGACCGTTCGGATTGCCCTGTACGCCAGTTTTTGCGTGATCGCACGTAGCTTCGCGCCAGTAATGGCGAAAGGGGCCGGGATGGTGAGGGATATGGTGTCGTCGACAGGTTTCTCTGCCCCGCTAGCTGCGAGTCTATCCGCGGCTTCGTTCCCGGGGTGTCCGGAGTGGCCTTTAATCCACTTGAAGAGCGTGTGCGCGCGTCTCATGCGGAGTCTCGCAATCACCGTGCGGGTAAGGGATGCGTTTGCCTGGAGGATATACCCGGTGTCCTCGTGCTTCTGCCTCCACTTCGTGATGGAGTCCATCGTTGTTTGTGAGTCTGTCACTAAAATGACACGCGCGTTAACTTGGCCTGCTGTTGTTGCTAGTAGAGTTGCGACTATCTCCCCTGTCTGGTTGGACTGGGTGAGCCATGCTGGTAGGCGGAAACTCCTGTTTGCAGGGTGGTTGTCTTCGATGAAGACACCTGCCCCAGCTTGTGCGTCTTTTTCGCCATTTTTCAGGCATGAGCCATCAGTCGCGATGGTTAGAACTGTGCCATCTTCAGCCAGCTCCATCGGCGTACGCTCGTTGGATACCGGCTCTTTGCTTGTGAAGATTCGGAAAACGTTCCCGAGGTCTCCTGTCGTGGTTATGCATCTATTGAAAGGGACTAGGTCTTGTTCTAGGTTCTCCTGCTGTAATTTGTGCATGGTTTCGCGCTCATAGTCTTCCGGCTGGCGCAACGTCGGATTCCACTTGTCAGGGAGCGTCCGGATCATATCGTCTGCACGGGCCCCACACTGGTGCGGATTCTCACAGTCGACGTCTGCCCTCACTGTCGCGCAGCTAACGCAGCTGCAGTTCGCTTTGGGTTGGTGTCGCGCATCTGTTAGTAGGCGTGCCAGTTTTTCGAAATCGTTCACCGTTCTCGCCGCATGTCTCGATATCAGGCATGTCCGCATCTTGGATGGCATGGTTAGCCTTCCTAGGCGTTTCCTGTCCGCGTAGCAGTGGTCCCACATGGGCATTGCTCTCATGATTTCTCTAGAGAAAGCAAGCCCCTCCACACGCAGCCCGTACTTTCGCGCGACCTTCATTAAGCCCTCCAGCTCTTTCGGTAGCCCTCGTACTTTCGGTTTCCAGTTCTGGAGGCACGGGTTGATACGTAGGTCGGCGCTGCGCGGACGAACGTCCTTGGGCACATGATTCGCGAAAATATCGTCTGCAACATAAGCCCACGTTGGTCGTTCTGTGCTGAAATCAAGGTATGTCCGCAGCCACATGATATCAATAGCTTCGGATCGGGAGCTCAAATCGAGTAGGCCTAGCCCGCCTTGTTCGACCGGGAGGTATACGTGCTTCATGCCAACCGGCGTGTTGTGCCGGTCGTCCCAGATGTAGCTTCGGATGATCTTATTCAGGCGCTTTACGATCACCTCCGGCATGCGTTGTACCGTAGTGAAGAATTGCGTCATACCTCCGATGATCATTTGGACGACGTGCCTCTTCCCTTGGATCGTGGCGTGGCCTGCCTTCCACCTTTCGATGACGTGCATGAGAGGCTTTCTCATAGCCACTATTTTGGTAAGGACGACCGACCATATATCGATTTGGTCCACTCCGTTGCCGAAAAAAGCTCCCAGAATTCTTACTGCCTCGCCTTCCTGGGCGACGTGCACCCCTCTTGGGTAGTTCTTCCAGCTTCCCGATATCTGGTACGTCTCAGCCATCGCCTTCCTGAAGGGTACGCTTCCGATAGGTATGATTTCGGTTTTGCTAATATTAAATCGCGCTTTTGCCGCCGCACACCATGTATCCAGCACTTGCTGGAGAGTGTTGAAGTCATCTTTATAGGATAGGTATACTGTCGTGTCGTCTGCGAAGAGGACGGCTTTCAGTACTTCCTCGCACCGCGGTATGCTGAAGCCGTGGAGGGGTGATTTCCTAATCATTGCGGATAATGGCTCGATAGCTAGGTCGAAAAGCAAGCACGATAGCGGATCGCCCTGCCGCACACCTCGATAGATGCGGTATGCTCTACTTAAAATACCGTTGACCATGACTGAGGTTTCGGCGTGTTGGTACAGGGACTGAATCAGCTTTATAAACGCATTGGGTATTCGCAGCTTCATTAGAACTCGCCAAAGATAGTCATGCGAAATCCTGTCGTAGGCTTTTTCCTGGTCGAGGGCGACGATTGCCCCGTCTTCGTTATTCATTTCCGCCCAGCACATCATCATCCGTGCAAGTTGGGTGTGGTTATGTATCTTCCTCCCAGGTATGAAACCAGCCTGTGCACGGTGGACTAATTCGGGTGCGACATCCGCCAGGCGTACCGCAAGAGTCTTACTTAGGAGTTTATAATCAGTGTTGAGAAGGGTTATTGGCCTATAGTTGACGACCCTGGTACGTTCGCCCTTCTCCTTATATATTGGAGCCATCCAACCTTGGGCAAAGGCCGTTTCTTTACAGACACCATGGATTCTCATATCTTCAAAAGCCGCTGTAAGCAGGCGGACTACGTCAAAATCCGCGCGATCTGGGAACCTCAAATCCTCGACGTGTCTCGCATGTATTGCTTTCCAGACTTCGAATGGGATGCCGTCTAGGCCCGACGCAGTACCTGGCTTCGCGAAACGTAGGGACAGCGCGCATTCGTTGTAGGTGATGGGGCTTCCCAGATCCACCGCCTGCGTCGCCGTCACCTCTTTATCCAGTGAGTTTAACGCCGTTATTATGTCCGCTTCCCTCTCATCTGCTGACTTCATGCTCGGATCATCCTTTTGAATGTTCATGTGGTGTGTACGCGCCATGTCTGCCATTTTGACAGAATCGTTTTCGTAGGTCTTCTCGCCGGCGTTACCTAGCTGACCCTCTTTTTCGAAAGCTGTTATTATATCCCGTGGAGCACATTCTTTGTGCAGCTTAGACCAGTACTTGGTTGGGCGGTCTCCGTATAGACGGTGAGTTGCTCTCGAAATCTGTTGTTGCTGCTTATAGCGCCTTAGCCTTAACTGTCGGATCTGTTTCGTTAGAATCGCCGCTATCTCGACCTTTTTGTCTTCTGGGAGGGTCCGGCTCGCCTTCACTCCTTTCAGTGTTCGTTCGGCTTCGTTAATCTCGGCCAGCAGTCTCGGGATCACCTCTCGCTCTCTATCACGCGCCATCTTCATAACACTGGCCTTGAAATTCCGCAGAAGGACCTGTGGATTCCGGTCCTCCGTTCTTTCGCCGGCCGTGTCCAGCCTCGCCAGCTGGCGTAGGGCTTCTAAGCCACACGCCTTGATTTGCTTTTTTAGTTTCTTGTCTTTCAGGAGCGATAGGGGGAAGACCGGTCTGCCAGGGCCAACGACAGGGGCATTTGCGGAGGTCAGTTGGACGGAAACAAGGCTGTGGTCCGTCCTGACCCCCGCCTCGCAGATTTTCCATTCCCTTGCGCTGTTGAAGGTCTCAAGGTCGACGTAGATTCGGTCCAGTCGCGAGAAGGTCGCATTGCAGCCCACCCCTCGGTGGAAAGTGTAGTCGCGTACATTAGGGTGAGTGGTTCGCCATCCGTCTGCCAGCATCAGGCCAAGGCTGATTTTTAGATCATCCAGAGCCATTACCGATGGGTCCGGGCCTTCTTTTACTGGTAGGCGATCCATTGCGTCCTCAACATTGTTAAAATCCCCGGCCATTAAGTGAGGCTTTGGGAAGTTCGGATGGTCGGCGTAGTATTGTCGTATCTCGATGAAAAATTGTTTCCGCTCTTCGACGCCGTTTGATGTTGGGGCGTACACGCATAGGATGTGGCGTATGTCTCCTCCCGGGCATGGTAGCATCAGCTGAATTGCTCTTCCTGGGCTAATTACCTGCGCTGATGCCTTGGTTACGTCTAGGTATTTGGCGTTGAGCACGATGGCGACGCCTTCGCGTTGCGTGGGGGCATCGGGATTTGGTGAGTGAAAGATTTTAACCCTTCTTGCGAACATTTTATGCAGATCGGCCCTCCGCTCATCAGTGAGATGGGTCTCCTGGAGGAGGAGGATACCGATGCGATGTTCCTTCATCATCCTGTACGCACGTCCCCATTTGTTGTCCTGATGATCCTGTACTAGGTTTCCGAAACCGTTCATATTCAATGTGGCAATCTGAAGCGTCGTCTTGTGCTCATGCTTCCTGGTACCTTGGCTGGTGCCCTGCGCTGCAGTGTCTGGTGAGTCAGAGTTTCTCCGCTGATCGCCTTGCTGTGTGTCCTCTTCGTTGCATGCTCGCGGTAGTTGATGTGGATTCAGGACGTTTTGATGACCCGGTCGTCTACCGGGGGGAAGGGCCCTGCTTGGAGCCCGCACTGTGTTTCGTTCTCTAGTTCTGTCCGAGTCAAAAGCCCCCCCTCTGCTACCGGTGTCGGTCCCGTGCAGAGAGAGGGTCGTGCGTCCGTTGCTAGCCGTGAGATCAGCAATACCATGGCCTGCACGCTCGGCCATCGTATCTACGCCACTGCTAGAAATGTTTGAGCCGTTACTGATTGGATAGACCGTTTGAGTGTTAATGTGATGTGTGTATGCAGCAGTTGCGTTAGTCGACCCGGGTACAACCATACCCCGGGTCCTAGGTGAATTACCCTACACCTCGGGCGGCGTGCATGCTTCGCGTCCGGCGGTCAGCGGTGGCCATCCCCTCTGCATGCTTTGCGTATTGCGCGAGCGCCGCGCCTCAATAGGCCTCCGCGTACTTATCAGAGTCCCTGTCGCCTCGCGGCCCAGTCTATTACCTCTGACAAGTGGCTTCGCATTTCCCCCACAGGATTTATTGCGCCGCTGCACTCCTGGGGTTCCACCCTTCTCGACTCAAGCCATAGTCGGGGTGTGCGTCGTTCCTTTCCTCAGTCCACATTGCCATTCCAACGGGTCTCATCGTGATTCATCATACGTCGTGTCTTATTTGTAGTATACATGGAGTCGCCTCAAGCCAGTCAGGAGCCAAAGATATACGATCATTACACATGCATCTGGTCGTCTGCGAAACCCTCGACGACAGGTGGTACTGCCTCTGCGCTCAGCGTCGTCCCTCCTTGCGAGAGCCGTCGTGCCCGCCCTTAGACGGCCTTGTACCGTCCTTCGGGTTGCGTCTCGAGGGCCCTCGTCGGTGCCTGTCACCATTTCCCTCGCGGCGCTGGTCGCGGTTCCTGTCGCGGCTGTCCTCGCGCGCGGGCTCGTCCCAGCAGCGCTCGCGTCCCGTTATCCCTCCTCGCGATGTACTCGCTTGGGAGCTCTCTGGGCCATAGGCCGGGTAGTTGCGCGAGGCCCGCTGCGTCTGCGTGTTCAGGTCAGAGGGGTTTGTCCTTGCTCGCCGTTCGTGCAGTTCGCGCCCGTCTGCCGAGTACGAGGCGCCGCCCGCCGTATCTGGCCCGTTCCATCCCGGCATCCTGAGGAAAGGGCAGAGGTGAGATGGGTGGTCTACGCCTAGGCATCCTGCGCACGCCGAGATCCGCCGCGCCCGCGCGATCCCCGTGTGATAGGAGCCGAAAGTTAGACCTCGGAGCTCGTGAACCCATTGGCGCCAGGCGTGGACATTCTGCGTCGGGGATCGCATGAAAACGTTCGCGACAACGGTGCCGTTGTCGAGCGTATAGATCGTGACGCGCAGCGTTGCCATGACGCGTCGGTAGGCCTCGTGCGCCGGGATGTTGCTGAATTCGGGGTTCACGCGGATCATCTGCTCGACGCGTTGGCGGACTTGCAGTCGCTCGAAAGTCGCGCGTACGGCTGCCTCAATGTTCGTGATGTTGTCCTCGAGGAACCCCTCGAGCGCCAAGAGCATCGTCGGGATCTCGAGGGCGCGTCGACGGGGAAAGAAACTGATCGAGCGGAAAGACCAGACGCGTCGCCTGAGCAACATCTCGACCGCCTCGCGCGATAGACCGGTGACTGCCCATTCGACTGGACCTCGACCTCGGTGGTTGGGTGCCTGGTCCGGGGCGATGATACGAAAGTCGGACTCGCCCGTTGTCTGCGTGATACGTCGCCGGAGGTCTGCCGCCGTTCGCCTGTTTGTGCCGTAGCTTCTCGTGAAGCGCGGGTTGTAGGTGTTGAGCGTGAGGCTCGTATTGGCGGGGTCTTCCCAGACTTCCTGCACCCACTCGTCGGACATGCCTCGAAAGTGTGCTTCCGCGTCGTGCCGGTGGACCTCAGGGTCGCCTTCCCTCGGGATCGGAGTGGGGAGTTCGTCCTCGTCTTCCGCCGCTGCGCCACCCCTTCGTACTGCTTCGGGAGGTTGTCGTTTTCGCCGACGTCGAAGACGTCCAGCGAGTGGAGCCGGTTCGAGGGAGCCGACGTGGACGCCGGGGCGTGGAAGGCCGCCGGGGCAACGTTGCGTGGCAATCGATTTACCGGTGCTCCCCGAGGAATGTGGTGCTGCCGAGGTGAGAGCCTGCGCGCGTATTCTTCATCGCGTGCCATCCTCCGAGGGGTACGCGCGTCCCATTCATCAGCAAAACGACTGCCCATGCCACCGAAGAACGTCCCGGGCCCTGCACCGCGTCGGTACTGTCTCCTTGCTTGGAGCAGTTCTTCGTCGTGGCTTCTTTCCCGTTGAGTGTCCCGAGGCGGTAGCGTGAAACCCTCGTACCTCGTGCTACCTTCGATGCCGGTGTACTGGTCCCAGTCGTAGTAGCTGCTGCCAGGCGCGCGCTGGGTGCCGTCGAGCTCGCCGTCCTCCGGGACATCCTCGACCGTCGGGCTCTGAGACGCCCTCGGCCGGTCGTCCATGCTCCGCGGGTCCGAGAGAAGGTCTCGAAGCCTTTGGCGTGCAGAGGTGTCTGAGTCGATGAAGCGGGAAGGTCCTTCGTCCATCGTCGTGTCAGGAGCTGTCGAGCGTCCAGGGAGCGACGTGCTTGGAACCTTGCTCGAGGTGCCACCTCCTCTCGACGAGTCCACCTCCATCGCGTAAGGGTCGCGGCGCGCGAAGCTCAGAGGGGTAGTTTGCGGGGAGGCGGCGGGGGACCGGCTCGTGAGGGGCGTCTGCAGAGTGCTGCTCCTCGTCGAGCCAGCGCGGGATTGTTGGGGCGTGTCTGTCATCGCGTGCGGGGTGGGATAGGATCCGGAGACGTTGAAGGTCCCATAGAGGCTGGGCGTCGCGCTCTGTTGGCGGGAGTTAGCCGCCGTCGAGGTCTCGCCGGGTATAGAGGTTGTGAAAGAGAAAGGGTTGAAAGGGGGCGGGGGCATTCGCGCGTAGTCCTGCCCTTCCTCGCTGATCGTGAACCTCGTCGCGGCCCATGGATTCTCCGCCTCCACACCCGGTCTGCCTCTCGGGGATCGGGATGGCAGCCTCGCCCTCCCTTTCCCCTTCCTGCGTGCGGACTTCTTTGCCCGTTCCCCGGATGCAGGCGTCGCGCCTCTCCTCCTCTTTCCAGCCCGGGCGGCGCCGGGAGTAGTCGTAGCTGTCCCTGGCGGGATGTTCTCTTGGTCGACGTCATCGACATGAGAGTTCGTCGGAAACTGGCGCGGGGCACGCGGGGCCAACGAGCTTGAGAGATCGACGTTCGTGTGCGCAGAGAACGGTCTCGGGGTTTGGAGAGCCGAAGGCAGGCCTGATCCCGGAAGAAGAGGCGTGCCGAAGTGGCCCCAGTATTCGTCGTTGGCGTTTGCAAGTAGCGAGCCTGTCGCGTCGAAAGGTGCGGGCTGGGACTGCATGAAGGTGGCGTACATGCCATCCGCTGGCGAGGGCGTCGCCGTGGCCGTCGACGGCACTTCTATGGGTGAGCTCGTTGGGAGCGGGGACCCGTCGTAGTCGACGTTCGCCAGCTGGTTAGCGTTCTAGAAGAGGGATGTCACGCCTCGTCTCATCAGGGGGGGGATGAAGCATACCGGAAACTCAGCTGCCGCCCACGGGAAAGCCTGTGGAGGCATGAGCTCGAGGATGTCATCGACGTCTTCGAGCTGCGTCGTCGTCGGGCCCAGGACAGGGGCGTCTGGGGTCGTTCCTACGTCGCCTGCATTCCTCGTCGCCTCGGTCGTCACCGGGACACCAGCGGCGTCGTTGATCGGGGTGACGTGGCCGCCAGTCTGGGCAGTGGCGACGTTTCGAGGCCAAACGATCACGTTGGTCGTCGCCGCCGGGAGAGCCGCGACCTGGGCATAGCTCCTTGGCGAGCCTTGGATGGTCGGGGTCGGGGACGGAGAGGCTTCGTCCTCGGTTGCGACCGGGACTTGGCCTGGCGTGCTCGGCGTCGTTGGGACGAGTATGATAGGGGGGCGGCGGCCTGGAGGCGACGGGGTTCTACTCTGTCCACCGTCCGGACGCTTGTTGGTATTGTTGTGTTTGGTCATATTGGCCGGGGCGAGCTGGGCAAGCGCGGGTAGCGGGTAGCGGGGCTGGCTGAGAGAGGGCTCTGAGAGCTGGCTGACCCCCAGTCCGCCAACCCCTACTTATCCTCTCGTATGCTGGCACACGCACTTATGCGCTGTCAGTCGCTCCGGGAGCATTTCCTCAGCTTACCTGGCTAAGGCCTCGAGATTCTCGTTCGAGCCTGCCGTTGCTGGCGTTTACCCGACGGGATGCCACCCTCTGTCTTGCGGGCTCTTCTCAATAGGGTACCAGCGCCATTGTGGTGGTTTGGGAGTCCGCGTCTGCATGGCCCACAGGAGTGGTATGAAGATGTCTGATCCGTGCTGTCGGCCTTCGGCGTCTGCCACGTGGCTGCCTCGCCGCGCCGCTCGCCAGGCGCTACAGCCTTTCCATCTTCTGGTCGAGCTGAAGACGCGGGTACCAGAGGAGACCTCATCCGGCCACCGTCTAGCTGCCACGGAGTAGAGAGTCGACGGTGTGTACTTCCTATCTAGTCCATCGAGCGTACTTACTCGCAGCTTGCCTCCTTTGTTGTCTATATTCGCGCTCAACCTCCTACTCGCGCCCGAGTTGGTTCGCGAACTCTTTCATCGCCGTACTCGTGTCCTGTCTTCCGGAGTCCGGCCTCGACTAGAGTCACATTCTTCGTGGGTTCACGTGCGTCGCTTCTCGCCTTCGTATTGCGCCGTGGTAGCTGATGAACGTGTTAGGGATGTCCGACTGCCACCGTGCGTCCGCTCTCCCTTGCTTGGACGTAGTTTGCCCTTTTCAGAGAGACAGGTGCGTCCCCTTAGTACCATCGTGGCATGCGCAACGTACTGAAACGTCTGTGTCGCTCGCTTATGTCGCTCGTTTGTGGGCCCTGTCACAATAGGTGTTGGTTTGTCGGCTAGCGCCAAGCCCTCGTGTCTGACCATCGCGTGCCTACATCTCTGGAAGTATGGGTTCGGAACGTCTGCCCTGTGTATACTGGCTCAAACTCCTTTTCTCGTCATAGCCCCTGCCGTTTCTGCCCAACCAACTAGGCGCCTCGGCACTTTCCTCCTGCCACCTGTCGCGCCGCGTCTCTCGCCGACGTCTTCGAACATTGGCTCCCAAAGGAAATCCTCCCCTACAAGGCTTCTCCACGGCATCCAGCACGTGTCGGCTTGGCAGCTGGCATCCGCCGTCGATGCTCTAACCACCGCAGCGGTGTTCAGGTCCTTCTCCTGTGCCTCTGCTCTCCTCTCCACTTCAGCCGCGAGGTCAGAATGGACCGTTACTTCTGGTGCGAAAGGAATCCGGATTCTCGCCGTCCGCACGGCGTTCATCCGGCACTCGTTCACGACCTCGAGAACGACCTTCCTCCCTTTCCAGCCGACAATCCTCACTATCGCCCCCACGATGTGTGCATCGTAAGCGTCATACGTGTCTGGATCTTCGCCAGGGGAGGAGTACCAGGCGGGCGTAGTGGCGAGTATTCTGATCCTCATTCCGATTTCTAGCGGCTCTTCCGGCGGGATAGCAGTTGAGTATACGTGCGCCGTGTCCCCAGGCCACAGCGTCGTGCGCAGGGGGTGTTTGACGTACCCTGCCCATCTCGCGTATACTCTCACTGGCTCCTTCCGTCCTCCTTCCTCAGATCTCCTTCCCTCGTGCGCCTGGCCGTGGGCGTGCTCGCGGGTAGGAGTTATCGTCGGGGCAGGAAGGTGGTCGACGGGGCCAGGCGTTGAAACGATGGGGAGTGTGGCGCCTCTGGGCGCAGTCGTCGCCATTTGCGAGAAGAGGAGGCAGGAGGGAGGTTCGTCTCTTCTCTCGGAGCCTACTTATATACTAATAGGCTCGTTTCGTGTTGAGTCGTCTCATACTTATCTAGGTACTGGTTCGCGGCTTGGCCCTGGCGCTGCTCGATTTAGTTCCGGGCTGTCGGGCCTCCGGACGTATCTCATGATTCCGCGTCTGGGTCGACGCCGCCGTTGCCCTTCCGGCTCCGGGAAACGGGAAAAGGCCGGGGCCGCGGTAGAGCTCGCCGTTGTCTTACACGTCTGTTCTGACTTAGTCATATATCTCGTGAGTTTTGAGTGCACACGCGGGCTCCGCCCTTGTCCCCGACCAAGGCAATGATTACACCTGCGCCGTCGACGATACATCACCGCGATCCTTGCGTCTGCCACATCTACTCGCCGTCTTCGCCTGCCGCGTCCCGCACCGATTCCTCATCGATCTCTGAGACGCGTTCCTCAATGCCTGAGTCTCTCTCCAGGCTCCTCGGCGGCCTTTCGGGTTCGAGATCGTGGTCGGTGTCAGCCGATATTGCTGTCGATGTACCAAGGGAGAGGAGGCCAGGGGGGGTTGGCGGAGGGGTAGGGGGAAGGAATCTTGGAATGGGCGTGCTGCCCCTCGCGATCTTTTTCCATGCAGCAGCAAGCCTGGGGGCCCAGGATCTCAGCGACCAGCCTGCCGCAGCAAACCTCCTTTCGACAACTAGGAAGTGGAGTTCTCCTGTCATCTCGTCGTGCATGCAGCCTAGGCGGCGTACGACAAACTCCACCTCGTCGCTGTCCACCACTCTCGCCCTCTCGACCGCCACCCATCCAAGGTGCGTGTATGCGTGCGTGTCTCTGGTGTAGAGTCTCATTCTGAGTCCCGTTCTAATCGGCAGACTTGGTTGCTTGACCAGCATGTATGTGTCGGGGTTAGCCCCCTCCCCTTGCGCCACTCTTCTGACTACTGCTGGGTGGAAACGGACGTTTGTCTCGGTCATCCTCGTCGTTCGGAGTGGGTGGGTGGTTTTGCTGTGGTGGTAGGGGTGTGGGTGGGCTGGCGTGCGGTGCTTGCTCGGCATAGTGTTGCCAATGTGCTTTAAAGGCTACGCGGGCCCTCGTGTGCCCGGTGCCATATAAAATTCTGGGGTAGTGGAGGGAAGCGAAAAGCGATACGAAAGACCCTTCTCTGGCCTCGCCTGCTGCACGTGTGTTGTTATTGCCAGATGGGTGCCGACCTTTCATGAGAAGGTGCCTTATCTCTTCAGTGCAGCCTTGTCTAGCCTGGGCTAGGTTTACTTGGTGATTTATGGCGTAGCGGTTGTTGCGGCTAAGGTTGGGCGTAACGGTCGATGCGGCTAAGGTCGGGGGGAAAATCGTGGCCTCGAGCGTTGCCTGGGGCGATGCGCTATGTACGACTGCGCTGGGCTCACGTCCTTTCCAGGCGCCTTGCCCTGGGGTTGCCGTTCACTTTAAGGCCTGGTAGCCCTGAAAGAACTAAAAGACCCTGTGGTCTTGAACAGGCGGTCTGCTGCCGCGGCCTGGCGTCTACACCAGAAAGCCTACTGGCGTAGCGGTAGCTGTCAGCGGCCATGTCTCGGGAGACGCGCACGCGTGGCGCCGGGTGCCAGCCCCGGGCACCTCGGGTGGTGTCCGGACCGAGGGGGCGCTATCTCGCCTCATCTGACATGTACGTCATGTTCGTTTTCGTGGCGCCACTCGTGGTCGCCTGTCTGGTCCGCACTCGAGAACTGGTCCGCACTCGAAATCAACGTCATGCTCCTCTCGGTGGGTGGAGGGTTGCGCGTGTGGAGCTGGGTAGCACCGGCATATTGTGCTGAGAGCTCGTAGAGAGAGCGGCTCGTTCTTACGCAGTAGGTTGTATGCCTACAGCCCATAGGGCTCCGTGCTAAGCACGCCATGTTCCATAGGAAACCAAAGGTCCTCTTCTGGTCTCTGTATATGCGGCATCGCGCCATTGTACTCTCGCCAGAAACAGTGAGAGTCATGCATGTGTTCTAAGGCCCCGGTATAGCTGCTCCTAGGAGCCAGGGACCGTGGGAAAACGCGCCATGGTGGCGGTTGGGGAAAGAGGAGCTCCAGCCTGCGGACTCTCGCTCGCCCAGTTCTGTACGCGCTGCTCCGCTCCGGCGCCTGCGCGCACTCGACGCGCCCTTCACCAACGCCCAGCTTCGACGTCCGCACCGCGAACAGGCCACTTGGTCTCACACACGCACACAGGCAGCCCTTGCTGGAGACGGATTGCGCGCGCTCGATGTCTACAGGTGAGTGTATCACTGCGCGTCCGGCTCGCGTCTGGTCCTCCCATCCTCGCCTTTCCGTCTGCGCCCACGCCCGCATACACTCCGTCCAACCTGCAGCTGAGGGCGACCGCTCTGCCGACGCCGCTCTTCCGCTGTCCCTCATCCACACGCTTACAACGACGGCTGTCCAGCTGCCCTCACCTCGACGTCGCGCCAGGCTTACACAGTGCGGCCACTCGGAGGCACGGCAGCCCCTGGTTCCGCTACAACAAGGCAACTACTGTGGTATGTCGACCGATCGACCCCCTCGATATACGTCCTCTCCTCTGAATCCGTCCCTCGCGCCCACCGACGCTTCGGTCCATCCGGACATGCGCATGGGTCTGCGTTGCGGACGTCAGCGAGGCAAGTAGCAGCGCGCGCTCACCTGCCGCAGCCTGCGGACGACATGCAAGAGGTCAGGTCTCCTGTTGTGCAAATGCTCGTAGCAGCACTCACCTGCGCGAACCAGAATATCGTCGTCTCCACAGCCCAGGAAGCCGGGACGTGTCCGGGAGCGACAAAGTTGTCGCATACCGACTGCGACATCGCGCAGCCGGGTGACCTCACCGAGAGTGATGGCAAACGACGGGGCAGCGCGATCTGGCGTGCTTACGGACGTCGTGGGTAAGGCAGCACACGAAGGGATCGACTCACCGTCTGAGGGCCGCTCGCGCCTGCGGACTGGATCATGCAACGGCAGCGATGGAAGTGTGAGTGCCTGTCGGCGGCCAGATAGTAGATACTGATGTGTTGCGTACCGGTGCCAGATCGACGACGCTGCGCTCGCGACGACGACGAGAGCGACGCGCACCTCACGGCCAGCCGAGTGCACGCTGGAGGACCGGAGGGCCGTCGCGTACAGGCTATGCAACCAAACTTGAGCAAGAACAACTGCCCTCGAGAGGTACGCTCTGCGTCTCCTCCCTCCCGCTCATCCGCTGACTCCGTGTTCTACACAGACGCTCCCGCCCGTACCTCTCCGAACGTACGTTTGGGACCCACCGCTCAAAATCAGACGACACAGCCTGACGCCCGAGTACCATCTCCCGCCTCACTCAATCTCGCCAACTCAATCTGTGCCGCGTGCGTCTTGCACGCGCAGAAATAGTACGCATCACACTAGTGGCGGTCCTAATCGACCTCGGGCAGGTTCACCGCACAGCTAATGGTCCGCCCCGCTCCTTCCGCTCACTGCATGCAGCCCCGGCGGCACTCGATCTCTGTGCCGCCGTCTGACGTCCGACGGGGATCCCAACGCAGCAGCACGACGTGCAGCAAAGCTCAACGCGAGTCCCAGCTGCTCGACATCGCACCACACCTGCACCCTCCAACGACGCCTCGAGTCCTGGTACCCCATGGACGCCTCATTGTCTGTCTCGTCAGTGCTGTCAGCACATCTCTACCTCCGTGCCGAACGAATCAGCTTACCTTCCGATGCCATCAGCAACGCCGTGCTCGAGATTCTGACGCCGTGCACGGCCCCTGTCCACGGCTCCGTCAACAGCGGGAACCACCGTGACCAGAGCGCGGGTCGCGAAGGGTGACGTACCTCCGTCAGGTACCAGCGCGGTTGCCAGGTGCGTCTGCGTCTGGCAGTCGCCGTCCGAGTGCCCGGGCGTCCCAGGAACGAAGTACTGGCAGGCTGCAGTCAGGTCGGGCGCGTCGGGACACAGGGCGGGGATGCTCACTCACCGGCGAACGGTCTGGTGGGATCCGAGCATGCGAATCGGAGGGCGAGTGCATGGATTCTGCGAGCAGCCATCCGTCCGTCAGTACTCGACGTGCGTTGGGGACAAGGCAAGTATCACTCACCAGCTCACGGAAGCGGCAGGCCCGTCCCTAGTCCCTGGTGTCAGCGACCAAAGAGAACGGTCGCAGTCCGTGGCATCGCACACGTCGACGACGACGGAGACCGCGAGCACGAGGAACAGGACAGCGCGAGCGACATGGTTCCGACGACGAGATGGCCGCGGACGCAGACGTGAGTCGTGACACGCAGCGCAGGAGGGCACGGCGCGGCTTATGTACGCGGCGCTGTTTGTGCACTGTTTGCGTCTGGCGGGCGAACCGAGCTCTGGCAGGGTCCGTGCGCCGTCCCCCAGGCTCTCGCTTTGGGGTTCGCCGGCAGTCGGAATACAGGATCCGGGACCCGGACTCGAACGAGGCGGCTAGGTATCCATTGCACGTCGGTACGTGCTCGCTCTTCCGCGTCCGCGCCGGCTGAAGCTGCTTGCTTGGCATGTCGCGTATCTGCAGGAGCTCCCAGGTCTCCGCCCAGGCCAATGCCAACGCGGCGTCCGCAGGCGCAACACATCGGTGACTTGCAACCACAAGCTTCGAGCAGGGATGTGCAGAGTGCGTCGATGAGCGCAGACTACGGTATGGGCACGCGGCGCTGACGGGAGAGTCGGGACATGCACGCTGCCAGTCTGGCGGAGACGGGAATAGGGCGTGTGCGTAAGTGTCGGCGACCGGGACTCGGGGACCGCGGTTATGCGCCTAAGCAGCCTGCGTGTAGCGATTTGTGTTTCAGGGTGGTTCCATGGGATCGGGCGAAGATGCAGCGAGAAGTTGGCTGGACTCTGAAGCCATCCGAGTTCATGGGGTTTGAGCTGTGGCGACGAGTTGTAGGATACGAACAAGCTGTATGGTAACGGTAGATTCCTAGCACGCAATAGACTGGTTTTACTTTGCGGCAGAGCCCAGTCAAGTGTATTTCCGAACTGCGCGTCCCAAGTTTCTTCTGCTCAAAAAGGTGCAAGTGCGACGGGGTCAGAATGCGCCTCACCTCTCATTTGGCACTCGTTCAGCAGCACTCGGATCCTGCATACTGGGAGGTAGGTAACAGGCACAGACAAAGCGGAGAGGCATGTCGACCCGGGAGTCCGGATATGAGCCCGCCGCGGAGCACTCAAGTTCTCGATTCTGCTGACTCTGACCGAAATGCTTCGATGTACGCGGTGGCTGCTCGTGGCCATGTGCACTCAAGTCCTCGGCTGCACAGGCTGCTATCGAGCAGGATCCTGTGAAGAGCGTCACTGCTAGTATGATTCTTCAGACACTTAGCTGGAGAAGTGTCCTGTAGCTACGCTATGTAGAAGCGAATGCCTCGAAGGATAAAAGGGTGCGCTTCAACGCGCTGCAGAGGTTGTTCTTCAGGCTACCATGACACGGACATCCACCCGCGGCCGACTTCTCTTCCACTCCGAGTCACGCTCTAAGCCCGTCCGCTCGTCTACGCACAAGGCCGCTCTCGACCCGCATGCAGTACCCTTCAAACTGCAGCGTCCTGTGCTCGTTCTCGTCCCGCATCCCTCGCAGCTCTCTCCCCCATCCACCCTGAAGCTCTCTGAACCGGACCCCGATGACCTGCGTGGCAGTGTCCGCAAGCTCATCACAGAGCTTCTCGGTGAGGTCCCGATCTTCCCGTCGCGCGCAGCGGCAAGTCTGACTTCAAATTCAGTCTTCACATCCGGAACTCCGGGCGCGCGCATGTGCTGGGAGGTGACGCTCTTCCGGGACCATGTTGTCCTCCGCTACTGTGTCATCCTGGTCGGCTGGCCGCCCGAGATCCCGTTCCAAGACCTCAGCAAGCAGGGTGCGCCGTCGGCGGCCCAGATGCGGACGCTCATCAACCTCATGCTCAGCGGGAAGCTCTACTTTGCCAGGGCGACCTCCGCACAGCTCCGCATTGCCCGACTCGACGCTAGCGGCATCTCCCCGGGTCCACTCTACCGTGAGGCTCTGCCGTTGCCCAACCTGTGCCGCAGAGACATGGGGAGCCGGAAGACCCGGTACGACAGCAAGGGCAACATTTGTGTCTCCCGGCATGTCCGCGACGGCCCGAAGAGCACAAAGATGATCGAGGAGGCAGAGGATGCCATGGTCGAGACTCAGAGTCAGCCATCGGGTAGTAGGCTGCCTCTCCCGAGGATGCGGAATCAGTTCGGGCACTTGGGGTGGTACGAGAACGGCGGCTGGCGGGAGATCGGACATCATTACTGTAATTTAGACTTGCCCGACGGCGAGTTCTCGGACTCGGACACAGACCCGATCTCCGAGTTCACTGACAATGAGTAGCTTAGACATCCGTGCTCTCGAAGCAACTATACGGTCTTGTTTAATGCACTTCTCTTCGTTGTTTGTATGCGGTGTGGGACTTCCGATGCCATGTTCTGTCTGCCGAGTTTGTCAGCAAAGGCCTCGCTTGGCTCAGGCTGAACAGCGCGGCAAGCTTTAAACACTCAGGAAATCCCATTGGCTCAAACGTGAATCGTATCAAGAACGGTATGCGAGATCCAGAATAACCCGGAGCCGCCGCACCGTTACGCGTTCACTGGAGCTCCCGAGACTCGCATACTCCCCTTGTCCTCTCCCTTCTCCGTCACCCATGCCCACCTTGTGCTGCCTACCGTTGTTGACGCACACCATCTCTCCTCCACGCACTGTTCCCCCACCGTTGCTCGACGACGCACGGTCCTCCGCATCTCTGTTAAGACTGTGCGTGCCAAGTCAAACTCCGGAAGGAAGTCCGAAGTCCGAAGTCCGAAGGCAGCGCGGAGGTGAAGACTTCGGCGAAGTTATTGACCAACGCCCTGAGGAGACGCAAGGTGTCTTCTATTTGCAAAGGAACAGAACTCCGGAGTTTATACCGGAGCAAGCAACGATGGAGGAAGTCAAGCAGAGAGGGAACCAGAGAGTCAGAAGCTGAATGACCAGAGTCGGAAGACGGAGGTCGGAGGTCAGAGGTCGGAAGTCCGGACGAAGGTGCGGACGGATTTCAGAAGAGAAGGCAATAGATTGAGTTGTTGATACCGAGAAGGATAAGAGGGAAGTAAACGAGATATCAGAACTGAGGTCTAAGGGAGAATACAAGCAGACTTAAATACTAAAGTCCGGAGGTCCGAAAGGGGTAAGCTAAAAGTAGAGACAGGAGTCGGAGTCCGGTGCCAAGGCGGAAGCAAGTAAGTAGCCAATAGGAAATGGAGGCAAGTGCGGATACAAGTGGATACAAGTGCGGATACAAACGGGTAATACTATCGGGACTGCGGAGGTGATCGGAGTCCGAGGGGAGCGGATAATAAGGGGTAAGTATCGTAGTAAGGATGAGTCACAACGAAAGGATGAGGAAGTAAGTATGAGTCAACGGACGAACCGGAGTCCGGTCGGAGTTGAGTCCGGAGTTGGGTGTCTTGGAGCACGGGATGTAACAGTGCCCCCCCACTGGGTCCGAGCCCTCGAGGACCAAATTGGAAGTGTTTCAGGATGACGTGGACTGAGTGATCGGAGAAGGAGTTCTTCACGGAATCGGTGATCGGAGATCGGGGGTCGGAGTCCAGCCTATATAAGACCGGTCGTCGGTGTTGGGGACTTCAAACTTTTCTTCTTCATACCACCACCACCACCATGGCAAAGCAAACGAACCCCCAGCCCGCATCGACGGACCTTGCGCGGAGACGCAAGGAGGCGGAGGAACGGAAGAGGAAGGCGGACGAGGAGTTGGCGGAGCTGGCCGCGGTGGAGAAGGCGGAGTTGGCCGCGGCGGAGAAGGCGGAGTTGGCCGCGGCGGAGAAGGCGGAGGAGGAGCGGAAGCAGCGAGCGGACGACAAGCGGCCCAAGGCCGACGCCAAGTGAGTAGTTTGGGTTCCGGAGTCTGAGGTCTGGCTAACCGTCTGCAGGGTCCCTTGTGACACCTGCCGGAAGAAGTCTGCGCCCTGCAGGTGGTACACGGACAGCTCGCGAGTGGCGAGCTGTGTGGCGTGTGTTCAGCGGAAGGGGAAGTGCGTCGGGGGTACGCCGCCGGAGATGGTCAAGAAGCGGAAGCGGCCATCGAAGGGGACGGCGGACAGCGAGGTCGAGGAGGTGGCTCCGCCTCCGAAAAAGCCGAAGAAGACGCAGGAGCAGCCGGTGGCCGGGCCCTCCAAGGACAAGGGCAAGGGCAGGGCGAGGGAGGAGCCGGAGCCGGAGCCGGAGCCGGAGAAGAAGGCGGAGTCCGGCCGGACTCTCCGGGGTCCGAAGGGGGGAGACAGCTCCGTCGATTCCCTCGACACGAGGGACTTGTTCGGACGTCTCCTCCAGGAGATGTGGAACACCCGCTCGGAGATGCGGAGTCTCCGCAAGGAGATGGCGAGGTTCTCGCACGCGCGGGAGCAGGTCGAGGCCCTCGACGGGTACCTGGCCCCGTACTTCCGGGGGCTCCCCGCGGGGCCGAGTGGGATAGTCCGGTCGACGACGGAGGAGGAAGACCCGTCGTACGAGCCGGAGGCGGAGGAGACGGAGTCGGACTCGGAGTCCGGAAATGAGGAGTCCGGGGAGGCGCAGGGAGAGGCCGGAGATGAGGGCCAGGGCGAGGGTGAAGGAGAGGGTGAGGAAGAAGGTGAGGGGGAGGGAACCGGAGGAGATGAAGGCGGAGGTGAGATCACGTTCCGGGTGGACTGCAAGTCCGGGATGGTAGCCCTTGTTGGCGAAGAAGGGAGAGAGTCCGGTAGTGGCGTTCGGAGCGTTGTTGTACGCAAACTCCGCAAGGGGCAAGAGTTTGGACCAGTTGTCCTGTTGATAGTTGCAATAGATGCGGAGGTACTGCTCTAGGGTCTGGTTAACGCGTTCCGTTTGTCCGTCGCCTTCAGGGTGATAACCGGAGGTGAAGTGAAGCTTCATGTCGAGAGCTTTACCGAGGGAACGGAAGAAGTGGGACACGAACTCCGAGCCCCGATCGGAAGTGACGTGGGACGGAACTCCGTGCTTGGAGAACACATGAAGGACGAAGAGTTCGGCGAGCTCCTGGGCGTTGAGCGTATTGTGAGTCGGAATGAAGATCGACTGCTTGGTCAACCGGTCAACAATGACAAGTATCGCGGTGTAGCCATCGGAGTCCGGGAGCTGTTCAATGAGGTCCATGGAAATGGAGTTCCAGGGCCGTGCGGGGATGGGGAGTTGCTTCAATGTTCCGTAGGGCAGATGACGGGGGACCTTGGATCTCGCGCATGTAGTACAGGTTTTGCAGTAGTCTCGGATGAAGTTGCGGAGTCCGGGCCAGTTGTAGTCCCGGAGGACGAGGTCCTGAGTCTTGTTCTGTCCCAGTGGCCCGCGGTGATCGTGACGGGACCGGAGGACTCGGAGTCGGAGGTCTCCGGAGTCCGGGACGTAGATGCGATTGCTGAGACATAGGAAACCATCGTCATTGAAGGACCAGCGGGGGTGGTCGACTTCCGAGGCATGCGAGAGACCTGCGGCGAGCTCCGGGGAAGGGTTCTCGGAGGCTTGAGCGGAGCGGATGTCCGCGCGGAGTTGGGTATCGTCGAGGATGAACACCGCACGGAGGACCGGAGCGTGGAGGATTGTCGCCCGGAGGGAGGAAGCGAGCTGTTCCTGGGTGAAGACTGGTCGGAAGTTGTGTGGGTTGACGACGGAGTAGTCACTGTCCCCCTCCTTTGGGTAGACGTCCCAACGGCGAGTGAGTGCGTCGGGTTTTGCTCCGAGTTTTCCGGGTCGGAATCGGATAACCATGTTGAACTGCGACAGGTACTCGGACCAGCGGGCTTGGCGGCGGGTGAGGAGTTTTGTGGTGGAGAAGTACTCGAGGTTCTTGTGATCCGTGACGACGTCGATCGGAGTTCCGGAGCCCTCGAGGTAGTGCCGCCAAGTCTTGAATGCTTCGAAGATGGCCAAGAGTTCCTTGTCGTGAGTGTCGTAGTTCAACTCCGCACCGGAGAGGATACGGGAGTGGAAAGCGATGGGATGGGAGTTCACCCGGAGTCCGTGGTGATGGACAGAATTCCGGCGATAGCGTAGTCCGAGGCATCCGTCTCGACGGTGATTTGCCGATCGGGTTCCCAATGGTGAAGAACCGGAGCTGTGGTGAACGCCTTTGAGAGAGTTAAAGGCGTCGCGGCATTCATCGGAGAAGTTCCAAGGAACATTCTTGCGGGTGAGACGGGTGAGGGGAAGGACGATCTCGGAGTAGCGAGGGATGAAACAGCCGGTAGAAGTTGGCGAATCCGAGGAGGACTGTATGTCTCGGACTTTCCGGGGTTCCGGCCACTCGAGTATCGTCTTGACCTTGGAGTCCGACATCGTGAGTCCTTCGGCGGAGAGGATGTAGCCGAGGTACTCGACGGAGTCCGAGTGGAACTCGCACTTGTCGGCGCGAGCATAGAGCTTGTGCTTCCGGAGACGTCGTAGGACTTCTTGACGTGCTTCCGGTGATCGGCGGGGTTGTCGGAGTAGATGAGGATGTCGTCTAATACACGACGACGCAAACATCTAGCAAGTCCCGAAAGATTTCGTTGACGAAACGTTGAAAAGCGGCCGGAGCGTTAGAAAGTCCGAAAGGCATGACGCGCCATTCGAACGATCCGTAGCGCGTTTCGGAAAGCCGTCTTCCATTCATCTCCGGGGGCTATTCGGACTAGGTTGTAGCATGTCGGAGGTCGATCTTGGTGTGATCCGAGCCTTCCGCGGAGCGTCGAGGAGGTCCGATACGAGGGGAAGGGATAACGGTCCTTCCGAGTGATCTTGTTCAACCCGCGGTAGTCAACGCACAAGCGGAGTGAGCCGTCTTCTTCTTTGACGAATAGGACCGGAGCTCCACACGGAGAGTTGGAAGGGCGGATGAAACCTGAGCGGAGATTCTCTTCGATGTACTCTCGGAGAGTGTCGAGCTCGAGCTTCGAGAGGGAGTAGATAGGTCCGAGGGGTGGAACGGCTCCGTCTTCTAGATCGATTTTGAGGTCGTAGGG
>JABYQS010000174.1:0-71940 GCA_022592435.1 Cerioporus squamosus | reverse complement strand
TCATCTGCTTTCCTTGCTGACCCATTCGCTCAGTCGAGAACCATCTATTCTGGAACAAGGCCTGCGCCCTCCTCGACCCCATGGGTTCGTTGAACCATCACCTCACCATCGTTCACCCAGCCGCAGGCTCCCAAGGGGCTGTCATTCGACGCGTCAGCATGTACCGACATTACCGGTCGATGTTGGATGTCTCGTGCGCGGTATGTCGGGTCAACTACCCATATAATGCCGAGGGTCTGTGCGCGGGCAGTGCCAAACGCTCCGTCAACACCCCTACCCTCGGCGTCATCAGCCTCTGCAAAGAACACCGTAAGACCGCAGCCTTCTGTGGTGTATGCCTGCGGGAAGCTCCCAGGACGGAATTCGAGGACGACTACTCACAGGGTATGGGGATCGCCTGTGCAGAGAACGAGGACGAGGAGACTTGGCCAGGCGTCGATGCGACGTGCCGGGCGTGCCGGAACGAGGTCTTCTGGCGACGCGTCAACATGCGGCGGGAATGGCAAGAGGCGGTCGACGGCCGACGCTGGGCGACGCTGGACTGGGAGACGAAACAGTCGGTGGAGTCGTTCATCGACATGGGCGAGGGGTCGATACGAGACGTTTTGCAGATCGCTGAGGAGAAGCACTGGCTTCGGAAGTACACGAAGCTCGGCGACATGCTGCAGCAAGCTCTCGCCGCGTCAAGGTACGCCTCGCGAGCCGAAGCAGGCGAGGCATATGCTAGCGACGAAGAGCTTAGCGACGAGGACATGGACGACCCAGAGATGCTCAGTCTCACGGAAGACGCTGGAGGCATCAAGGAGCTGGCGCTCAATGACTGGGCCCGCAACCGCATCCTCGACGGCCACTGGATCACTCCTGCCGACGAGTGGTTCGGCAACACGAACCAAGGGCGACCACGCCTAGCCCCGGCGGTACACCCCTGCCCATGGAACCGTCGCTCTGTCTATGAAGGTGCCCTCGATGATGGTCAGGGAGACGAGGCCCAAGAACTCCAGCACCCTCGACCCAAGACACTTGTTCCGCATCCGCCCTCCTTCGGCCTGTGCGAACTCACTTATCGTGCGTTCCAGCGACAAATGCACGAAATCCTCCTACCTCCGATGCGGAACCTCGTACGCAAGCTCATCATGGAGTGCGCAGCAGATGGGATCGATCCTGCCGTTCGTGCGGTGAAGATGACCATCGAAGACGTCGTCTGCGAGCTGCGTGACGAGTCGACGTGGTACAATGGGATTGATTGGCTCGAGCGGAGGGCGAACGCGCGTTTGGAGGCTGAACGACGCCATGCGAAGGACGATGACTCTTCGTCGTCGTCGTCGTCGTCGCGTTCGGATGGATCGCATAGCACAAGCCCCGTGCTCTCCACCACCACCCTCCAGACCACCCCATCGCCACCTCCCTCGAGTAAGGACGACGAAATTCCGGCGTCATCACCACAGGCGGGCGCCCCGTCACCGATCTCCCCGGTCATGAACGCGCCGGAGCTCTTGCGGCCCATTCCGTATGTACCTGTCACGACGAAGCACTTGCCCCAACATAGCGTTGAGGCTCTCGTTATCGTGCGTGTCATTGTTTCCTTGCGTTCGGTTGGTAGCTGATGTCACCTCGAATCAGGTGTGGCGGGAAGCATGCGCACCTTTGTACCAGTGCCAGTGTTCGATATGCGAGAGAGCGATGCTGAATGCAAACATGGCCGCTGCCACCGTGCCCACGCAGGTCCAGCTTGCCGTACCCCAGATCCCGCCTCAGCCGCAGCTACCAGACGTCCAGATCAAGATCCAGGAGCCACCGATCCGCATGGACGACGGAGAGGCCGAAGAAGACGATGATCTCGATGAGTCAGAGGAGGAGTCCGAGGAAGGCGATTCCGAGCGTGGCGACGACACTTCCATCTCGATACCGGAGAGCCCTGCTCCTGCGTTCCAGGTCACCCCTCGCAAACGACCGTCATCCGATCTGGACGCCGAAGTCGAATCCGACGCGTTTTCGCTATCGACGTCGACGACAGACGCCGATGCAGATCAGTCGGAGCTGTCTGAACGAAGTCGTACGCCACCGAAGCGGATGAGGAGAGAAGGCTCTTATGATCAATCCCACGCGTCGCCCGTCGCTGTTGCCCCGCCACCGTTGAGCACTCCGTTGCGGCAGAGGAAGCGGTCAAGTGAGGAGCTCGATGAGGACAACTGCGGCGTCTTACCTATCGCGGGTAAAAGGCTGCGTGCGGAAACCTTCGACCGACCGCCACCGTCGACGCTGGCTTCAGCGAACGCTACGCCCATAGCGTCTCCAGAGAAGACTGCTGTGGTGGCCGGCGCTCCAGCGAACTAGTCTTGTCTTCGGCGCTCGGGCGCGTGTTTCGGCGGACAGGGAGGGCGTGGTACGCGAGGTTGGTGTTGGCTGGCTGGGGGTTCCGGGGAGATTGGGTGGCTGGGTGGCTGGGTGTTTGCTGCCTAATATACCTTCCGCGCTCAGGCCAACCGCGTGGCTTCCACACGTCGTTTGGGGACACCTCCTGCCATGCAGAGTTGCCGGGGCTGAATGAGACCTTTTGGGTCTTCGCGCGCGCATAGCATGGACTCGGGGCGTTGCCGCGGGTCCGCTGCGATCGATGGGCGATCCGCGCTGGACGTGCAGATCTCGCCTTTCATACCAAACTCAAGCACCATCAACACACACAATCCCCGAGGTGCGAGGCGAGTACACCGGGCGCTCGACCGACCTGCGTTCTTGACATCCTTGCCCTGGCTCCCTGACGGATCGCGTTCCCGGACCCATTTTGTCGAAGCGGCTATGCGGACCATCACGAGAAGGCGACGTCGAGGAGGATCGCGGAGCAACACGTTACGCTGACCGATGCCGCGGTCAGCCCATGAGGATCGGGGAGGACACCATCCGTTTCCCTTATCAGTTCTTGTACGTACTCTTTGTTTCATTCCCCCTTTTCCCGCTGCCCTGCTTGCTTGTCTTGTCTGCTCTCGTATGAGACTTTGCGTCTGGGCTTGTTTGGCACGCCCGCATTATGCTTGCCTCATCCCCTTTCTCGTCGCTATACTATCCGTCTCCCTCAATCACCCTTGTATATTAACGGTGAGCGTGGCGATCCTCGTCACGAACCCTATCCCCACTCCCCCACTGCTCCGAGTCTAGTCCATTTCCCTTTCTGGTTTTGATTGCCCTGTTCTCTTATGTACGTCGTTCTCCACTCCCCAAACCCGAACCCTCCGAACCTCGTGTCCTCCCGGTCCCGGCCCCGTCTCCCGTACGTCTGCCTTGCTCATCGCGCGTCGTCGCGCAAGTCCTTGACCACCTCTCAGTCTCACCCTCCCGGCCTCTATTTCATTAGCCTTCCTCCCCACCAATGCTCGCAATCACACTCCCCAGTTACTGTCGTCGTCGCCCGTCAAATTCCTGGCCCCTTTACCCCATGTCATCCCCTCGCATCGTTCACGCTTTGAATTGTGCTCTGAAAATGCCGTGCTCGTTCCTACATCTTCGTTCTCCTCTGTAGCTATCTCACGTCCAGAACCCGGTTGTCCGCTCGTAGGTGCATGCTTTGAGTGCACGCCGAGAGTGGGCGGGTAGGACGATGCGTCTCCTGTAGAAACCAGATATAACGTAGTATAGTGCACGACGGACATACTACAGGTCGTTTTGCGAAGTTTGCATTTGTATCCGTGTGTACTTGTATCAGTATATAGCTTCTTGAATACATATCGCTGTGTTGTTGCTCGACGCTGTCGTCCGGCCGTCGACCATGCTGCGGCACTCGATGAGGAGATGTGTAGACAGTGTTTCGGTTGGTTTGTTCGGAGAAACATCGTCGCGCTGCGCGGGCGAGATGGGCGTCTACTGTGGTTGAACTGCAACGTTGAGCATCGCGCCCAAGCATGCGTGTTCATTTCGTTCGTAAGATGAACGCTTCCATGCTCCGTGAGGACCTACACTGATTCATGAGTTGTGTAGCTGGGACGTGATCTGCACAGGCCGTATGTAGCGCGAGGGAACATCGGGACGACTGCCGACACGACTCGACCGTCTTTGAGGACGTCCTCTATCCTCTTCATGCAATCATCGAGGCATCCGCAACATCTGAGACTCTTGGAGTCCGACTTGGTACGAGTATTACTTGCTGCGTTTGGAGTGGTCTACTCCTCGCTGGATGTCGCTATGTTATGCAGTGCTCGTTGCATGCTGAGTGTTCACTACGACGTCACGCCATGTTTTCTCGAACGCAGGGCGAACATGGCGCGACGACGACTTGGGATGTCGACGTGAAGCACACCACGACCGCTACACGGCGAGGGATCTCGGAATGCGAGATTTTCGGAAGTCCTCGTTGTGTAGCTCAACGGTAGCTTGGCGTAGAGAGCCACTCGGTGGATCCGGGTGTCTAGTCATAACAGGCGGGACGGCAATCCAGCGGTCATGGGCAGTGGCGTTATTGAAGTGGGGGAAGAACAGTGTTGTTATGTTGTTATTAGAGAGCGGGAGGCATATGTGAAACCCTCGCCGCCGCGCCTCGAAGGTCCCGACGGCCGGCGCTGACGTGTCGCAAGACCTGATCAAAGCATCGACACCGACGCACGACGCTGCCTTGCATGCGCAGCAGTCTTCCAATACACGAGGTTCTCAATCCTGTGTTGGCATGCGTTGAACCCAATGCTTCTTTTGCGAGGAAGCACACGCAAGGGCGCGCGGATAGCACTGGTCGGCCAGCTACCCTGTAGAGCGTCTGAGAGACTCGGGGAGGCAGACAAACAGACCGCTATGCCTCTGCTCGATGGGTCTCTCTTCCTTTGAGTTGGGGGGCTCCTCTGCAGAGCCAGGATGATATGCATGCTCGTCCTTTTGGTAACCATCTATTAAGCGCCTTAACTTATTGTATTCCTTCGCATTCACTCAGGTCGTCATGGTGCGCTCAGACAATGACTGCAGCTTGTTCAAAGGTCAAAGCTGACAAGGTTACGGTACTGGCTAGGAGAGGCCTATGGGGTGTTCAACCTTGCCTCTCTAGTGGATGCCTGGCTTATCGAGTCGAGTGGACCAGGAGCGCTCATGGACGAGGTACGCACCGCCCAGTCCACAGGCTCGACGAAGTTCGTACAGGAAGCTCATATATCTAGATGTCTTGGAGTACAAGGGATACCATTTGTAGACTATCTACTTTATAGTGAGCGCTTTGCGCTAGTTCTTCAGGTGAGTTATTTCCCTCTGCTAGGGTCTCGTCACAATCGCACGACTTCTGCGATTGCGTACTGTCTCCAAGTATGTTGATTTGATATTACAGGTTCTGAGATACAAGAAAATACATCGTGTGTACGCAAGAGCGCGACCACGTTCCCGGCTTCGCTCTTCTCACTTCGCCACAGCGCATCCTGTGCTGTCTTCCTCCGCACGGTCGCTTAGAAAGGCACTCCCCGACGCCCTCTACCCTCATCGTCTGGCGTACAGCGCCCAATTGCTCGACCTGGTTGGCTCTCTATCCATGCACCTGTCTTCTTCCGCAGCGCCGCCTGTCCAGCCTCGTAGCTGCATGTCCGGCTACTCTTCCTGAGCAAGTATGCATCTCTGCGCCTCTGTATTCCTCTCGGACCCGTGCCGCGCGTCCCGACGACTCCCGCCCCCACCGACGCTCCAGTCGCGAGCCTTCCCGCTTGCCTCGTGTTGCTCATATGGCTTCTGTCCCGACACACCGCCCTCTATGGCGCACCATTTAAACCAGGGCGGGGAGAGAGGGAGGGGCCATCCTCACACGACGGATGTGGGCATTCTTTGAGAGCTCAATCTTCCACCGTCGCTCTCGGGAATCCAGCCCATCCTCCTCCTCTTCTCGCCACTCGTCGCCGCGGTCGGCCTCTTCCTCGTGCCACACATCATCTGGGAGGTCGTCGCACAGTGCTGCCTCGCCGTCCTACGGCCGGTCGGGTCATGGCTCTCCCTTCGTCACTCCTTCGACTGGGGGCCGTTATGGCAACGAGCCTCGCTGGGGCCTTGGGTGCGTATCACTCACTGTGACGTCCTAGAATAGGGCTCACAGCCGAAGGTGTCGTAGCTATCGTCGGCAAGGTGCACAACAACGTGTAGTCCCTAACGGTGGGGCCCGCTCGGGCATGTACTTGAGCCCAGGTAGGCCAGATTACCGAGGGTCATCATGTGCGAAACTCGGCCTGTTAGTCCACTGATATGGCAGCTTACTGGTCTCTCTCTCTTCTGAGCAGCTCATTCAACGCCTCATCGAACGGGTGGCCGACCCCGCTTCTGATGAAGACGATGGCCTTCCAGGATGCCTTCAAGGCTGCATCTCTACATTATACCCTGGCGTAATTGGGAGCTGTCTTCCGGTGTTCTACCTTGTCTTGGACTCTTACGCGCACGCACGGACCGGTACATGGACAAGGACCTAGCACGACGGACGAACGACGGATGTATCTTATTGTTATTTATTGTCTGCACTACTGTAGTATCTCGTCCTTATAATTAATAAATCATTGTCTTTGCGTTGTCTTATCGCAGATGTTGCGGGACCCGCAGCGTGCTCGCAGAGATTCTCAGCATTCGACGTAAGTGCGGGCGTCTTGTGATGCTTCTGGAGCCTTAGCCGAGCGCCTGGTATTAAGTAAGTACTGTCTCTTGTCCCGAACATCGACCTCCTTGACGACCCACTAGCTCTGTGGAGGTCACAGATCGGTCAGCGCAGAGGCTCGATCATCCTACTCATCTCGCAATATGCACCATTGTCTTCTGATCCCCGAAATCTACAATCGCATCCTGGACTTCGTGTCCGTCACACTCTGGGGCGAGATGGTGATTTTCGTTGGATACAACCAGGTCTACTATTCCAATCCGATACTTGCTGCACTAGCACGTACATGTCGCGCATTTTTGGAGCCCACTCTGGACGTGCTATGGCGCAACCAACTGACACTAGGGCCTCTCGTGTTGACCCTTCCGGAGGACGCATATACCGTAGAGACGCTCTACGATAATATGTCGAAGCTGGCTCCCGACTACGATACCATTCAACATATTGTGAGTTGCACAACTCGATATCAGCGTCTTGCTCATGAGCTGAAGCCGTCGCTTGCAGGTCATGAAGCGGCCACTGGTCGCATCCGACTGGACGCGGTTCGATTATTACGCGCGTCGCATCAAGAACCTCGGATACTACATGGTCGAGTTTCCCGACCAAGACCAGGCGAACTGGGCGAATGCTGCGAAGCAACACTGTGCGCGCCCGGTGAATCTGCAGACTATGGCCTACCTGGCCCTCTATCGCAGGGGGTCTCCGCTCCTTCCGAACCTCACACGGCTGAGGTGGCACCATTTCGACTCACACTACTCCCAGTACCTGCCCATATTCTTCGGCCCCAACCTGACGTCCCTCTCCATCGCGTTCCACCGCGAGAAGTTTTCACATGATCCCGATCTTCCGCCTCTGAAGGAGGTGTATGATGACCTTGTCCCCATCTTGGAACGCCTTGACGAGCTCTGTCCCTCCTTGACTACGTTCGCGCTCCATGCGGAACAGGATCCGGATGTCATCGCGGCCATGCTCCCGCTTGCATACTATATCAAGCGCTTGGAAGGCTTCATTGTCGCGCAGCCCCCGGACGTCGATGCCAAAAAGCTGATCCTGCATCTTGCCTCCCTTCCGTCACTGAAAGCAACCGATATCGCCTTTAACGAGGAGGCGTCGTCGGATCTGTCGTTCTTGTCGCCCCTCTCATACCCATTCCCGTCTCTCGAGAACCTGCACATGAGGACACAGAACATGACGTCGTGCAAAACTTTGATCAAGATGATGCAGACATGCCGTCTCAGGCTGGTTACCTTCGATGTCCTGGGACCCTCCACCGCTGCGGAGCTGCACGACCTCCTGTCCGCCTTGCGGACTCACTGCGCCCTAGACACCCTCCAATTCCTCATCATTGACTACCCTAGTACTAGCCCTCGACCGTGGCCGATCAGGAAGGAGACTCACACTCTGACGATGAAGACCTTGCGCCCGATCCTGGATTTCCCGAACATGCGCACGTTCTGGGTCACCATTCCCCTCTACGGCTCGCTGAACGACCAAGATCTCGCGCTCATCGCGGACTCGTGGCCGGGCATCATCTTCCTCCGCATCCTCGCGTTCTGGAACTGGTGTGCTCCGTCCGCTGTCACCTTGGCCGGGGTTGCGTACGTTGCGTGGCGCTGCCCTCTGCTCATCACGCTCTCCGTCGCCGCGGACCTATCCAGCGACAACGTTGCGGAGACGACTTCACGGCCGGGATTTAAGCCAAACAAGCACATGCGATTCTGGGAGACCCTGGACTCGGCGTTCGCGCCCGACCCGGACAGGCTCGCTCGGTCCGTGCGCATGTTCGCGCCGCTGATGTTTGCCTTGTCAGGAGAAGGGTGGACCGACGTCGACTCGAACGGATTCAGGGACGGCGCGCCGGCGCAGGACCCGTTCGCGTACTTTGAGAACCTGTCGCACAATATGCGGATGCTTGCAGAGGAGGAGCTTGACCGTGTTCCATTTGGCCTGGGGCAAGAGTTGACATGGGGTGAGTGCTGGTCGTTCTCTTGGACTGGGAGGGTTGTTGATGTATGCCTGGATACCCGCAGCCGAGAGAGAGGCCCAGGAGATGAACCCATGGGGTGCTGTGACGAAATGGACGTGATGCGGACCTGAGGTTCCCTCGAGTAAGATTCAAGCATCATCTTGCCGATAGACCTAGAATGCGGGTTGGCCGGAGAAGAGCCCGATAATGAACTCCGGGTTCACAGCGCACCACAGAACTCAACTTGAAATTTGCACTGCGGAAGGTTGGGCCTTAACCAAGCTGGATGCGGTGGTTCGTCGGTAGAGAGCAAGAATGCATCTCTTGTAACGGTACATAGTTAGGTAGTAACAAGTGAGTTAACCGCAGCTAAGTAGTCGCGGAAAACGGTCCGAGCCCCCGAGCCAGCCTCCTGATCAGTGACCACCATCTCCTCGTCGTCGTCACAATTCGACCCTCCTCTTTCTCTGTGTTGCTGCTTCCGTACTATCTGTGTCGTGTACCGTGCCTATCGTCTTTCGTCCAACTCTATCCTTCAGCACCAACATGTCGGGATCTCCATTCTCGCCTATTGCAGCATCGCGCATCTCCACTGGATTCACGACTTGCGCAACATGCGATATCCCAGCCCGCATTGTGCGCGTCGAGCTGTCGGACAAGGAACTCGGTGTGCACCGTGTGACGTCCAGCACGACGCACAACCTCCTCACTCCTCCCATCGCGGTACCAGGAGGAGACGCGTCCACGCAGGCCTGGGAGGCACTGTTTCCGCTCGGTAGCATCAACCCCGGAAACAAGACGTCCCCGCACGGAGGGTTTGGCTTCTACATGCACGGGCCAGCACAGTTTGCAGAAGCGTTGAAGAGGCTGGATGATGGAGAGGAGGTAGCACTCGGGTATGATGTCCTGTTCGAAGACGACTTCGAGTGGGTGAAGGGCGGAAAGCTTCCTGGTATCTGTGAGTCCCATGTGCATGCATTTATTTGCTTCCCATATACCAACATCAGGCCTCGCGAGAAGATGGAGGAGCGGGAGACCATGCGTATGGATGCACGGGTGGGAGGCAGAACGACCGGTGCAAGTGCTTCAACTTGCGCCTGATGTGGCGGTATGTCTCGTCCTCCCCTGAGCCTCGTCGCGTATCGCTGAACCTCCATATGCAGGGAGAAAGGTCTGGGAGAGCTATACGCGTATCTGCCACACGAGGCGAGAAATACGGAACGGCTGCTCCCCATCCCGCCCAAGTCTATCAGGCATGCTGACTACGGGTTCTCCGTCGGGCGCGGGGCGTGGACGTTCACTCCGGGCAAGTGGACGCGTGTCCTAGAGGTGGTCCGGGTGAATACCCTTGGTAAGGAAGATGGTGAGTCCGCATTCATCTTGATCTCGCACTCGCTGGCACGACCTCATACGCTCCATTGCTCAGGCGAGATCCGCGTCTACATCGACGGAAAGCTCGTGATACTCGCGACCGGACTCATCTTGCGCACCCAAGAGAGTCTCGCTGGACGCGTGCAGGGCCTCCACTTCCAGACGTTCTTCGGTGGTACGTATCCTCTGTTCTTTGCTCGTATTTCACTATGTGCTGACGGCATAGCAGGCAACGCGCCGGAGTGGGCGTCACCGAAGGATCAACGAGCGTGGTTTGCGAACGTCTCTGGCGCGATACTGAGACCCCGAACGCAGCACGACGAGCTGTGACTTCATCGCACGACTAGTCCGACACACCGCAGGTGCCATTCACGGGCCATCGCCCTGTCATACCCAGCGCCTTCGTGTATGCATGTGCGAACCATGTCATCGGCTTACGCTACCTCGCATCTCCTAGTTCTTCTGCTACCCATCGGTCAAATCTCTCCTCCATTAATCTGGATCACCCTGTGGTCAGAGGGACGCTACTACAAGTTCGCTCTCGGACCCGACGTCGCGGAATCGCCTATTTCCTTTCCTTGTGCACTGCAAGCATACGCGCATCTCGCCCGCCCTCATCCGTTTTCCCCATCTCGACTCGTCAGACAGGGCACCAGTCAGCCGTGGCGCGTCGTGAAAACGCGCGGCACCAAGAGGCGGAGGCTTATATGGAGACGTTCCTGGACATGATGAGAGTACGCCGCATCCTCTTCTCCCGCTGTGCGGCTCGAATACTGATATCGATCGCAGGCGAAGTTGGCCAACTTGAAGGCCGACGGTCACGATGCATTCGCATTCGTCGCGTGGATTGACTGCATCCTTGCTCTCATCCACCCCTTTACCGTGAGTCAATTATGTTTGGGACTGTGCGGTCACGCTAACGGACATGATCAGGACGAGAGCCCTGGCTTCTCTACCGCTGCTGAGGCAGGATTACCATGCGTCGGAGTTCGCCTGGGGGCCAAGCTGGCATAGAGTCAAGTCTGCACTGCCCTGGGATTGGACGTGCTGACGTGCTGTTAAGGCTGAGATGGACTCGAACTTCGGCCCGCTTTACGGGGTTGATCGCGAGTTAGATGCGGGAGTCGCGTGGGTGCTGGAAACGCTCACCGGACAAGGCGGAGACGTTGGGGCAAGATGAAGCACGGTATGTCTCAGCTCAGTTCTGTTGTTCACGAGCCTTACCTGTCCAAGAGCGCTCATATCGGTCGGCAGTCACAGACAGAGACAGTTATGATGACTTTGTTCAATATCGAGAATCAAAGCTCTAGGCTGGTGGTACAATCAATGTCCCGGAGGTAATGACAGTCACATCTAGTGAGAGTCCGTCTCCTCTGCTTCCCTCTGACGCCCTTCTCTACCGACCTCGGTTGGCTCAAGGCGGTCTTCAGCCGGGGAAAGCGGCCACACTAGGCCATGACGGTGTTGTAGATGGTCGACGTGCTCATTGTCGTCGTCGTCGTGGCCATCGTCGTCTCGAGGACAGTCGCAGTGCTCGTCGTAGTGCTCGTCGACGTGCTCGTGCTCGTGCTCGTGCTCGTGCTCGTGCTCGTGCTCGTGCTCGTGAAGGTCGCGGTATCAGAGACCGTTGTGTCCCGCTTCGCGATGGTGGTGACCGAGGGAGCGGCGACCGGCGCGGAGGGCGACGGTGGGGTGGGGAGCCTGAGCGACGAGGTGACACCGGAAGGCACCGCTACGGGCGCAGAGGGAGCCCCCGGAGGCGCAGATGGGGTCGGTGCCGAGGGGACCGGCTTGGAAGCCGGGACGGACGGCGCAGACGGGATTGCAACTGGTGCCGACTCTGAGGGGGGAGAGACTATCGGGACCTCAACGAGGATTGGAGCCGACACGGACGGCGCGCTCGCTGAGGGAGCTCCCGTCGACGGTGTCGCGATTGAGGGGAGCGTGCGGGAGGATGCAAAGACCGGGGGCGTGGCCATGGCGAGAACGGCAGGCGCAGTGGGAGCGGAGGCTGGCATCGACATGGGTGCGCCCGGAACAGTGGCCATCGAGCCGACGACAATGGATGTGACGGTCGTCGTCGTGAATATCGGCGAAGTGACGGTGATGGTCGACGTGAAGTCGCTGCAGTTGTCCCCCCAGTCGTCGTCATCCCCGTCGTCTGCGTCATCGCGCTTTGCGGGCATCGCTTTGGAAGGACGTAGAGGTGAGTGTGGCGTTCAGCTGTGACGTGCACGAAAGCGCTCACCAGACGTCTGAGCCACCAGAGCCAAAATCAGGAAGGCGGTGTACTTCTTAGAGAACATGGTGATGAGGTGGTGTGGTGTGGGTGCGAGTGCTTGTGTAGCAGGTGCTTGTACGAGCAGATGAGGTGAGTGAATGATGAAAGCTACGTGTAGTACCAGCCCTCCTTATATACCTTTCGTAGTCTCTCAGGCTCCCTACAGAGCATCGGGCTTCGAGCGAATTCAAAGTACCTTCCGCTTTGACGAGTGCCTACAACGGGCAAGTCCGCCTTCCTATCCACCTTGGGGGGCACCGCCTCCAACGCGAATCATCATCGTCCATCTTGCGGTCCAGCAATCCGTGTCAATCTCAGCAACGATCCGTCCTCTAGTGTGTCGGCCCGCACCCAAATCTCCAGATATGGCAATCCAAACGCTCAGGCTGTACATGGAGTCTTCGGATCGCATTGCGAACTGGACTGGGATACGACATTCCAAGCTCGATCCGGGCCGAAACGTGACTGTGTGCCCGACTGATTTTGAACGGGACTTGCGGTCGCACTGGTTCATACGTCCCGATCGGCATCACAATTCGGACCATCGTAGTGGAGGACGCCCTCTTGGTCCAGCTCGGCGAAGCACGGCAGTGCCTCTGGCAGACGTCGCCGTCGGAACGTGCGGAAGGCGAGTGCAAGTCGGTTCGGCTTTCCGGAAGACCATCAATGGACTGGTTAGCCCCAGGCCATATCGTTATCCATGTTCATCGGATACGTGTCCCACCCGGACTAGATGTCAGAGACCTCTGGATCCTCTGCGGTGGAGACCGCTAGGGATACGCGGATTTCTGCGAAGGGTACTGTGGTGCTCTTGGCCGACGGATGTACGTGGTCTATCTGTGTCCGCATTGAGTAGCTCTCCCGGCGCTGGCAGAGCATAAATATGACCAGGTTGTGCCCGTCGATTCCTCACCAAATTCTTCCCACTCCCATCTCCTGCACACACACGCACACACACGCACATATCCACACCCAAAGTTTCGTAAAGATGTTCTCTTGCAAGTTTGCTCTTCTTGGCAGCCTCGTGCTTGCGCTGTGCGCTAGTGCTCGTCCTAGCGGTGATGATAAGAGTGAGCCAGCTCGTCATCGTGATGGTGTTCTTCGCGCTAACCCCTTCCTTCAGCCTACAACGGTCAGCGCCCCGCCTACGGCTGGCACGGGTACGGAAGCACCAGCTTAGACACGGATACGTGTACCGGCGATTACTCCTACGTCACGGAGACGTACTCGCCCATCGTCACCTACACGGAGACCTTCCTGACAACCCTGGCTCCCAGCGGTCAGCCTACGCAGCTCATGGCGCGTCAGGACTCGAGTTCTCCGGACTCGGGCGAGGTGCCTATCACCACCACAGTCACCAGTACTGCGACGCACACCGTCACAGACACCACCATGCTCGTCCGCACGGCGACAGCGGTTGCGACAAGTACCGTCAGCGTCACATGCACCACCGCCAGCACTGCGACGGAGACGAGTGTCATGGTGGTCACGAGTACGATCAGCGGGACTCAGGCCGCTACTACGGCGTAGCCGGGTAGCCGCGGATTGTCTGGCGTCTTCACCATCGAGCCTGTGGCTCGGGCATGATTCGCGCTTCTCATGTATATGGTATCCGCGATCATAATATTCGAACCACTTCTCCACAATGTCTATTGTGGCTGCGACCCAGACCTCGCCCTTTGGCTTGTCACCTCTTTCGTCGTACTCACGGTCAAGGACCGGGAGACATCTGGCGTGAGTTTGACACTGACGGTGATACCAACTTACAAGGGTTCAACGTGGAGGTTTTGCAGAGTACTATATCTCTGCCACGCGTTCGGTACGTGTGTTCTCCCTTTAACGGCGTGTGGTCACGATGCTGAGGATCTGTTCTTCAACAGTCCGAATCCAAGATGGTGCTTAGCGTACACATTTACTCGTGTGGATGGTACGTGAATTCGCTGTAAGGACATGCTGTCACGATGCTGATTCTGTACTTCGAAGTTATGCCTTCGAACCGGTGTTTAGGATTCATGTCAGTTTATGACTCCAGGTATGCCAGTTTGTATGCAGGCATGTGTCCTCTTTTTGTTTTCTCGCAGTAGCAATTGACCGCTTGCACGCAGGCATTGCGGCATGTATTACTCATATACCGAGGACGGTATCTCAGGGCCCATCTCCGAATTTCCAAACTCGGTGCTCTTTCGTCGCAGGACAGTCCATACGGGCCGCTGGCATTGTACCAGTATGCCCCTCCGAGTTCTTGCTGATCGCTCAGATCGTTGTCACTCTGGCAAGAAGAGAGCATGCCTATGGACCACCTTGATGTCGGATGTCATCATAGGTACGAGCAGCGGCTTCGCCATCCAGACCAGCTTCGCGATGTGATGACAAAGAGTGCGTCAATCCTGTATCGCCGACCAGACCGGGGACTCGGATTCATCGGAAGATATGTGGAAGGGTTTCGAGCATCATATAAAGAGGGATCGTGTCGGACACCTAGCTTCAGCAAACCTCTCTTCGCGCGATGTCCTCTACGAAACCTCTCGTCCTGGTGTTGGGTGCAACCGGTAGAACCGGGGGAAGTATCGTCCAAGGGCTCTTGGCTTCCGGAAACTTCGTGAGTTTAGTGCGACTGTGCTCGTGATCATCCTGACTGACTGGTATTCTCAGAGAGTCGCAGCTCTCATTCGCCCTACGTCTGCATCAAAGAGCACAACGGAGGCGCTGCGTTCGTCCGGTGTCGAGATACGACTGGGCGACGTGCAGGACAGCGTGGAGACGCATAAGGCGACGCTTGCGGGAGTCGATGTGCTCATCAGCGCGGTACTTGCGACTTTCATTCCCCAGCAGAAGAACATCTTCCTAGCTGCGAAGGAAGTTGGCGTCAAGCGTGTCATCCCGTGCGACTTCGCCACTCCAGGTGAAAAGGGGGTGCGCGAGTTGCATGATAAGGTGAGTTATAATCGGTTTAGATTCCTCGAATGACTTCACTCAAAGCTTCCGTAAGAAACTGGCGATCAGGGACTTCGTCAAGCAACACGACATCCCTCACACTTTCATCGACGTCGGCTGGTGGATGCAGATCTACCTCCCCATCCCGCTCCGAAGCAAGGCTCCTATTGAGCTGAAAGCCATGACGTATCGTCTCGTTGGGGATGGGAAAGCACGCATCTTGCTGACGGACTACGACCACATCGGAACGTTCGTCGCTCGCATCATTGCGGACCCGCGCACCCTCAATCAGGCGGTCCTCATCTGGGAGGACACGGCGTCTCAGTTGGAGGCACAAGAGATTGGTGCACGTCTGTCCGGAGACGGCGAAAAGCTGAAGGAACTCTATGTCAACGTAAGATGTGCTCGTTTAGTGCGACAGAGCGTTACTGACTCGGTGCTGCCGTAGGTCACAGCGGAAGACATCCTGAAGGGATCGTCGGATGCCCAGGAGAGGCTGAAGAAAGATCCCTCAGACTACTCCGCGTATGTCATGCGGTCGTGGAACGAGTACCTCTATAGCATGCACATCCTCGGGGAGAACACCCTGGAGAACGCCAAGCGGCTGGGCTATCTCGACGCGAGAGAACTGTACCCCGATATTGCTACGACTACGCTCGAGGAGTGTGCGAAGAAGTTCTACGCAATGGAAGAACCTGCGGAGACGTACGGATACAGCCGACAGTAGACAGTAGTAGCACATGTACTGGGAGGCAATGTAAGTAGAAAGAGGAACGGTCTGGGATGTACTTTACGGGGGTGAACCTCACTAGATCTGTGCCTCAAGCTCTGACTGATCTTACTGTGCTATATTTCAGGCCGTGCAGTCGGTCCGCAACTTATCGCTCTTACTACTTAGAACGTCAGGAACCTATCACGTGTCATGTGAGAGGCGTTGAGTAATGTTAGGCAAGGGCGTCTAGGTTTCCTTTTACAGCTTCACGTTTTGTTCTTGACCTTCAATCTCGACCCGAGTCCAATGGCCTTGCAGGTCAGTGACGTTTACAGTGACGACAACCATCCCTTCCCGCCTTGTTGATACCGCTATGCCCAGGTCTTCCTTTGTTTCTCAGAATCAATTTGACTGTAGTAAGTACGCTCACACGACGACGTAGATGACTAATATCCCGACGACGGATCTCAAGAGGCATCTCGGACTCTTCTGCTGTCACACTCGTTCGTGCACGGTCTTTCAACGCCGAATGTGCAGGTTTTGCTGGCAGGATTGCTGATAAAGATTGCAGCGATACTGTATCGCCGACAGCGCCGGACATTCCTATCTCATAGGCTCGGCCTAGCGGTCACTCACAATTCGACTGGCCTGAGCAGTGCATAAAAGGGATCTGGTCGATTGTTTTCTCGCCAAACGTCTACACACCATGTCTTCTCCTAAGCCCCTCGTCCTTGTCTTGGGCGCCACCGGTAAGACAGGCGGAATCATCGTCAAGGGCCTTCTCGCGTCCGGGAACTTTGTGAGTGCTGTTTGTCGATGCTCCCGACGACGGCTGACGCATTGTCGTAGAGGATTGCCGCTCTGGTCCGCCCTGAGTCTGCCTCGAAGAGCGCTGCTGAGAAGCTGCGCTCATCGGGTGTCGAAATACGACTGGGTGACCTGGAGGACAGCGTGGAGAAGCATAAGGAGACGCTTGCCGGCGTCGATATACTTATTAGCACGGTCATTGCGACTTCCGTGTCCAAGGAGAAGAACGTTTTCCTCGCTGCGAAGGAAGCTGGGGTCAAGCGCGTTATCCCATCCGACTTCGGCACTCCACTAGGGGAGAAGGGTATCGGCGACTTGCATGATCAGGTGCGTTGGGTTGTCGAAGTCTCGGGAAGACCGCCATACTCATATGTCTGGTAGAAAATCGCGATCAGGGACTTCATCAAGGAGCACGACATCCCTCACACATTTATTGACGTCGGCTGGTGGATGCAGCTGTACCTCCCGATCCCGCTCCGTAGCAAGGCTCCCATTGAGTTCAAATCTCTGACCTATCGGATAGCGGGCAGCGGCAAGATACCCATCCTTCTCACATATAACGGCCATATTGGGACGTTCGTCGCTCGGATCATCGCGGACCCGCGCACTCTCAACCAGGCGGTCATCGTCTGGGAGGATTCTGCGTCTCAGCTGGACGCACAGGAGATCGGCGCACGCGTGTCAGGGGACGGCGAGAAGCTGAAGAAACTCTACACCAACGTGAGTTATACTGTGGCCCGTGCTAGAAAGTGATGATGACTCTGTGCTACGCTAGGTCACCACGGAAGAGATCTTGCAGGCTGCAGCAGCCGCGAAAGCGAAGCTGGAGCGGAACCCCTCGGACTACTCCGCCTATGTCATGCAGTCGTGGAACGAGTACACTTACAGCATGCACGTCCTCGGGGAGAACACCCTCGAGAACGCGAAGCGGCTGGGTTACCTCGATGCGAGGGAGCTATATCCCGATATCCCTACGACTACTCTCGAGGAGTTTGCGAAAGAGTTCTATGCGATGGAAGAGCCTGCGGAATCGTACGGATACAGCTGGATGTAGATACCATGTCACGAGTTTACGTAGCTTACTATGAGTGTATTGCTTCGTTCTGGGAGCTACCGAGAACACCGGGCACAGTACAGTATCCCGATGAGCACAGTCCGGCAGTATGCCAAGGGGTTATATGTCGCAGAGGAACCCGCGGACTTCTACTATGTGAACAGGAAGGTCTAAGTATACGACTAGGGAGTAGCGTAGCGTAGAAATCGCACTACGCGTCGAGCTAGTCCTTCACATCGTATGCGTGCATCTCCGCACCAGGATCCGGCAGGCTGTAGAACTCCTTCGCGAAGTCCGCCAACGAATACGGCGGGATATCCGGGTAGAGCTCGCGCGCGTCGAGATACCCCAGCTTCTTTGCGTTCGCGAGCGTGTTCTCCTCGAGAGCGAGCATGCTCTGCATGTACCCGTTTATCGCCAGTTTCATCTGCGGCGCGAGGGCAGTTGGGTTGGCGGCGATCTCCCGCTGTGCCTCGTCGATGGCCTTCGCGAACGCATCGCGCGGTGCCTGCAGCAAAATTCACATTAGTGAGAACATAGCACACGGACAGAGACGGTGGTGGGCCACTCACGCGGACGAACTTCGCTCTGATTGCCTCGCCATCGCCGGAGAGGCGCACGGCGAGCTCGTGCGTCTCCGCCTGTGACACCTCGTCTTCCCAGACGATGACCGCGTGGTTCAGCGTGCGCGGGTCCGCGACAATGCGCGCGACGTAGGTCCCGATGTGGTGGAGGTCGGTCACCAGCATCCGCACCTGGCCGTCCCCGACGTAGGTGTACGCCATCTGCTTCGCTTCCTCCGAGATGGTGCTGCGACTCGGGAGCGGAATCCAACCCTGCATCCACACGCCGACGTCGATGAACGTGTATGGGACGCCGAGCTCCTGGACGAACTCCCGGATGGCGTGCTTCTGTAGAGGAGGTGAGCAACCGAAGATCACGAAGAGCTTAGTGAACAGGAGACAGACCGCGTCGTGGAGAGCACGGACGCCCTTGGCACCGGGGGTGCTGAAGTCGCAGGGGACGACGCGCTTCACTCCAACCTCCTTCGCTGCGCGAATGATGTCTTTCTGATCGGGGATGAGCCATCCAGAGACGGCGCTGATGAGGATGTCGACGCCGCTGAGTGCCGTCTTCAGCCGTTCCACGCCGTCGTGTATGTCCCCGAGGCGGATCTCAACGCCGGCTGCACGTAGAGCGTTGATATCTGGCTTGCTGGATGATGACGGACGAACCAGCGCCGCAAGGCGCTGTCGGCAGGAGATATGAATCGTCAGTCCCGATAGGCTGTCGTGGAGAGTACGTACGAAGTTGCCGGACTCCAAAATACCCTTCACGATGCTCTTGCCAGTCAGCCCAGTGGCACCGACCAAGAGAACGAGGGGTTTGTTGTTGTTGGTCATAGTGGGTAGTACGAGACAGTTCGAATGTTTGCCTTTCGCGAATTGTGCGACCCTCTATATACTGCTCTAGGCCTAAGGGGGTACCTGCGATTCTGCGCTCTGCGCTATTCTGCGCCTGGTAGTAGGTTTTGCATGACTGTCGCTGACCAATTCAGGGAGCCCAGACATGAAATCAAGACACGTACGAGTACATTTCCCGACAGAGCGGGGACTGACGTGCGATTTACCGGTACCGCTGGCCGCTGCGCATAGAGCATCAGTCAGCACACAACATAGGGAAACTTGCGTGTGAGCTACACTGACAACTAAGCGACTCGAATGAACTCGGACGGCTCATGCCAATAGGCACGTATGGTCCTCATCATCCGTCAGTACGTTCGCATGCCGACTGGTAGCCTGAGGAGGTTTCCGAACAGTCGAAGTTTAGCGCACTACCGTAGCACAGCTCTGCGGCATGAGGTTGGGATGGCCGTGTTAGCAGGAGTGTATGTATGAAGATAAGAGGTCATCACGAAACAACACTCACATCCTTTTGCAATCTGGATTACGAGTGCTGACACCAGCACGCAATACTGACCGCCTGGTGAGCTCCGATTCGGAGGGGCGTAAGTTACTACACCTCGGAGGAGTGGTCCACGTAACGCCGTGCAGTACATCGACGCAGGGGAGCCGATGGTACATCTGAGGGGGGAATTGGCGATGTTCATGACCACCATCGTACTTATCCCGGTAAACGAGGCTATGGCTCGGAGCGAATCTCGGTGAAAGCGTTCAGAACTTGGGACCTGACTGCCTCGCTCGATTCACCTACTTAGTTCAGGTTGTCAGCAGAGTCCTTGCCATGACCACCAGGGCTTTGAGTACACACCTACAAGACTACACCCCGGGTTCCTAGTAGTGTATGTACTTCCTATGGTTGTCGACAGTCGTGGACGAGGAAAGAAAAACGGCTCACGTAGGCGCTTGTTTGATGCTCAAATGAACCACCATCATCACTACGACCCTGCTTGACCTATACCCTCACTCTTGCTTCTTGCGCTGATCCTGCACGTATCGTCGCTCTCTCAAGGGTGTTTTTTGCTGCTAGGTCTGCGGGACACTGTGCAAGTGGACCCTCCTTGCTACTACCTAGCAGCAACGTTCCTGCGACTGGACTGTCCGACCACCCAGGAGTTCAGCTACACCACGGGGAATACAAAGAGACGCACGGATGCTAGAGTCAGGATGGGTTGCCGTGGACTCCTGAAATGGTGAAGCGGGATGAATGGTCGGGACGATATGCACCTCGAGGCCGGTAAGTCGCTCATATTCACGTCGTCTCCTTGCACGAGGAAGTCTGGGAAACCAGTTGAGAGGCCATCGCGAATCTGTCGCAGCCCCGCTAGTTGCTCGTAAGGTAGCAGCGGGTGGGGCTATGAAAGAATCTGGGATCGTCCGTGGTCGAAGAACATGCCTCTGGCATTCGCGCTACCGGTCGGATGGAGCCGAGTCATCTGGGCTGAATAGCGAGCCATCACCTGTTGTTCTCCGTAGCTACCGGCTTTCAGACGGGCTCCGAACTATCCGGTTGTTTGCTCGAGCCTGGCCGAATCGTGCGGTTCAGGTTTCGTCTGATGGACCAGTTGTCACGATGAACGAGCTGCTTAATCATGAAACCCCTTTTATTCCTTTCCATTACTACTGGTTGGCATGATGCGCGGATCTCTCGCAGTCGGCAAGGACGACCTCATACGCGTTCTCCATGAGTGAAATATTCAGGCCCAAGGCGGACTAAGCGAGCAGTATGCGCGCCTCGTACGGTTACTTACGAGATCGTCTGAATCCGTGCTTCGTTGAAGTGCATCTTACCCATTTGTGCGAGACCGCCGACCCGAAGATGGCCGGGAAGGGCGGCGATGAGAAGCCATCTGACGCGGGAGAGAAGGCGCAGAACGGCGACGTGAAGATGGACGTAGACGACGGCGTGGAGCAGAAGGGTAAGCATGAGAGCAGGGACGAGGGCGCGGCAAAGAAGAAAGAGGACAAGGGCGCGGGTAAGAACGAGAAGAGGATGAAGGTGACCCCGACTCCGGGATCGGGGTAGGACGACGATGCTGTCGAGTCCTGAGGTGCCCGCGACGTGGAGGGTGCGGATGCGAAGTCGGGGATCGTCATGTCCTGTGGTATGTAGCTAGCGCAAGCACTTGGAAAGCTCCAGCCCTCCAGCTTTTTACTCTGGAAGGCGTAGCATGTCACATCCATGTCGAGATTCATTCGCACGAACCGCACTCAGGTGACTGTGGTCTTCGGAATTTGGTGCACAGGTACGTACCGCCTCCTAGGACGCGTGCGCTTCCCCACCGCTATACATATATTGACCTGTCGACCTAGGTCCCTCTCGACTTCGCTCTTCCTTCCGCAGCCTCCCACTCAGCTCTGTCCTCCGCTCACGACGTCCATACCTCTCTCCTCACGACATGGACGACACCCTTCCGTCGCAGGTCGAAATCAAGCCACAGCTCCCGATCGAGGTCTTCGAATGCATCATCGAAGCGGTGTACGACGAACGTTACTCCTACGTGTCGGTTGCTTCAACTACGCTTGCCAGCTGCGCACTCGTCTGTCGCGCATGGCGTCCGCGCGCGCAAAGGGTCCTCTTCGAATTCGTCTTACTTCGCGACAAAGATGGGCTATACCGCTTTAGAGAGCTCCTCGATACGTCCCCCGAGCTCGGAACTTACGTGCATACGCTTGAACTGCGAGGTCACCTCCATGTACCTTACAGTCCTGCTGTGTTGTTCCTCACGGTTCTGCGAGGGAAGCTGCCCAACCTCTTGGGTCTTCACATCTATGGGTTCAACAAGTATGAGAAGGCTGCAGGTCCGCTGCCCGAGGGCGTGAAGGAGCTTCCGTGCTTACCCATCCACCCATACCTCCCGTCGCTGTTGCCCTCCATCTCACACATCCGCGCACTATTCTTGGCGGATGTGAGGTTCCCGTCGTTCGGAGACTTCGCTCGTCTCCTCAGTATGCTTCCAAACCTGAAGTGGTTGTCTTGTCATGGGGTTTCTTGGGCTGGCCTCGGTAGCCTGGAACCAGTCTGTATGGCAAAGCGCAGCTCCTACAGCTGTCGGAAGCCCTTCCTGCCGAACCTTAAGCGGCTCTATGTATGTATTTAGAGCTATCGCCGCACATATCTGTACTGACTTACAATGAAGTGCCTTCACATGGATGACCAGGGTAGACAGAGCTTACTATCCGTGCTTGGCCCCTCGCTCTGTGAGTTCGGGATCGATTTGCCTAATGATCCCCCTGCCAGTGGACAAGTAAAGCATGATCATCCTGGTGAGTGATTCTTGGTTCGTCAAGGAAGCGTACACATCTGATCATGCGTCGTCCTAATCAGACATCAAACAGGAAGCACGATCACTTTCTCTGAACCTTCGCTCCTTCCCCTGCTTGGATCGTCTGGGTTGCTTCCTTGCGCCATTATCTCAGCCACATGACCAGACACTCAAGACTTTCCATGACACGCTCGTCTCATGGGTGCCCGGCCAAGGTGGCGATGAACTAGGCGATGTATCTCCATCCCAGCGATACCTCTTCCTTGGACCATGGCGCAAAGATTGGTTCAGACGGGAGGAATTTGTTGAGCTCCTCCATGCCATTGGCCCCATTGTAGAAGGAGCCCTATGCCGAAGGGAATCCACTGAGGACTACCAGGGTGGAGGGGAGACTGGTGATCATACCCTGAAGACCAATCCTTGCAGGATACTAGCCCTTGTTGTGTATGAGCTTGGGGACAACCTCGAGTGGCAGGAGTGGTGGAGGGCCGCCGTCGCACAATGCTTTCCCATTTTCTCAAGGTGGAAGAGGCTCTATGTGTACCCAACTCACCCCGGTGAGTTTAGATTTTGTCCATTGCACGGCTTTTGTGGGAAATGTGAAGGAAAGGATTACAGGTTGACGATCTTCAATGTTTACAGGGTTCCCATATCAATGGAAAGACTACGAGCAGAGCCCGCAGGGCTATTACAAAACTTCGCAGGACAACACCAACCGCCTGCAATGATCCCCAGAACCGTGCCGTCGCAACCGAGCTGTACACATACCGAAGAGATTCATCGCCAAACTTGTACTGGCAGTGCACCAAAGGCAGAGCCAAAAGGGCTACTGGGTAGTCATTCGCGATTTTCCTACTGTAGACTCGGACATAGGATGAGGACGGAGGATGAGGGCGACCGGAGCAGCGCAGGGAAAAATTACATAGCAGTCGCGCTACTTCTTCCATGGCGCGTATACTTACTTCGTACAATTCGCCGGGCTCTGGTAAACTGTAGGACTCTTCCGCGAACTCCTTCAACGGATGCTGCGGGATATCCGGATACAGCTTGCGCGCGTCGAGATAGCCCAGCTTCTTCGCAACTGGGAGCGTGTTCTCCCCGAGGACGAGCATGCTCTGCCTGTAGCCGTACAACGACATCGTCGCCTGCAGCCCGAGGGCGCTCGGGTCGGCGGCGATCTTCCGCTTCGCCTCCTCGATACCTTTCTGGGGATTACTTCGGGGTTATCTGCAGTTGTTCCACTGGATTCCTGAGGGAAGCAGACACCGAGAGATGGTGCCGGTGAAACAGCGTGACTCATGGGGACGAACCTCTGGTCCGGGAATCGGCCATACGAGCACGACGCTGATGAGGATACCGACGCCGCTTGAGGGCACTCTTGAGCTTCTCGACCCAGACGTATGATTGTCTGCTCACAGTGCTTACCACGCCCGATGGTAGCCGTCGAGTACTCGTACACCCAACATAGTACCACCACCACTCGTTTGTATCCGTCAACACACATAGTATGCGAGCCCCGAGGGCAGGTCGAATTCGCAGAGTATGATGCATTGCAAGTGAGGGGTACAGGCCGAGTTATTAACCAGTGGCAGCGGCTTCCAAAGTGTCGTCCGGATCTGAGCAGTGAGTTGCCTCTGCCTCTCACTGTGGACGCAGTGCCGGCGCGCGCGGCCACACGTCGATGACCGCCGCATTCCGAACGCTGTGGCTCGGCTCCAACCCGCGGCCCTAACGTTGTCGAGAGGCATCGGCGAAGCACCATCGGGTGAGCGTGCTACTCGCGTTCAACGAAGCGGAGCGGATGCACTCACGATCATGTTGTACGGGTACACGGGCGGGAAGGGCAGCACGCGCTCGAGCTGCTCGTAGTGCTCGCTCGTGAGCGCGATGTCGAGCGCCTCGAGGTTCGCGCGGAGGTGCTCGGGCCTGCGGCCGCCGACGATGGGGAAGACGTACGGGGCCTTCTGCATCACGTATGCAATGGCCACTGGTCGATGAGAAACATTATGAACAGGAAGACGAGTCCGTCAGCAGTCAGCCTGCCTCCGGAGTCGGACGGAGTACTGACCGGCCTGGATGCTCTTCGCCCCGACCTGCTTCGCGACCTCCTCGAGTGCCTTCGAGATCCTGCGCTCATCCTCCGTGCGTTCCCAGGGTCCCATCACGGTGCGGCCTGAACGCTAGTGTCATCATGTGGCGTCCTCCGAGGTGTAGAAGCTGGAGGAAGATACCAACCCTTCTCGCCCGTCTGGCGCCGCCGCTCCTCTTCCTCGTCCGTGCGGACCTTCCCGCCCGCGAGCACGTCGTACGGGGCGAGCGCCAATCCTGCCAGTGCCCGCACGAGAGGTCCCAGTCAGCACAGAATCGCTTCAGCTCGCAGGCACGCACCCTCCGCGCGGACCATGGGGAGGATCTCGCGCTCGATGTCGCGCCGGAGGATGCTCCAGTCGCCCTGGTAGACGGAGAAGGGCGTCTTGCCCGCCATGCGCGCGTACAGGTTCGCCTTCGGGACGACCCAGGCGGGCGTGTTCGATATGCCCTGCACGGATGGCGGCGAGAGGGTCAACCGTCAGCGGGGACAGGAGGGAACCGGACGCTGGGATGGCTGGGTGCGCACCAAGTAGAGGACCTTGCCGGAGGCGACGAGGTTGTGCAGGCCATTCATGATCTCCTCGATGGAGGTCTCCCAGTCCCACTGCGCGGGCGGACGGGTCAGCGAACTGCTCCAACACCGACAGGAGGAGAGAGGGGACGGACGAAGTGGACGTAGAAGATGTCGACGTAGTGCGTGCGGAGCTTCTTGAGGGAGCCCTCGAGGGAGAGCGCCATGGACTTGACGCTGTTACCGACATAGGTGACCTTCTGCGCGACGTCGTCTCTGCCGCGCATCGGGTTCGCCGAGTACTATAAGTCGCCCGGCCGCCCGCATGTAATCGTCAGTACCGGCCTCCCCACAACGCCCAGTGCAGCGGGCCCGCGGACACGCACCTTCGTGGCGACGACCATCTGGTCCCTGATCCCGCGCGTCTCCATCCACTCGCCGATGAACGCCTCCGAGCTCCCGTCCTGGTACGAGTTCGCGGTGTCGACGAAGTTCCCGCCGGCGGCGTAGTACGCGTCGAGCAGCGCGAAGCTCGAGGCCTTGTCCATCGCGCCCGCGCCGAACTTGGCCCACTGGTCGCCGATGCTCATGCCCCCGAGGCAGATCGGCGAGACGTGCACGCCTGCGAGGGGCGCGAGCTGGCGGTAGCGGCCGAGGCGCGTCGGCGGGGGAGGCGCGGGGGTGAAGATCGTAGCCATGGGTGTGTGTTTGTGCGTCGGATCTCGAGTGTCGAGTGTCGAGCTACTTATGGGGTGAGTGTCAGTATCGGCCGCATTTATACAGCACGCAGCACCCACCGGTATCCCCGCGGCCAAGCCACCTCAAGGCGCAACGCTTCGCCCGTCTGTGTAGTCTGCGAAGGAGGGATAACCCACCTCGCACCGATCCACCCTCGTTCGAACTTCTAAATATACGTGAGTGCGGTGGGTCAGTGGTCACGATGGCGAGCACCCATTGCAAGTCCACATGTCGGCGATGAGTCCCTGCGCGAGCAGCCCACTGCCCTCCGAGAGACCGCGTCCAGCGCGATAACCATCCTCAGTGCCAGTAGATGAACGACGGCGGGGTTAGGCTTGGCGGGGTGGACGCCAAGCCAACCTGTAACCCACTGAACGAAACAGCAGGAAGCGGCTCGTGGACCCACATATTCGCCCGGGGCCGAGCACGTGGCGCCTGCCGTCGGGTCTGCAGTGGCAGCAGTGCCCTGTGCAGAATCTGGCAGACGGACCTGTGTCGCTCTGTCTGCACGAGATCGGAGGCATGCAGCTCTCGACGGCTCTCCTGCTGGTGTTGGTGCAGTTCCAGTTCGAGCGCAGGCTCGGAATATCGGGGGTCGGGTACGTGAGGGGGGACACCAGTCACTGTGCTGTCCGTAGGGTGCAAATTCGAATAGAGAGGCGGCGACTCAGACACGGAGGGTGGACGTGGAGGCTGCCGCAGTCGGTGCATCGGAGTGGCGTGTAGTAAGTAGTTGGAACGGCTGTGGCTCACCCTCGGGGGCAGGTCAGTACATGCAGCCTCAAGAGCGTCGGAAGGGATACATACGTGAAAGACGGACGTACAGAAAGCCAGTGACCCGGATACTCGAAGTCTCGAGCATGGAGGTACTTTCGTCTGGAGGTATACTTGGTTCAGCCGTCGTCGCACAGATGAACGCGCTCTCCGAGTCGATACGCTGCGCGCATGCCCCTCACACGGGCCCGCAATGACGATGACTTGGCACCCGTCATGTTCAAGGATGTCCTCCGACAGTCCGACTCGGAAACCCGGATGTTCGACGCTCGACACCACGCAGGAGCTCGAGCTCCAATTCATAGAGGTGATCCGCGATGGCGGACAGGCGGTCTTCTCGATGCCCGAGAGGTCCGAGCAGCATTGATGCTGGGAGCGCGTCGCGAAGCCGAAGAGGATCCGCGAGTGGGAAAGGGTCCGGCAAGGAGGTTATCGCCGGAGAGCAAGGTTTGGTCGGCGGCGGTGTCGGGCTGTCAAGTCTATATGATAAGCTCAGGCTCTGGGAGCCTGGAGGATGAGTGAGTTGTTGCATACGTACTCTGACCGCGCGCATGTGGCCCGGCTGCCCCGGCAGGCAGTCCAGTGAGGATGTCCCAGGAGGAATGAGCGTGCCCATGCCACGTCCGCATGGACAGTGTCATTTGTAGCGCATCGCTGTCGTGCATGCACGGGGCTCAGAACGTCGGCTAACTTGTTCTCTAGCGTGGGTGCGAAGGAGGTTGAACGGGACGCCACTTACGCCGTGCTGGCTATATTCAGCGATACACTTGGTGTGGCTAATCCAGGAGCACATTTGCTGCTCGATGCAAGCCTGCGAGCCAGGATAGCGGCAAGAAGCCCAGCGGAGGAGCCCGAGCAAGTGAACGCGGTCGCAGAGTGTCGTCATGGGCGTCCAGAGAAGCATCCCGCGGCAACGTCCGGGACGAGTGGACGAGCGTGATTGGATCAGGTGTCGGCCTCTGTCCCTTCTCTGCTGCGTCCCGTTCGCCGTCCGCTGTTGGCTCGCCCGCCGTAGTGACTTGCAAGTCCCGGCCTCAGGCCGTCAAGCCGTGAGGCCGAGCCCTGGTGCAGGCCGGGACGAGACGGGCCTTTTCGAGGGCTTCTGAGGGCCTGACGGCTCGGCTCGAACATATATCAAGCCCGAGCCGAGCCGTCAGGCCGGGGCTTGAGCGCCGTGCTCATCCATGCACTACAGGCCCGCTTTTGGCTGTAAAGGTATGTCAACTTTGATGGTTAACGCAGTGTTCAACGGCTCATTAGCCATATTCACCCGGTCTTGTCGCTTCCTGCCACTCTCAGTGCGTAAGAGAACTAAGATACTCACTCATGCCCACAGGTCTGATCCCGCATATGCTCGGATGGCCCTCCTGAATGGTCATCAATTCATAATCAACCTCAGGTAACCCGTATAAACCTCAATGGAGCCTCTCAAAGCCCTCCGGTACGCGCATACTGAGTGAATCCCTCAGTCAATCAAAGCCGTGGCCCAGGCCGGGACAAGCCCCAAAGCCCGGCCTGAGACGTCCTCAGGGCCCGGCCTGAGGTTCGACCAAGCCCCGGCCACCTGAAGCCGGGCCAAAGCCCCGGGCTTCAGGCCGAGCCGGGACTTGCAAGTCACTAGCCCGCCGACTTGCACGAATCGAGCACGCGTGATATCGTGTCGTACACATCCTCGCTCCCAGAGCTGACGCGGACGCGCGACCCACGTCACCGCGGCGGCGCTGATCAACTTCTGCGAGAGCGTCGAGCGCGACCCCTGGACTCGATCGTCGAGCGGCTGCCAAAGCTGCTGCATCCGGCCGTGAGGGACGCGTCGAAGCAGCCCAAGCACGACAAGAGGGCCAGAAACGCACACGGAGACGCGGCTCGAGGCGCACCCGATGGACACGCGTATCGTGCAGAGCGGAGCTGGGGCAGACAACACGGCTAGGGGAGCAGAGAAGATGCAGCGTAGAGTGCCAGAGTGCGGGTGCACTGCGCGGGACGTGTACGCGTGCTGCGCTCGGCGGCCAGTAGCCTCGTGTCTGCGCTGACCCCTCGGAGCGTGCGCGAGATCTCCCAGGACGATCGTCTGCCTCAGTCTACGGAATGCCAGGACTCTCTACAGGGTGCCAGGACTCTGGACACTGGCGGTATACGGTACAGTAGGACGCGGGGACTGTCCGTGTGTTCGCGCACTTGGGAGCAGAGGCCGCGATGTTCAGACACAGCGGACGAGAGGAACGGATGTATTCGAGGACTAGAGTACACATAATACCAGCTAATACATGCATGAACGCGTCGGAGGAGAGAACACCACTCCGCGCGACCACAGACCACTGCGCGAGGTGCAGGGCGCCTATCCTGCCTGTCTCCTGTCTCCGACCACCACCTCCAACTCGCGTCGCTCTTCGTCTCCCTGCTCAACTTGCACACTCTGCACTGGGAACTGGTCAACACGCTTATGCTGTGCTCTAAACGACTCGTTGCTTACCAGGGACTTTGGGGCTCGACATCCCGAGGACTGGAGACTTAGGCTGGCTGGGGCCTGGGCCAGAGGAGCACGGGAAGCACCTGGGAGCTGGATGAGCGCGTATGCGTGGCTTAAACGGTGAGTTTTCTCTAGTATACTCTCGCTCTCTTGCTGCTGGGAGGATCGGGGTCGGTCTGATGTGCTGGCAGCGACCGGCCAAGGTCTGTCCGCGGAGACCGTCAGGCGGCGCAATCAGCTGTCGGAGACGACAGAATACGCAGCGAGGTAAGTACTCTACGCCCCGGATCGTCTCTGTTCGTGTTTGCAGGCTGCGGGACGCTGTAGCCTACGTCCGGGACGGCGTGCAGACACTGTGCCGGGGAATCTGTGCTCAGACTGGGTCAGAAGCTACTCTGGGAGTGCGAGCTGACCACACACGTACCTAGCTATGCCTCGCGGCTTTTCCCGGATCCAGATGGGAGGAACAACCGGATTGCGCCCGAGAGCACTGGACTCGAGGCACGTCTAGCCAGTCCACGGGCTGACGCGCCTCGAGCGGCCTTTTCAGCAGGCCTGTCTTCGTCAATCCGGAGGTCCAGAACGTCGGCGAAGGGCAGTCTGCGCAGGAAAGGTACGTGTGCGTCGTCTTACGAGCAAGCTGCGTGCTCACTGCACGCAGCAGCGTGGAGACCGCGCGTAGCGCGTTCGCTCCCGCCGCTGCACGCCACGTCATCCGCGTGTTGCCAGCACGCGGTCCCAGCAACCTGCTCTGAGCTAGCAGGTCAGAACAAGAAGCCATCCATTTGGGCGAAGACTCACGAAGCTCGTCGACGAAAGACGCGCTGCGCGCGTCCTCTCTCCTCCAGAGATCAGGGCGACAGCGAGCGGCGAGCACAGAGAAACGGCTCCGGGAAGCGACCCCGGCGTGCTGGCGAACAGCCCGGGAGCTCAGCATGGCCCAGGAAGATGTGCCCAGGAGCGCTGATGAACACCCGGGAGCTCGAACGCGGGCTCGACAGTGTGCCCGGGAGCGCTGGTGACGCGTCCACAAGCCGGCAGGAGGCGTAGCACGAAGTCAGTGAAAGCACCGCGATACGTGCCGTCCCGGTGACGTGCTGAGAGCCCCAAGTGACAGACAGGCGAGCAGGTCAAAACAGTACGCCGTCGGAAGCAGGTGAGGGGTACTCACGAAGCTCGACGACGAGGTCGTGCGTCACGCAGCCTCACTCCTCCAGAGTGCCGGGCTGCAGTTCACAGAGAGCAGAGAAACGGCTGCAGGAGACGACCGGGTGCAGTCGCGAGCAGCCCGGGAGCTTGACTTTGCCCTGGAGGACGTGCCCGGGAGCACTGGCGAACACCCCGGGAGCTCGAACGCGGGCCGGATGACGTCCCCGGGAGCGCTCTCTACGCATCCGCAACCAGGCGGAAGCTTGAGGGGGCAGCCACGAGCTCTCGGATACCGCGTCACAAAGGCCTCCGCACTACAGGAAGCAGAGATTAGGTGAGTACTTTGCGATAGTGGAGAGCTGACCGACCAACAGACCTCTATACAATCTTCAAGCCTCTGGTTGCCAGCTGGAGCTGTGACGATGTCGTACGTCGAGTTCGGGAGCTCGGTAGCAGCGTAGAGATGGCCGCAGAGAGCCGGAGAAGGGGTTGAACATTCGGGGCCTGCCACATCGCGGCTCTCGAACAGTGACGGGCAGCTCGCCCGGAGACGCGCCGAGCGCGAACGAACACAAGCCGCGATACCGGCCACGCGAGATTGAAGAGGTCGAAGGGGTACACGGCTCGTCGTCCACTTGAATCAACGCCGTTGCGTCGAGGCTGGACAACTAGAAGGTGAGCAATGTGCTCTGTGCATCGAGCACGACGACACCAACTCACCAGGGACTCAGGAGGGGTTCCGGACAGTCGCACACTCCTTGGGACACTTCTCGCGGCCGGGAGCGGCCTACGGTGTCGCAGCTTGTGCTCGGGAGGTAGAGCAAGTCGCCCCGGAGACTCTGTCGGCTCCCTGGCGTCCCCGCGATTGCACAGTGACGGCTTACAACCCGGGAGACACACCGACGGTGAGAGCATGCGCGCCCCGGTCTCGATGCGTCGCAGCGGGCCTGGAGGCGGCGATGAGTCGACGAGAAGACTGCAGGAGCGGGTACAAGGTGAGCGACTCATGCGTCAAAGAAGAAATAACTGACTTACAAGGTCTAGGGCGTGTCGTCTTGTGGACATCGGCACGATGGCGTGACCTTCGACGCGGTGGTGCGTGCCCGGGAGGACGTCCGGAGTTGGCTCATACTTGCAGCTCCGGGCATGTGAGTCGTTGTCGAAGGCGGGGTACTCGAAGACAGCGCATGCGCTCAGATGAAAACGATCCGCCCGGGTGGCGGGCGTAGTGCCTCGGTCGCAGTACCCGTCCGCATGCCGCTGCTTCGCTCATGACGAGCGTTCGCAGTATGCTGATATTGTCTGCGTCAGACTATGCAGAGACAAGAGCAAGAAAGGTGCGTACCTTATGTCCTCCTCAAGCACGTCACTCCGCCATTTTCCGGGCTGCGCGTCAGGGTCGAAGGTGGGCTCGTTGGGAAGTGGGAAGGCAGGGCGGGTGGTCGGCTGAGATGTGCGTGCAGTAGCGGTGACGGAAGGACACAGTCGAGGCTATATGAAGTCCAGTCAGCGACGAAAGGACATGTAGCGAGCATGAGGAGCGTTGAATGGATTGAGTTCGACACTTACAGCGAGATGAGTGTCGAGTGCGGTGTGGCAAACGGCATGGTGAAAACGTAGGGTAGTGCGGTGGGTCGGACAGAGACCAGTGTGGTGCAGACGATAGACATGGTGGCGGAGGAGGTACGAAGAGGGAGAGGTGGAAGCATGTCGGCAGAAGCAGGCCTGGGCTAGACACGTAGTAAGACTTGTTGCCAGCAGGGGAGAGACGGCGTGACCCGGCCGCAGAGGTGGCTGTGAGCGAACATTTAACCTCGCTTCTGCGGGGCCGCTGGCCATCCGGCCAATTTGCAATGTAATGCGCAAACATTTGACTGATGAATTATCTCCAAGCGAGCCCATTCTCGAGTGTCACGACATATGAGTCATTAGACAGTGAGTATGATATTAAACGAACAGAAAGGCAGCAAAGCAGCGAACAAACGCAATGGACTACAATCGATCAATTCTCATCCTCAGTCCAGTCCGAGATGTCGTCCTCCAACTCCGTGCCCAGAGACAAGACCCGGAGGCCCGTCTCGTACCAGCCAAGCCGGATCCCCTGCGGTGTGTGAATCTGCGGTCGCGGTCCCTTCACAGGCGGTGTCGGGTCAGCTGCAACCTCCGCATCGACCGCGGTCTCGAGCTCATCAGAGATCTTCTTTGCGCTCTTCGGGCCATCGCGGACATGGCGAGGAGGGATGACTGTCCCGCTGTTGGTACGCCGGATCTTCACCCGCTTGCCGATATTGTCGTAGCCGAGTCGAGGCTCGGGTGCCGGGAAGAGCGGTCCCGGGCAGATGCTCGCAGCGTCGAACCGCGCAGTACGCAGCTGCTCTTCAGTCGCCTTGACAAAGTAGAGCTTTGGCGGCTTGGCCTCGAGAAGCTGAAGGAGCTTGTGCAGGGCCTTCATCCCAGGAGCACCTTTACTGCTGAGGTTCGCAAACGAATACTCGGCCGGCCAGCCGATGAGAAGGACACCAAGTGGCACGGCGACGGAGTCCCGGAAGGGGAGAAGTCCCCAATGCATCTTGGCATTGTGCACACCGGATGTACCGGCTGCATGGGAGAGACATGAGCTCGGGTTTCAGTTCCGAGACCATGGGTCTGGGGTGGGAAAGTACGTACCGAGAGATGCATCCAGTAGCATGCGAACAGAGCCCCGGATCCTGGCCTCTTCAGTCTTGTATGAACGCTTTGGTGGAGGGTCTGGTTGTGACTGGAGGAGAGCAGTATGAAGGGAGCAGTGTACGGGATGACCGGACGGTGTAAGGAAGGAGAGAGGACGACGAGTAGTTGTAGCAACCATGGGGCGTTCGGCTGAGATGGACGTAGAATTGACCACACAGCTCGAAGACTCGAAGCTCATGCTTAGATGATGGTATGCTGGTGTATTTATACCCATACATGCTTCTCACAGTTCGTTTCATGGCCAAAGTCACTGCAGACTCGTGCGCACGCTGAGGGGAGAACGAACTTCATGCGGCAAAGTAGCCATCTGCCGGAGACCTCCTGAGCTCTGCTGCCAGTATCGCTACCGGGCAAATTCTGGAAGTTGTATGATGCACTTCCAGACGTGTTCTGACTGTAATGGCTTGGCAAACCACCTGAAGACCCTCTGAAGGCTCACCGGTGCAGCGGATCCATCGCGTATAGCAGACTAACTACCATCCATGCGACCCTGTCTCCGAGATGAAACACTGGACATGGCCGGCCAGTGAGAACAGCTCACCCAAGCGAGCGAAGAACAAGTTCATATACTCATGAGTAATACATGAAGTCCAGGGGGAAGCAGAATCGTCAGACCCATAAATGAGTACTACATACAATCTGACTGTCCTGCAGCTTGAGCTCGATGCCTGCGACGTCTGTGCCCAGTGAGCATGACAGCGGCGATGTACGCACACTTCAGACAAATTCAAAGTGACAAAGCGGCCTGCGGAACCCATCAATCCTCATAATGTCTTCTAAGCTTAGAGCCGTCGCGTACTTGGTATTCTCACACCGCCCAGCCTGTTTCGAGCCAATATTCCTCACATCTGGTTCTGCCGTCATCACACTGCCAGGGGAACTGGGGTGGGGGTGATCCTCTGCAACCAATAGAACGGAGCTGAGCCGACTTGGAACATGGTGTTCAGAGTCCAGACTCCGCGAGTGGTCATGTACGCGGACCGTACTGAGAACTTGTATGACATACCCTGTACCCAGTACCGTACCGAGGACTCCGGCTGTACGTACTACAAATGCCTCCCAGGAGATTCTAGCCTCTAGGACGACTCATCCGACGGAACGGGCTGCGTGGCATGCAATGACCATAGGACTCATCTCCGTCAGCTTCGGCTCCGATGACTCGCATACGGCAAGGGATGGACTCGGGGCTGCTCATCGTGGGGGTAGGCCATGCTTTTGCAATGGCTTGTGGATATACTCCCAGAGTCCGAGTCGCATCATGTACCACCGCATGCCTATGTCACTGTGCATCGGTCTCGACGTTCTCCGCAAATGCAACCCGTGCCATTTCCAGCCATGTCGCTGGCGGACTCGGATGCGCTCCCGGGATCATCTCGCTCACCAACTGGCGACAGGCAGGCTGCCGAAGCCACTGCGTCGCTGCCTATGTCGGTGACTCGGTTCTGCCATCCGGTACACTGCCCTGTGTACCACTTGAAACATGGAGCCCTGACTCGGCCGTGAAACAAACCAGTAGGTCGCACAAGTCACACAAGTTACGCGGACAGAAGAAGACACGCAGCTCTATTCACCATCCTGGAAAATGAACACTGAACCACATGCAAACCTACCGCACACAATGTCAGTACCCAGTACCTCCCGGACTGGCTACTGCATAGACCAGGAGGACTCTGACTCCCGACTCCCAAGCCCGACGCAGCCGCGGCCGCCAAGCCCCACCATCAACATGCAATCTCGTCTGCCGGGTGTCCTGCCATCCAAAGGTGGAATATCTACCAGCCGCGAGCACTTGAGTCTTGAATGTTTCAGACTTACGACCGAGGAACCGGAGCCGGCGCGTATCCCCGCCCCACATCCGCTGTCCACTTCGAAGTGCGACATCGACGCCGAGCACGATGCCCGGGCTGCAGACTGCAGAGGACGAGAATGCTGCGAGTTTGTCACGGCACGAGTCGTACACTGGCCAAGACAGCGACGTTCTTGTCTGCATCACTCGTCCGCCGTTCCTCCTTGCCCAGGCTGCTTGATGTGCAAGTCCGCCGCTTGAGGTGCACGGTGCTCGATTCCGGGACGGCCGCTGCAACTTGGTCCGCTGCTTAGCGGCGTCCGCTCTGTGAGCATTGAGCACCAGTGCAGGGAGCACGCCTCGAGGCTCGCGGTTCGCCGCGTCCATGCGACCCGCAAGACCGTGTTCCAGGCCGTGCCGCACCCTGAGCGATACTACGTCAAGCCTGCTTCGTTAGCCGCAGCGCACGATGTTTTGAATGGGCCGAGTGTGTTGAACCTGCGCGTACACTCGTGCTGCTGGGTATCGCGATCTCCGCCGTTCGACTTCCGCCATGGGACATTCTACCCGTCCAGCGTGACGTGTCCGGGCTCCCATGCCCGAGGACCCTGTTCCAGTCTGCCGTTTGCGCAAGATGAGTCTGTAGCCGTCAAACGGCGGTCCGCGTTCGCTTCTGCTGCACGCTGACGTGACTATGTGTGCGTCATGCTTCTGGCTCAGTGGCTCCGTCTTGGTCTTGAGTCACCGCCCTTCAGACCGGCGAATGAGTCGGACAGGTGGCCTGCCATGTGCACGCTGCAGCCGCTCTCTAGAGGGAGAGAGAGTCAGCCGTTCGCAACGCCGAGAGTCGGTCTGCGACGGGACACACAAACGAATTCGAATCAGTGCCCAGCGTGCAACCGAGGCGGAGCGGACGAGCGCCGCAGTGCCTCCAGCCGAATACACGTAGTGCAAAAACAAGCGTCTGCCCGGGGGCCGCGTCGCGTCAGTGAGTGTGACACATGGCGCGTTAGGCGGTGCGCTGGGAGTATAAGTACTGCAGAGAAGGATGGGATGGGTCAGGGTGCTGCTCAGTACTCACCTCGTCTCTGCTCGCACCTCGCTCTTCTCACCGCTCTGTCCGGTCTGCTGCTCACTCTCGCCCTACAGCTTGTCTCGTCGCCGCAGTCGTCGTCCATGGCCTGGTGATGTCCGTCGCCGTCAAGATGCTGCTGCTAGTCGTGCGAGTCCACACCGATGGGTTTCTTCGTGTACGAGCTTCGCTTTCGCGGTTCTTGTCCTTCAGCATACTGACGAGATGTTTAGATCTACTCCTTGAGGTACGTTGACCGCGTGCCCGGGAGGTGGTTGACGCGAGGTGCGGCGATGGAGTTGGGAGGAGGTGAACTGGGGGCGGTATGTCCGGGTACGTGTCAGGTCGTGTCGCGCTCGTTTCGTCCACACCCCGCTAACTGGGATCCGCGATGACGGCAGTTACTGACGTCGAGCTAGCGTCGTTCTCGGGAGGTCGGGGAGTATTGTGCGACACAACTGGATGGACAAGGGGCGTGACGGTAAGCTGTGGGCACAGTAAGTAATGTACGCAGTAAGTACGCGTCAATGCACATGAGTTCTCGGGCCAGCTTCGCGCGGAGACGGGATGCGCGAGCCCCAGGGGAGGGACGCGCCAGAGTCCAACGCCATGTCCAGGTGCCATGCAGTCCTTCGACAGGCTCGTCGCAGCGGGCGTCAGGTGGCGGCCGAAGGGTCGAGGCGATGTGTTCACGACGAGAGAGGTGCGATTAGAGGGCGTGAGAGAGAGCCGGAAGCGAGGAGCTCTTGTAAGCGGCGAGATAGAACGCGTAGGGCGTTGCAGCAGCAGTCACACTGGCTGAAGGGCTCTGCAGGCGGGCTTGAGACGGAGGATGCTCCAGTCGCCCTGGTAGATCATGGACTTGATGCTGTTCCCGACGTACGTGACCTTCTGCCCGACGTCGTCCCTGCCGCGCATCGAGTTCGCCGAGTACTGCGCGTTGCCACCCATCCCGCACAATGTCAGCGCCTGCCCGAGTCTCACAAGCAAGCCGGACAGCGGACACGCACCTTCGTCGCGACGACCATCTGGTCCCTGATCCCGCGCGTCTCCATCCACTCGCCGATGAATGCCTCCGAGCTCCCGTCCTGGTACGAGTTCGCGGTGTCGATGAAGTTCCCGCCCGCGTCGTAGTACGCGTCGAGCAGCGCGAAGCTCGAGGCCCTTGTCCATCGCGCCCGCGCCGAACTTGGCCCACTGGTCGCCGATGCTCATGCCCCCGAGGCAGATCGGCGAGACGTGCACGCCTGCGAGGGGCGCGAGCTGGCGGTAGCGGCCGAGGCGCGTCGGCGGGGGAGGCGCGGGGGTGAAGATCGTAGCCATGGGTGTGTGTCTCAGGTGCGTCGGATCTCGAGTGTCGAGTGTCGAGCTACTTATGGGGTGAGTGTCAGTATCGGCCGCATTTATACAGCACGCAGCACCCACCGGTATCCCCGCGGCCAAGCCACCTCAAGGCGCAACGCTTCGCCCGTCTGTGTAGTCTGCGAAGGAGGGATAACCACCTCGCACCGATCCCACCCTCGTTCGAACTTCTAAATATACGTGAGTGCGGTGGGTCAGGGTCACGATGGCGAGCACCCATTGCAAGTTCACATGTCGGCGATGAGTCCCTGCGCCAGCAGCCCACTGCCCTCCGAGAGACCGCGTCCAGCGCGATAACTATGCTCAGTGCCAGTAGATGAACGACGTCGGGTTAGGCTTGGCGGGGTGGACGCCAAGCCAACCTGTAACCCACTGAACGAAACAGCAGGAAGCGGCTCGTGGACCCACATATTCGCCGGGGCCGAGCACGTGGCGCCTGCCGTCGGGTCTGCAGTGGCAGCAGTGCCCTGTGCAGATTCTGGCAGACGGACCTGTGTCGCTCTGTCTGCACGAGATCGGAGGCACGCAGCTCTCGACGGCTCTCCTGCTGGTGTTGGTGCAGTTCCAGTTCGAGCGCAGGCTCGGAATATCGGGGGTCGGGTACGTGAGGGGGGACACCAGTCACTGTGCTGTCCGTAGGGTGCAAATTCGAATAGAGAGGCGGCGACTCAGACACGGAGGGTGGACGTGGAGGCTGCCGCAGTCGGTGCATCGGAGTGGCGTGTAGTAAGTAGTTGGAACGGCTGTGGCTCACCCTCGGGGGGCAGGTCAGTACATGCAGCCTCAAGAGCGTCGGAAGGGATACATACGTGAAAGACGGACGTACAGAAAGCCAGTGACCCGGATACTCGAAGTCTCGAGCATGGAGGTACTTTCGTCTGGAGGTATACTTGGTTCAGCCGTCGTCGCACAGATGAACGCGCTCTCCGAGTCGATACGCTGCGCGCATGCCCCTCACACGGGCCCGCAATGACGATGACTTGGCACCCGTCATGTTCAAGGATGTCCTCCGACAGTCGACTCGGAAACCCGGATGTTCGACGCTCGACACCACGCAGGAGCTCGAGCTCCAATTCATAGAGGTGATCCGCGATGGCGGACAGGCGGTCTTCTCGATGCCCGAGAGGTCCGAGCAGCATTGATGCTGGGAGCGCGTCGCGAAGCCGAAGAGGATCCGCGAGTGGGAAAGGGTCCGGCAAGGAGGTTATCGCCGGAGAGCAAGGTTTGGTCGGCGGCGGTGTCGGGCTGTCAAGTCTATATGATAAGCTCAGGCTCTGGGAGCCTGGAGGATGAGTGAGTTGTTGCATACGTACTCTGACCGCGCGCATGTGGCCCGGCTGCCCCGGCAGTCCAGTGAGGATGTCCCAGGAGGAATGAGCGTGCCCATGCCACGTCCGCATGGACAGTGTCATTTGTAGCGCATCGCTGTCGTGCATGCACGGGGCTCAGAACGTCGGCTAACTTGTTCTCTAGCGTGGGTGCGAAGGAGGTTGAACGGGACGCCACTTACGCCGTGCTGGCTATATTCAGCGATACACTTGGTGTGGCTAATCCAGGAGCACATTTGCTGCTCGATGCAAGCCTGCGAGCCAGGATAGCGGCAAGAAGCCCAGCGGAGGAGCCCGAGCAAGTGAACGCGGTCGCAGAGTGTCGTCATGGGCGTCCAGAGAAGCATCCCGCGGCAACGTCCGGGACGAGTGGACGAGCGTGATTGGATCAGGTGTCGGCCTCTGTCCCTTCTCTGCTGCGTCCCGTTCGCCGTCCGCTGTTGGCTCGCCCGCCGTAGTGACTTGCAAGTCCCGGCCTCAGGCCGTCAAGCCGTGAGGCCGAGCCCTGGTGCAGGCCGGGACGAGACGGGCCTTTTCGAGGGCTTCTGAGGGCCTGACGGCTCGGCTCGAACATATATCAAGCCCGAGCCGAGCCGTCAGGCCGGGGCTTGAGCGCCGTGCTCATCCATGCACTACAGGCCCGCTTTGGCTGTAAAGGTATGTCAACTTTGATGGTTAACGCAGCAGTGTTCAACGGCTCATTAGCCATATTCACCCGGTCTTGTCGCTTCCTGCCACTCTCAGTGCGTAAGAGAACTAAGATACTCACTCATGCCCACAGGTCTGATCCCGCATATGCTCGGATGGCCCTCCTGAATGGTCATCATCATAATCAACCTCAGGTAACCCGTATAAACCTCAATGGAGCCTCTCAAAGCCCTCCGGTACGCGCATACTGAGTGAATCCCTCAGTCAATCAAAGCCGTGGCCCAGGCCGGGACAAGCCCCAAAGCCCGGCCTGAGACGTCCTCAGGGCCCGGCCTGAGGTTCGACCAAGCCCCGGCCACCTGAAGCCGGGCCAAAGCCCCGGGCTTCAGGCCGAGCCGGGACTTGCAAGTCACTAGCCCGCCGACTTGCACGAATCGAGCACGCGTGATATCGTGTCGTACACATCCTCGCTCCCAGAGCTGACGCGGACGCGCGACCCACGTCACCGCGGCGGCGCTGATCAACTTCTGCGAGAGCGTCGAGCGCGACCCCTGGACTCGATCGTCGAGCGGCTGCCAAAGCTGCTGCATCCGGCCGTGAGGGACGCGTCGAAGCAGCCCAAGCACGACAAGAGGGCCAGAAACGCACACGGAGACGCGGCTCGAGGCGCACCCGATGGACACGCGTATCGTGCAGAGCGGAGCTGGGGCAGACAACACGGCTAGGGGAGCAGAGAAGATGCAGCGTAGAGTGCCAGAGTGCGGGTGCACTGCGCGGGACGTGTACGCGTGCTGCGCTCGGCGGCCAGTAGCCTCGTGTCTGCGCTGACCCCTCGGAGCGTGCGCGAGATCTCCCAGGACGATCGTCTGCCTCAGTCTACGGAATGCCAGGACTCTCTACAGGGTGCCAGACTCTGGACACTGGCGGTATACGGTACAGTAGGACGCGGGGACTGTCCGTGTGTTCGCGCACTTGGGAGCAGAGGCCGCGATGTTCAGACACAGCGGACGAGAGGAACGGATGTATTCGAGGACTAGAGTACACATAATACCAGCTAATACATGCATGAACGCGTCGGAGGAGAGAACACACTCCGCGCGACCACAGACCACTGCGCGAGGTGCAGGGCGCCTATCCTGCCTGTCTCCTGTCTCCGACCACCACCTCCAACTCGCGTCGCTCTTCGTCTCCCTGCTCAACTTGCACACTCTGCACTGGGAACTGGTCAACACGCTTATGCTGTGCTCTAAACGACTCGTTGCTTACCAGGACTTTGGGGCTCGACATCCCGAGGACTGGAGGACTTAGGCTGGCTGGGGCCTGGGCCAGAGGAGCACGGGAAGCACCTGGGAGCTGGATGAGCGCGTATGCGTGGCTTAAACGGTGAGTTTTCTCTAGTATACTCTCGCTCTCTTGCTGCTGGGAGGATCGGGGTCGGTCTGATGTGCTGGCAGCGACCGGCCAAGGGCTGTCCGCGGAGACCGTCAGGCGGCGCAATCAGCTGTCGGAGACGACAGAATACGCAGCGAGGTAAGTACTCTACGCCCCGGATCGTCTCTGTTCGTGTTTGCAGGCTGCGGGACGCTGTAGCCTACGTCCGGGACGGCGTGCAGACACTGTGCCGGGGAATCTGTGCTCAGACTGGGTCAGAAGCTACTCTGGGAGTGCGAGCTGACCACACACGTACCTAGCTATGCCTCGCGGCTTTTCCCGGATCCAGATGGGAGGAACAACCGGATTGCGCCCGAGAGCACTGGACTCGAGGCACGTCTAGCCAGTCCACGGGCTGACGCGCCTCGAGCGGCCTTTTCAGCAGGCCTGTCTTCGTCAATCCGGAGGTCCAGAACGTCGGCGAAGGGCAGTCTGCGCAGGAAAGGTACGTGTGCGTCGTCTTACGAGCAAGCTGCGTGCTCACTGCACGCAGCAGCGTGGAGACCGCGCGTAGCGCGTTCGCTCCCGCCGCTGCACGCCACGTCATCCGCGTGTTGCCAGCACGCGGTCCCAGCAACCTGCTCTGAGCTAGCAGGTCAGAACAAGAAGCCATCCATTTGGGCGAAGACTCACGAAGCTTGTCGACGAAAGACGCGCTGCGCGCGTCCTCTCTCCTCCAGAGATCAGGGCGACAGCGAGCGGCGAGCACAGAGAAACGGCTCCGGGAAGCGACCCCGGCGTGCTGGCGAACAGCCCGGGAGCTCAGCATGGCCCAGGAAGATGTGCCCAGGAGCGCTGATGAACACCCGGGAGCTCGAACGCGGGCTCGACAGTGTGCCCGGGAGCGCTGGTGACGCGTCCACAAGCCGGCAGGAGGCGTAGCACGAAGTCAGTGAAAGCACCGCGATACGTGCCGTCCCGGTGACGTGCTGAGAGCCCCAAGTGACAGACAGGCGAGCAGGTCAAAACAGTACGCCGTCGGAAGCAGGTGAGGGGTACTCACGAAGCTCGACGACGAGGTCGTGCGTCACGCAGCCTCACTCCTCCAGAGTGCCGGGCTGCAGTTCACAGAGAGCAGAGAAACGGCTGCAGGAGACGACCGGGTGCAGTCGCGAGCAGCCCGGGAGCTTGACTTTGCCCTGGAGGACGTGCCCGGGAGCACTGGCGAACACCCCGGGAGCTCGAACGCGGGCCGGATGACGTCCCCGGGAGCGCTCTCTACGCATCCGCAACCAGGCGGAAGCTTGAGGGGGCAGCCACGAGCTCTCGGATACCGCGTCACAAAGGCCTCCGCACTACAGGAAGCAGAGATTAGGTGAGTACTTTGCGATAGTGGAGAGCTGACCGACCAACAGACCTCTATACAATCTTCAAGCCTCTGGTTGCCAGCTGGAGCTGTGACGATGTCGTACGTCGAGTTCGGGAGCTCGGTAGCAGCGTAGAGATGGCCGCAGAGAGCCGGAGAAGGGGTTGAACATTCGGGGCCTGCCACATCGCGGCTCTCGAACAGTGACGGGCAGCTCGCCCGGAGACGCGCCGAGCGCGAACGAACACAAGCCGCGATACCGGCCACGCGAGATTGAAGAGGTCGAAGGGGTACACGGCTCGTCGTCCACTTGAATCAACGCCGTTGCGTCGAGGCTGGACAACTAGAAGGTGAGCAATGTGCTCTGTGCATCGAGCACGACGACACCAACTCACCAGGGACTCAGGAGGGGTTCCGGACAGTCGCACACTCCTTGGGACACTTCTCGCGGCCGGGAGCGGCCTACGGTGTCGCAGCTTGTGCTCGGGAGGTAGAGCAAGTCGCCCCGGAGACTCTGTCGGCTCCCTGGCGTCCCCGCGATTGCACAGTGACGGCTTACAACCCGGGAGACACACCGACGGTGAGAGCATGCGCGCCCCGGTCTCGATGCGTCGCAGCGGGCCTGGAGGCGGCGATGAGTCGACGAGAAGACTGCAGGAGCGGGTACAAGGTGAGCGACTCATGCGTCAAAGAAGAAATAACTGACTTACAAGGTCTAGGGCGTGTCGTCTTGTGGACATCGGCACGATGGCGTGACCTTCGACGCGGTGGTGCGTGCCCGGGAGGACGTCCGGAGTTGGCTCATACTTGCAGCTCCGGGCATGTGAGTCGTTGTCGAAGGCGGGGTACTCGAAGACAGCGCATGCGCTCAGATGAAAACGATCCGCCCGGGTGGCGGGCGTAGTGCCTCGGTCGCAGTACCCGTCCGCATGCCGCTGCTTCGCTCATGACGAGCGTTCGCAGTATGCTGATATTGTCTGCGTCAGACTATGCAGAGACAAGAGCAAGAAAGGTGCGTACCTTATGTCCTCCTCAAGCACGTCACTCCGCCATTTTCCGGGCTGCGCGTCAGGGTCGAAGGTGGGCTCGTTGGGAAGTGGGAAGGCAGGGCGGGTGGTCGGCTGAGATGTGCGTGCAGTAGCGGTGACGGAAGGACACAGTCGAGGCTATATGAAGTCCAGTCAGCGACGAAAGGACATGTAGCGAGCATGAGGAGCGTTGAATGGATTGAGTTCGACACTTACAGCGAGATGAGTGTCGAGTGCGGTGTGGCAAACGGCATGGTGAAAACGTAGGGTAGTGCGGTGGGTCGGACAGAGACCAGTGTGGTGCAGACGATAGACATGGTGGCGGAGGAGGTACGAAGAGGGAGAGGTGGAAGCATGTCGGCAGAAGCAGGCCTGGGCTAGACACGTAGTAAGACTTGTTGCCAGCAGGGGAGAGACGGCGTGACCCGGCCGCAGAGGTGGCTGTGAGCGAACATTTAACCTCGCTTCTGCGGGGCCGCTGGCCATCCGGCCAATTTGCAATGTAATGCGCAAACATTTGACTGATGAATTATCTCCAAGCGAGCCCCATTCTCGAGTGTCACGACATATGAGTCATTAGACAGTGAGTATGATATTAAACGAACAGAAAGGCAGCAAAGCAGCGAACAAACGCAATGGACTACAATCGATCAATTCTCATCCTCAGTCCAGTCCGAGATGTCGTCCTCCAACTCCGTGCCCAGAGACAAGACCCGGAGGCCCGTCTCGTACCAGCCAAGCCGGATCCCCTGCAGTGTGTGAATCTGCGGTCGCGGTCCCTTCACAGGCGGTGTCGGGTCAGCTGCAACCTCCGCATCGACCGCGGTCTCGAGCTCATCAGAGATCTTCTTTGCGCTCTTCGGGCCATCGCGGACATGGCGAGGAGGGATGACTGTCCCGCTGTTGGTACGCCGGATCTTCACCCGCTTGCCGATATTGTCGTAGCCGAGTCGAGGCTCGGGTGCCGGGAAGAGCGGTCCCGGGCAGATGCTCGCAGCGTCGAACCGCGCAGTACGCAGCTGCTCTTCAGTCGCCTTGACAAAGTAGAGCTTTGGCGGCTTGGCCTCGAGAAGCTGAAGGAGCTTGTGCAGGGCCTTCATCCCAGGAGCACCTTTACTGCTGAGGTTCGCAAACGAATACTCGGCCGGCCAGCCGATGAGAAGGACACCAAGTGGCACGGCGACGGAGTCCCGGAAGGGGAGAAGTCCCCAATGCATCTTGGCATTGTGCACACCGGATGTACCGGCTGCATGGGAGAGACATGAGCTCGGGTTTCAGTTCCGAGACCATGGGTCTGGGGTGGGAAAGTACGTACCGAGAGATGCATCCAGTAGCATGCGAACAGAGCCCCGGATCCTGGCCTCTTCAGTCTTGTATGAACGCTTTGGTGGAGGGTCTGGTTGTGACTGGAGGAGAGCAGTATGAAGGGAGCAGTGTACGGGATGACCGGACGGTGTAAGGAAGGAGAGAGGACGACGAGTAGTTGTAGCAACCATGGGGCGTTCGGCTGAGATGGACGTAGAATTGACCACACAGCTCGAAGACTCGAAGCTCATGCTTAGATGATGGTATGCTGGTGTATTTATACCCATACATGCTTCTCACAGTTCGTTTCATGGCCAAAGTCACTGCAGACTCGTGCGCACGCTGAGGGGAGAACGAACTTCATGCGGCAAAGTAGCCATCTGCCGGAGACCTCCTGAGCTCTGCTGCCAGTACCGCTACCGGGCAAATTCTGGAAGTTGTATGATGCACGTCCAGACGTGTTCTGACTGTATTGGCTTGGCAAACCACCTGAAGACCCTCTGAAGGCTCACCGGTGCAGCGGATCCATCGCGTATAGCAGACTAACTACCATCCATGCGACCCTGTCTCCGAGATGAAACACTGGACATGGCCGGCCAGTGAGAACAGCTCACCCAAGCGAGCGAAGAACAAGTTCATATACTCATGAGTAATACATGAAGTCCAGGGGGAAGCAGAATCGTCAGACCCATAAATGAGTACTACATACAATCTGACTGTCCTGCAGCTTGAGCTCGATGCCTGCGACGTCTGTGCCCAGTGAGCATGACAGCGGCGATGTACGCACACTTCAGACAAATTCAAAGTGACAAAGCGGCCTGCGGAACCCATCAATCCTCATAATGTCTTCTAAGCTTAGAGCCGTCGCGTACTTGGTATTCTCACACCGCCCAGCCTGTTTCGAGCCAATATTCCTCACATCTGGTTCTGCCGTCATCACACTGCCAGGGGAACTGGGGTGGGGGTGATCCTCTCCAACCAATAGAACGGAGCTGAGCCGACTTGGAACATGGTGTTCAGAGTCCAGACTCCGCGAGTGGTCATGTACGCGGACCGTACTGAGAACTTGTATGACATACCCTGTACCCAGTACCGTACCGAGGACTCCGGCTGTACGTACTACAAATGCCTCCCAGGAGATTCTAGCCTCTAGGACGACTCATCCGACGGAATGGGCTGCGTGGCATGCAATGACCATAGGACTCATCTCCGTCAGCTTCGGCTCCGATGACTCGCATACGGCAAGGGATGGACTCGGGGCTGCTCATCGTGGGGGTAGGCCATGCTTTTGCAATGGCTTGTGGATATACTCCCAGAGTCCGAGTCGCATCATGTACCACCGCATGCCTATGTCACTGTGCATCGGTCTCGACGTTCTCCGCAAATGCAACCCGTGCCATTTCCAGCCATGTCGCTGGCGGACTCGGATGCGCTCCCGGGATCATCTCGCTCACCAACTGGCGACAGGCAGGCTGCCGAAGCCACTGCGTCGCTGCCTATGTCGGTGACTCGGTTCTGCCATCCGGTACACTGCCCTGTGTACCACTTGAAACATGGAGCCCTGACTCGGCCGTGAAACAAACCAGTAGGTCGCACAAGTCACACAAGTTACGCGGACAGAAGAAGACACGCAGCTCTATTCACCATCCTGGAAAATGAACACTGAACCACATGCAAACCTACCGCACACAATGTCAGTACCCAGTACCTCCCGGACTGGCTACTGCATAGACCAGGAGGACTCTGACTCCCGACTCCCAAGCCCGACGCAGCCGCGGCCGCCAAGCCCCACCATCAACATGCAATCTCGTCTGCCGGGTGTCCTGCCATCCAAAGGTGGAATATCTACCAGCCGCGAGCACTTGAGTCTTGAATGTTTCAGACTTACGACCGAGGAACCGGAGCCGGCGCGTATCCCCGCCCCACATCCGCTGTCCACTTCGAAGTGCGACATCGACGCCGAGCACGATGCCCCGGGCTGCAGACTGCAGAGGACGAGAATGCCTGCGAGTTTGTCACGGCACGAGTCGTACACTGGCCAAGACAGCGACGTTCTTGTCTGCATCACTCGTCCGCCGTTCCTCCTTGCCCAGGCTGCTTGATGTGCAAGTCCGCCGCTTGAGGTGCACGGTGCTCGATTCCGGGACGGCCGCTGCAACTTGGTCCGCTGCTTAGCGGCGTCCGCTCTGTGAGCATTGAGCACCAGTGCAGGGAGCACGCCTCGAGGCTCGCGGTTCGCCGCGTCCATGCGACCCGCAAGACCGTGTTCCAGGCCGTGCCGCACCCTGAGCGATACTACGTCAAGCCTGCTTCGTTAGCCGCAGCGCACGATGTTTTGAATGGGCCGAGTGTGTTGAACCTGCGCGTACACTCGTGCTGCTGGGTATCGCGATCTCCGCCGTTCGACTTCCGCCATGGGACATTCTACCCGTCCAGCGTGACGTGTCCGGGCTCCCATGCCCGAGGACCCTGTTCCAGTCTGCCGTTTGCGCAAGATGAGTCTGTAGCCGTCAAACGGCGGTCCGCGTTCGCTTCTGCTGCACGCTGACGTGACTATGTGTGCGTCATGCTTCTGGCTCAGTGGCTCCGTCTTGGTCTTGAGTCACCGCCCTTCAGACCGGCGAATGAGTCGGACAGGTGGCCTGCCATGTGCACGCTGCAGCCGCTCTCTAGAGGGAGAGAGAGTCAGCCGTTCGCAACGCCGAGAGTCGGTCTGCGACGGGACACACAAACGAATTCGAATCAGTGCCCAGCGTGCAACCGAGGCGGAGCGGACGAGCGCCGCAGTGCCTCCAGCCGAATACACGTAGTGCAAAAACACAGCGTCTGCCCGGGGGCCGCGTCGCGTCAGTGAGTGTGACACATGGCGCGTTAGGCGGTGCGCTGGGAGTATAAGTACTGCAGAGAAGGATGGGATGGGTCAGGGTGCTGCTCAGTACTCACCTCGTCTCTGCTCGCACCTCGCTCTTCTCACCGCTCTGTCCGGTCTGCTGCTCACTCTCGCCCTACAGCTTGTCTCCGTCGCCGCAGTCGTCGTCCATGGCCTGGTGATGTCCGTCGCCGTCAAGATGCTGCTGCTAGTCGTGCGAGTCCACACCGATGGGTTTCTTCGTGTACGAGCTTCGCTTTCGCGGTTCTTGTCCTTCAGCATACTGACGAGATGTTTAGATCTACTCCTTGAGGTACGTTGACCGCGTGCCCGGGAGGTGGTTGACGCGAGGTGCGGCGATGGAGTTGGGAGAGTGAACTGGGGGCGGTATGTCCGGGTACGTGTCAGGTCGTGTCGCGCTCGTTTCGTCCACACCCCGCTAACTGGGATCCGCGATGACGGCAGTTACTGACGTCGAGCTAGCGTCGTTCTCGGGAGGTCGGGGAGTATTGTGCGACACAACTGGATGGACAAGGGCGTGACGGTAAGCTGTGGGCACAGTAGTAATGTACGCAGTACGTACGGCGTCAATGCACATGAGTTCTCGGGCCAGCTTCGCGCGGAGACGGGATGCGCGAGCCCCAGGGGAGGGACGCGCCAGAGTCCAACGCCATGTCCAGGTGCCATGCAGTCCTTCGACAGGCTCGTCGCAGCGGGCGTCCAGGTGGCGGCCGAAGGGTCGAGGCGATGTGTTCACGACGAGAGAGGTGCGATTAGAGGGCGTGAGAGAGAGCCGGAAGCGAGGAGCTCTTGTAAGCGGCGAGATAGAACGCGTAGGGCGTTGCAGCAGCAGTCACACTGGCTGAAGGGCTCTGCAGGCGGGCTTGAGACGGAGGATGCTCCAGTCGCCCTGGTAGATCATGGACTTGATGCTGTTCCCGACGTACGTGACCTTCTGCCCGACGTCGTCCCTGCCGCGCATCGAGTTCGCCGAGTACTGCGCGTTGCCCACCATCCCGCACAATGTCAGCGCCTGCCCGAGTCTCACAAGCAAGCCGGACAGCGGACACGCACCTTCGTCGCGACGACCATCTGGTCCCTGATCCCGCGCGTCTCCATCCACTCGCCGATGAATGCCTCCGAGCTCCCGTCCTGGTACGAGTTCGCGGTGTCGATGAAGTTCCCGCCCGCGTCGTAGTACGCGTCGAGCAGCGCGAAGCTCGAGGCCTTGTCCATCGCGCCCGCGCCGAACTTGGCCCACTGGTCGCCGATGCTCATGCCCCCGAGGCAGATCGGCGAGACGTGCACGCCTGCGAGGGGCGCGAGCTGGCGGTAGCGGCCGAGGCGCGTCGGCGGGGGAGGCGCGGGGGTGAAGATCGTAGCCATGGGTGTGTGTCTCAGGTGCGTCGGATCTCGAGTGTCGAGTGTCGAGCTACTTATGGGGTGAGTGTCAGTATCGGCCGCATTTATACAGCACGCAGCACCCACCGGTATCCCCGCGGCCAAGCCACCTCAAGGCGCAACGCTTCGCCCGTCTGTGTAGTCTGCGAAGGAGGGATAACCCACCTCGCACCGATCCACCCTCGTTCGAACTTCTAAATATACGTGAGTGCGGTGGGTCAGTGGTCACGATGGCGAGCACCCATTGCAAGTTCACATGTCGGCGATGAGTCCCTGCGCCAGCAGCCCACTGCCCTCCGAGAGACCGCGTCCAGCGCGATAACTATGCTCAGTGCCAGTAGATGAACGACGTCGGGGTTAGGCTTGGCGGGGTGGACGCCAAGCCAACCTGTAACCCACTGAACGAAACAGCAGGAAGCGGCTCGTGGACCCACATATTCGCCCGGGGCCGAGCACGTGGCGCCTGCCGTCGGGTCTGCAGTGGCAGCAGTGCCCTGTGCAGATTCTGGCAGACGGACCTGTGTCGCTCTGTCTGCACGAGATCGGAGGCACGCAGCTCTCGACGGCTCTCCTGCTGGTGTTGGTGCAGTTCCAGTTCGAGCGCAGGCTCGGAATATCGGGGGTCGGGTACGTGAGGGGGGACACCAGTCACTGTGCTGTCCGTAGGGTGCAAATTCGAATAGAGAGGCGGCGACTCAGACACGGAGGGTGGACGTGGAGGCTGCCGCAGTCGGTGCATCGGAGTGGCGTGTAGTAAGTAGTTGGAACGGCTGTGGCTCACCCTCGGGGGGCAGGTCAGTACATGCAGCCTCAAGAGCGTCGGAAGGGATACATACGTGAAAGACGGACGTACAGAAAGCCAGTGACCCGGATACTCGAAGTCTCGAGCATGGAGGTACTTTCGTCTGGAGGTATACTTGGTTCAGCCGTCGTCGCACAGATGAACGCGCTCTCCGAGTCGATACGCTGCGCGCATGCCCCTCACACGGGCCCGCAATGACGATGACTTGGCACCCGTCATGTTCAAGGATGTCCTCCGACAGTCCGACTCGGAAACCCGGATGTTCGACGCTCGACACCACGCAGGAGCTCGAGCTCCAATTCATAGAGGTGATCCGCGATGGCGGACAGGCGGTCTTCTCGATGCCCGAGAGGTCCGAGCAGCATTGATGCTGGGAGCGCGTCGCGAAGCCGAAGAGGATCCGCGAGTGGGAAAGGGTCCGGCAAGGAGGTTATCGCCGGAGAGCAAGGTTTGGTCGGCGGCGGTGTCGGGCTGTCAAGTCTATATGATAAGCTCAGGCTCTGGGAGCCTGGAGGATGAGTGAGTTGTTGCATACGTACTCTGACCGCGCGCATGTGGCCCGGCTGCCCCGGCAGGCAGTCCAGTGAGGATGTCCCAGGAGGAATGAGCGTGCCCATGCCACGTCCGCATGGACAGTGTCATTTGTAGCGCATCGCTGTCGTGCATGCACGGGGCTCAGAACGTCGGCTAACTTGTTCTCTAGCGTGGGTGCGAAGGAGGTTGAACGGGACGCCACTTACGCCGTGCTGGCTATATTCAGCGATACACTTGGTGTGGCTAATCCAGGAGCACATTTGCTGCTCGATGCAAGCCTGCGAGCCAGGATAGCGGCAAGAAGCCCAGCGGAGGAGCCCGAGCAAGTGAACGCGGTCGCAGAGTGTCGTCATGGGCGTCCAGAGAAGCATCCCGCGGCAACGTCCGGGACGAGTGGACGAGCGTGATTGGATCAGGTGTCGGCCTCTGTCCCTTCTCTGCTGCGTCCCGTTCGCCGTCCGCTGTTGGCTCGCCCGCCGTAGTGACTTGCAAGTCCCGGCCTCAGGCCGTCAAGCCGTGAGGCCGAGCCCTGGTGCAGGCCGGGACGAGACGGGCCTTTTCGAGGGCTTCTGAGGGCCTGACGGCTCGGCTCGAACATATATCAAGCCCGAGCCGAGCCGTCAGGCCGGGGCTTGAGCGCCGTGCTCATCCATGCACTACAGGCCCGCTTTTGGCTGTAAAGGTATGTCAACTTTGATGGTTAACGCAGTGTTCAACGGCTCATTAGCCATATTCACCCGGTCTTGTCGCTTCCTGCCACTCTCAGTGCGTAAGAGAACTAAGATACTCACTCATGCCCACAGGTCTGATCCCGCATATGCTCGGATGGCCCTCCTGAATGGTCATCAATTCATAATCAACCTCAGGTAACCCGTATAAACCTCAATGGAGCCTCTCAAAGCCCTCCGGTACGCGCATACTGAGTGAATCCCTCAGTCAATCAAAGCCGTGGCCCAGGCCGGGACAAGCCCCAAAGCCCGGCCTGAGACGTCCTCAGGGCCCGGCCTGAGGTTCGACCAAGCCCCGGCCACCTGAAGCCGGGCCAAAGCCCCGGGCTTCAGGCCGAGCCGGGACTTGCAAGTCACTAGCCCGCCGACTTGCACGAATCGAGCACGCGTGATATCGTGTCGTACACATCCTCGCTCCCAGAGCTGACGCGGACGCGCGACCCACGTCACCGCGGCGGCGCTGATCAACTTCTGCGAGAGCGTCGAGCGCGACCCCTGGACTCGATCGTCGAGCGGCTGCCAAAGCTGCTGCATCCGGCCGTGAGGGACGCGTCGAAGCAGCCCAAGCACGACAAGAGGGCCAGAAACGCACACGGAGACGCGGCTCGAGGCGCACCCGATGGACACGCGTATCGTGCAGAGCGGAGCTGGGGCAGACAACACGGCTAGGGGAGCAGAGAAGATGCAGCGTAGAGTGCCAGAGTGCGGGTGCACTGCGCGGGACGTGTACGCGTGCTGCGCTCGGCGGCCAGTAGCCTCGTGTCTGCGCTGACCCCTCGGAGCGTGCGCGAGATCTCCCAGGACGATCGTCTGCCTCAGTCTACGGAATGCCAGGACTCTCTACAGGGTGCCAGGACTCTGGACACTGGCGGTATACGGTACAGTAGGACGCGGGGACTGTCCGTGTGTTCGCGCACTTGGGAGCAGAGGCCGCGATGTTCAGACACAGCGGACGAGAGGAACGGATGTATTCGAGGACTAGAGTACACATAATACCAGCTAATACATGCATGAACGCGTCGGAGGAGAGAACACCACTCCGCGCGACCACAGACCACTGCGCGAGGTGCAGGGCGCCTATCCTGCCTGTCTCCTGTCTCCGACCACCACCTCCAACTCGCGTCGCTCTTCGTCTCCCTGCTCAACTTGCACACTCTGCACTGGGAACTGGTCAACACGCTTATGCTGTGCTCTAAACGACTCGTTGCTTACCAGGGACTTTGGGGCTCGACATCCCGAGGACTGGAGACTTAGGCTGGCTGGGGCCTGGGCCAGAGGAGCACGGGAAGCACCTGGGAGCTGGATGAGCGCGTATGCGTGGCTTAAACGGTGAGTTTTCTCTAGTATACTCTCGCTCTCTTGCTGCTGGGAGGATCGGGGTCGGTCTGATGTGCTGGCAGCGACCGGCCAAGGTCTGTCCGCGGAGACCGTCAGGCGGCGCAATCAGCTGTCGGAGACGACAGAATACGCAGCGAGGTAAGTACTCTACGCCCCGGATCGTCTCTGTTCGTGTTTGCAGGCTGCGGGACGCTGTAGCCTACGTCCGGGACGGCGTGCAGACACTGTGCCGGGGAATCTGTGCTCAGACTGGGTCAGAAGCTACTCTGGGAGTGCGAGCTGACCACACACGTACCTAGCTATGCCTCGCGGCTTTTCCCGGATCCAGATGGGAGGAACAACCGGATTGCGCCCGAGAGCACTGGACTCGAGGCACGTCTAGCCAGTCCACGGGCTGACGCGCCTCGAGCGGCCTTTTCAGCAGGCCTGTCTTCGTCAATCCGGAGGTCCAGAACGTCGGCGAAGGGCAGTCTGCGCAGGAAAGGTACGTGTGCGTCGTCTTACGAGCAAGCTGCGTGCTCACTGCACGCAGCAGCGTGGAGACCGCGCGTAGCGCGTTCGCTCCCGCCGCTGCACGCCACGTCATCCGCGTGTTGCCAGCACGCGGTCCCAGCAACCTGCTCTGAGCTAGCAGGTCAGAACAAGAAGCCATCCATTTGGGCGAAGACTCACGAAGCTTGTCGACGAAAGACGCGCTGCGCGCGTCCTCTCTCCTCCAGAGATCAGGGCGACAGCGAGCGGCGAGCACAGAGAAACGGCTCCGGGAAGCGACCCCGGCGTGCTGGCGAACAGCCCGGGAGCTCAGCATGGCCCAGGAAGATGTGCCCAGGAGCGCTGATGAACACCCGGGAGCTCGAACGCGGGCTCGACAGTGTGCCCGGGAGCGCTGGTGACGCGTCCACAAGCCGGCAGGAGGCGTAGCACGAAGTCAGTGAAAGCACCGCGATACGTGCCGTCCCGGTGACGTGCTGAGAGCCCCAAGTGACAGACAGGCGAGCAGGTCAAAACAGTACGCCGTCGGAAGCAGGTGAGGGGTACTCACGAAGCTCGACGACGAGGTCGTGCGTCACGCAGCCTCACTCCTCCAGAGTGCCGGGCTGCAGTTCACAGAGAGCAGAGAAACGGCTGCAGGAGACGACCGGGTGCAGTCGCGAGCAGCCCGGGAGCTTGACTTTGCCCTGGAGGACGTGCCCGGAGCACTGGCGAACACCCCGGGAGCTCGAACGCGGGCCGGATGACGTCCCCGGGAGCGCTCTCTACGCATCCGCAACCAGGCGGAAGCTTGAGGGGGCAGCCACGAGCTCTCGGATACCGCGTCACAAAGGCCTCCGCACTACAGGAAGCAGAGATTAGGTGAGTACTTTGCGATAGTGGAGAGCTGACCGACCAACAGACCTCTATACAATCTTCAAGCCTCTGGTTGCCAGCTGGAGCTGTGACGATGTCGTACGTCGAGTTCGGGAGCTCGGTAGCAGCGTAGAGATGGCCGCAGAGAGCCGGAGAAGGGGTTGAACATTCGGGGCCTGCCACATCGCGGCTCTCGAACAGTGACGGGCAGCTCGCCCGGAGACGCGCCGAGCGCGAACGAACACAAGCCGCGATACCGGCCACGCGAGATTGAAGAGGTCGAAGGGGTACACGGCTCGTCGTCCACTTGAATCAACGCCGTTGCGTCGAGGCTGGACAACTAGAAGGTGAGCAATGTGCTCTGTGCATCGAGCACGACGACACCAACTCACCAGGGACTCAGGAGGGGTTCCGGACAGTCGCACACTCCTTGGGACACTTCTCGCGGCCGGGAGCGGCCTACGGTGTCGCAGCTTGTGCTCGGGAGGTAGAGCAAGTCGCCCCGGAGACTCTGTCGGCTCCCTGGCGTCCCCGCGATTGCACAGTGACGGCTTACAACCCGGGAGACACACCGACGGTGAGAGCATGCGCGCCCCGGTCTCGATGCGTCGCAGCGGGCCTGGAGGCGGCGATGAGTCGACGAGAAGACTGCAGGAGCGGGTACAAGGTGAGCGACTCATGCGTCAAAGAAGAAATAACTGACTTACAAGGTCTAGGGCGTGTCGTCTTGTGGACATCGGCACGATGGCGTGACCTTCGACGCGGTGGTGCGTGCCCGGGAGGACGTCCGGAGTTGGCTCATACTTGCAGCTCCGGGCATGTGAGTCGTTGTCGAAGGCGGGGTACTCGAAGACAGCGCATGCGCTCAGATGAAAACGATCCGCCGGGTGGCGGGCGTAGTGCCTCGGTCGCAGTACCCGTCCGCATGCCGCTGCTTCGCTCATGACGAGCGTTCGCAGTATGCTGATATTGTCTGCGTCAGACTATGCAGAGACAAGAGCAAGAAAGGTGCGTACCTTATGTCCTCCTCAAGCACGTCACTCCGCCATTTTCCGGGCTGCGCGTCAGGGTCGAAGGTGGGCTCGTGGGAAGTGGGAAGGCAGGGCGGGTGGTCGGCTGAGATGTGCGTGCAGTAGCGGTGACGGAAGGACACAGTCGAGGCTATATGAAGTCCAGTCAGCGACGAAGGACATGTAGCGAGCATGAGGAGCGTTGAATGGATTGAGTTCGACACTTACAGCGAGATGAGTGTCGAGTGCGGTGTGGCAAACGGCATGGTGAAAACGTAGGGTAGTGCGGTGGGTCGGACAGAGACCAGTGTGGTGCAGACGATAGACATGGTGGCGGAGGAGGTACGAAGAGGGAGAGGTGGAAGCATGTCGGCAGAAGCAGGCCTGGGCTAGACACGTAGTAAGACTTGTTGCCAGCAGGGAGAGACGGCGTGACCCCGGCCAGAGGTGGCTGTGAGCGAACATTTAACCTCGCTTCTGCGGGGCCGCTGGCCATCCGGCCAATTTGCAATGTAATGCGCAAACATTTGACTGATGAATTATCTCCAAGCGAGCCCCATTCTCGAGTGTCACGACATATGAGTCATTAGACAGTGAGTATGATATTAAACGAACAGAAAGGCAGCAAAGCAGCGAACAAACGCAATGGACTACAATCGATCAATTCTCATCCTCAGTCCAGTCCGAGATGTCGTCCTCCAACTCCGTGCCCAGAGACAAGACCGGAGGCCCGTCTCGTACCAGCCAAGCCGGATCCCCTGCGTGTGTGAATCTGCGGTCGCGGTCCCTTCACAGGCGGTGTCGGGTCAGCTGCAACCTCCGCATCGACCGCGGTCTCGAGCTCATCAGAGATCTTCTTTGCGCTCTTCGGGCCATCGCGGACATGGCGAGGAGGGATGACTGTCCCGCTGTTGGTACGCCGGATCTTCACCCGCTTGCCGATATTGTCGTAGCCGAGTCGAGGCTCGGGTGCCGGGAAGAGCGGTCCCGGGCAGATGCTCGCAGCGTCGAACCGCGCAGTACGCAGCTGCTCTTCAGTCGCCTTGACAAAGTAGAGCTTTGGCGGCTTGGCCTCGAGAAGCTGAAGGAGCTTGTGCAGGGCCTTCATCCCAGGCACCTTTACTGCTGAGGTTCGCAAACGAATACTCGGCCGGCCAGCCGATGAGAAGGACACCAAGTGGCACGGCGACGGAGTCCCGGAAGGGGAGAAGTCCCAATGCATCTTGGCATTGTGCACACCGGATGTACCGGCTGCATGGGAGAGACATGAGCTCGGGTTTCAGTTCCGAGACCATGGGTCTGGGGTGGGAAAGTACGTACCGAGAGATGCATCCAGTAGCATGCGAACAGAGCCCCGGATCCTGGCCTCTTCAGTCTTGTATGAACGCTTTGGTGGAGGGTCTGGTTGTGACTGGAGGAGAGCAGTATGAAGGAGCAGTGTACGGGATGACCGGACGGTGTAAGGAAGGAGAGAGGACGACGAGTTTGTAGCAACCATGGGGCGTTCGGCTGAGATGGACGTAGAATTGACCACACAGCTCGAAGACTCGAAGCTCATGCTTAGATGATGGTATGCTGGTGTATTTATACCCATACATGCTTCTCACAGTTCGTTTCATGGCCAAAGTCACTGCAGACTCGTGCGCACGCTGAGGGGAGAACGAACTTCATGCGGCAAAGTAGCCATCTGCCGGAGACCTCCTGAGCTCTGCTGCCAGTACCGCTACCGGGCAAATTCTGGAAGTTGTATGATGCACTTCCAGACGTGTTCTGACTGTATGGCTTGGCAAACCACCTGAAGACCCTCTGAAGGCTCACCGGTGCAGCGGATCCATCGCGTATAGCAGACTAACTACCATCCATGCGACCCTGTCTCCGAGATGAAACACTGGACATGGCCGGCCAGTGAGAACAGCTCACCCAAGCGAGCGAAGAACAAGTTCATATACTCATGAGTAATACATGAAGTCCAGGGGGAAGCAGAATCGTCAGACCCATAAATGAGTACTACATACAATCTGACTGTCCTGCAGCTTGAGCTCGATGCCTGCGACGTCTGTGCCCAGTGAGCATGACAGCGGCGATGTACGCACACTTCAGACAAATTCAAAGTGACAAAGCGGCCTGCGGAACCCATCAATCCTCATAATGTCTTCTAAGCTTAGAGCCGTCGCGTACTTGGTATTCTCACACCGCCCAGCCGTTTCGAGCCAATATTCCTCACATCTGGTTCTGCCGTCATCACACTGCCAGGGGAACTGGGGGGGGGTGATCCTCTGCAACCAATAGAACGGAGCTGAGCCGACTTGGAACATGGTGTTCAGAGTCCAGACTCCGCGAGTGGTCATGTACGCGGACCGTACTGAGAACTTGTATGACATACCCTGTACCCAGTACCGTACCGAGGACTCCGGCTGTACGTACTACAAATGCCTCCCAGGAGATTCTAGCCTCTAGGACGACTCATCCGACGGAACGGGCTGCGTGGCATGCAATGACCATAGGACTCATCTCCGTCAGCTTCGGCTCCGATGACTCGCATACGGCAAGGGATGGACTCGGGGCTGCTCATCGTGGGGTAGGCCATGCTTTTGCAATGGCTTGTGGATATACTCCCAGAGTCCGAGTCGCATCATGTACCACCGCATGCCTATGTCACTGTGCATCGGTCTCGACGTTCTCCGCAAATGCAACCCGTGCCATTTCCAGCCATGTCGCTGGCGGACTCGGATGCGCTCCCGGGATCATCTCGCTCACCAACTGGCGACAGGCAGGCTGCCGAAGCCACTGCGTCGCTGCCTATGTCGGTGACTCGGTTCTGCCATCCGGTACACTGCCCTGTGTACCACTTGAAACATGGAGCCCTGACTCGGCCGTGAAACAAACCAGTAGGTCGCACAAGTCACACAAGTTACGCGGACAGAAGAAGACACGCAGCTCTATTCACCATCCTGGAAAATGAACACTGAACCACATGCAAACCTACCGCACACAATGTCAGTACCCAGTACCTCCCGGACTGGCTACTGCATAGACCAGGAGGACTCTGACTCCCGACTCCCAAGCCCGACGCAGCCGCGGCCGCCAAGCCCCACCATCAACATGCAATCTCGTCTGCCGGGTGTCCTGCCATCCAAAGGTGGAATATCTACCAGCCGCGAGCACTTGAGTCTTGAATGTTTCAGACTTACGACCGAGGAACCGGAGCCGGCGCGTATCCCCGCCCCACATCCGCTGTCCACTTCGAAGTGCGACATCGACGCCGAGCACGATGCCCCGGGCTGCAGACTGCAGAGGAGAGAATGCTGCGAGTTTGTCACGGCACGAGTCGTACACTGGCCAAGACAGCGACGTTCTTGTCTGCATCACTCGTCCGCCGTTCCTCCTTGCCCAGGCTGCTTGATGTGCAAGTCCGCCGCTTGAGGTGCACGGTGCTCGATTCCGGGACGGCCGCTGCAACTTGGTCCGCTGCTTAGCGGCGTCCGCTCTGTGAGCATTGAGCACCAGTGCAGGGAGCACGCCTCGAGGCTCGCGGTTCGCCGCGTCCATGCGACCCGCAAGACCGTGTTCCAGGCCGTGCCGCACCCTGAGCGATACTACGTCAAGCCGCTTCGTTAGCCGAGCGCACGATGTTTTGAATGGGCCGAGTGTGTTGAACCGGCGTACCTCGTGCTGCTGGGTATCGCGATCTCCGCCGTTCGACTCCGCCATGGGACATTCTACCCGTCCAGCGTGACGTGTCCGGGCTCCCATGCCCGAGACCCTGTTCCAGTCTGCCGTTTCGCAAGATGAGTCTGTAGCCGTCAAACGGCGGTCCGCGTTCGCTTCTGCTGCACGCTGACGTGACTATGTGTGCGTCATGCTTCTGGCTCAGTGGCTCCGTCTTGTCGTTGAGTCACCGCCCTTCAGACCGGCGAATGAGTCGGACAGGTGGCCTCCATGTGCAGCGCTGCAGCCGCTCTCTAGAGGGAGAGAGATCAGCCGTTCGCAACGCCGAGAGTCGGTCTGCGACGGGACACACAAACGAATTCGAATCAGTGCCCAGCGTGCAACCGAGGCGGAGCGGACGAGCGCCGCAGTGCCTCCAGCCGAATACACGTAGTGCAAAAACACAGCGTTGCCCGGGGGCCGCGTCGCGTCAGTGAGTGTGACACATGGCGCGTTAGGCGGTGCGCTGGGAGTATAAGTACTGCAGAGAAGGATGGGATGGGTCAGGGTGCTGCTCAGTACTCACCTCGTCTCTGCTCGCACCTCGCTCTTCTCACCGCTCTGTCCGTCTGCTGCTCACTCTCGCCCTACAGCTTGTCTCCGTCGCCGCAGTCGTCGTCCATGGCCTGGTGATTCCGTCGCCGTCAAGATGCTGCTGCTAGTCGTGCGAGTCCACACCGATGGTTTCTTCGTGTACGAGCTTCGCTTTCGCGGTTCTTGTCCTTCAGCATACTGACGAGATGTTTAGATCTACTCCTTGAGGTACGTTGACCGCGTGCCCGGAGGTGGTTGACGCGAGGTGCGGCGATGGAGTTGGAGAGTGAACTGGGGGCGGTATGTCCGGTACGTGGCAGGTCGTCGCGCTCGTTTCGTCCACACCCCGCTAACTGGGATCCGCGATGACGGCAGTTACTGACGTCGAGCTAGCGTCGTCTCGGGAGGTCGGGGAGTATGTGCGACACAACTGGATGGACAAGGGCGTGACGGTAAGCTTGGGCACAGTATAATGTACGCAGTACGTACGGCGTCAATGCACATGAGTTCTCGGGCCAGCTTCGCGCGGAGACGGATGCGCGAGCCCAGGGGAGGGACGCGCCAGAGTCCAACGCCATGTCCAGGTGCCATGCAGTCCTTCGACAGGCTCGTCGCAGCGGGCGTCCAGGTGGCGGCCGAAGGGTCGAGGCGATGTGTTCACGACGAGAGAGGGCGATTAGAGGGCGTGAGAGAGAGCCGGAAGCGAGGAGCTCTGTAAGCGGCGAGATAGAACGCGTAGGGCGTTGCAGCAGCAGTCACACTGGCTGAAGGGCTCTGCAGGCGGGCTTGAGACGGAGGATGCTCCAGTCGCCCTGGTAGATCATGGACTTGATGCTGTTCCCGACGTACGTGACCTTCTGCCCGACGTCGTCCCTGCCGCGCATCGAGTTCGCCGAGTACTGCGCGTTGCCCACCATCCCGCACAATGTCAGCGCCTGCCCGAGTCTCACAAGCAAGCCGGACAGCGGACACGCACCTTCGTCGCGACGACCATCTGGTCCCTGATCCCGCGCGTCTCCATCCACTCGCCGATGAATGCCTCCGAGCTCCCGTCCTGGTACGAGTTCGCGGTGTCGATGAAGTTCCCGCCCGCGTCGTAGTACGCGTCGAGCAGCGCGAAGCTCGAGGCCTTGTCCATCGCGCCCGCGCCGAACTTGGCCCACTGGTCGCCGATGCTCATGCCCCCGAGGCAGATCGGCGAGACGTGCACGCCTGCGAGGGGCGCGAGCTGGCGGTTAGCGGCCGAGGCGCGTCGGCGGGGGAGGCGCGGGGGTGAAGATCGTAGCCATGGGTGTGTGTCTCAGGTGCGTCGGATCTCGAGTGTCGAGTGTCGAGCTACTTATGGGGTGAGTGTCAGTATCGGCCGCATTTATACAGCACGCAGCACCCACCGGTATCCCCGCGGCCAAGCCACCTCAAGGCGCAACGCTTCGCCCGTCTGTGTAGTCTGCGAAGGAGGGATAACCCACCTCGCACCGATCCACCCTCGTTCGAACTTCTAAATATACGTGAGTGCGGTGGGTCAGTGGTCACGATGGCGAGCACCCATTGCAAGTTCACATGTCGGCGATGAGTCCCTGCGCCAGCAGCCCACTGCCCTCCGAGAGACCGCGTCCAGCGCGATAACTATGCTCAGTGCCAGTAGATGAACGACGTCGGGGTTAGGCTTGGCGGGGTGGACGCCAAGCCAACCTGTAACCCACTGAACGAAACAGCAGGAAGCGGCTCGTGGACCCACATATTCGCCCGGGGCCGAGCACGTGGCGCCTGCCGTCGGGTCTGCAGTGGCAGCAGTGCCCTGTGCAGATTCTGGCAGACGGACCTGTGTCGCTCTGTCTGCACGAGATCGGAGGCACGCAGCTCTCGACGGCTCTCCTGCTGGTGTTGGTGCAGTTCCAGTTCGAGCGCAGGCTCGGAATATCGGGGGTCGGGTACGTGAGGGGGGACACCAGTCACTGTGCTGTCCGTAGGGTGCAAATTCGAATAGAGAGGCGGCGACTCAGACACGGAGGGTGGACGTGGAGGCTGCCGCAGTCGGTGCATCGGAGTGGCGTGTAGTAAGTAGTTGGAACGGCTGTGGCTCACCCTCGGGGGGCAGGTCAGTACATGCAGCCTCAAGAGCGTCGGAAGGGATACATACGTGAAAGACGGACGTACAGAAAGCCAGTGACCCGGATACTCGAAGTCTCGAGCATGGAGGTACTTTCGTCTGGAGGTATACTTGGTTCAGCCGTCGTCGCACAGATGAACGCGCTCTCCGAGTCGATACGCTGCGCGCATGCCCCTCACACGGGCCCGCAATGACGATGACTTGGCACCCGTCATGTTCAAGGATGTCCTCCGACAGTCCGACTCGGAAACCCGGATGTTCGACGCTCGACACCACGCAGGAGCTCGAGCTCCAATTCATAGAGGTGATCCGCGATGGCGGACAGGCGGTCTTCTCGATGCCCGAGAGGTCCGAGCAGCATTGATGCTGGGAGCGCGTCGCGAAGCCGAAGAGGATCCGCGAGTGGGAAAGGGTCCGGCAAGGAGGTTATCGCCGGAGAGCAAGGTTTGGTCGGCGGCGGTGTCGGGCTGTCAAGTCTATATGATAAGCTCAGGCTCTGGGAGCCTGGAGGATGAGTGAGTTGTTGCATACGTACTCTGACCGCGCGCATGTGGCCCGGCTGCCCCGGCAGGCAGTCCAGTGAGGATGTCCCAGGAGGAATGAGCGTGCCCATGCCACGTCCGCATGGACAGTGTCATTTGTAGCGCATCGCTGTCGTGCATGCACGGGGCTCAGAACGTCGGCTAACTTGTTCTGCGATAGCGTGGGTGCGAAGGAGGTTGAACGGGACGCCACTTACGCCGTGCTGGCTATATTCAGCGATACACTTGGTGTGGCTAATCCAGGAGCACATTTGCTGCTCGATGCAAGCCTGCGAGCCAGGATAGCGGCAAGAAGCCCAGCGGAGGAGCCCGAGCAAGTGAACGCGGTCGCAGAGTGTCGTCATGGGCGTCCAGAGAAGCATCCCGCGGCAACGTCCGGGACGAGTGGACGAGCGTGATTGGATCAGGTGTCGGCCTCTGTCCCTTCTCTGCTGCGTCCCGTTCGCCGTCCGCTGTTGGCTCGCCCGCCGTAGTGACTTGCAAGTCCCGGCCTCAGGCCGTCAAGCCGTGAGGCCGAGCCCTGGTGCAGGCCGGGACGAGACGGGCCTTTTCGAGGGCTTCTGAGGGCCTGACGGCTCGGCTCGAACATATATCAAGCCCGAGCCGAGCCGTCAGGCCGGGGCTTGAGCGCCGTGCTCATCCATGCACTACAGGCCCGCTTTTGGCTGTAAAGGTATGTCAACTTTGATGGTTAACGCAGTGTTCAACGGCTCATTAGCCATATTCACCCGGTCTTGTCGCTTCCTGCCACTCTCAGTGCGTAAGAGAACTAAGATACTCACTCATGCCCACAGGTCTGATCCCGCATATGCTCGGATGGCCCTCCTGAATGGTCATCAATTCATAATCAACCTCAGGTAACCCGTATAAACCTCAATGGAGCCTCTCAAAGCCCTCCGGTACGCGCATACTGAGTGAATCCCTCAGTCAATCAAAGCCGTGGCCCAGGCCGGGACAAGCCCCAAAGCCCGGCCTGAGACGTCCTCAGGGCCCGGCCTGAGGTTCGACCAAGCCCCGGCCACCTGAAGCCGGGCCAAAGCCCGGGCTTCAGGCCGAGCCGGGACTTGCAAGTCACTAGCCCGCCGACTTGCACGAATCGAGCACGCGTGATATCGTGTCGTACACATCCTCGCTCCCAGAGCTGACGCGGACGCGCGACCCACGTCACCGCGGCGGCGCTGATCAACTTCTGCGAGAGCGTCGAGCGCGACCCCTGGACTCGATCGTCGAGCGGCTGCCAAAGCTGCTGCATCCGGCCGTGAGGGACGCGTCGAAGCAGCCCAAGCACGACAAGAGGGCCAGAAACGCACACGGAGACGCGGCTCGAGGCGCACCCGATGGACACGCGTATCGTGCAGAGCGGAGCTGGGGCAGACAACACGGCTAGGGGAGCAGAGAAGATGCAGCGTAGAGTGCCAGAGTGCGGGTGCACTGCGCGGGACGTGTACGCGTGCTGCGCTCGGCGGCCAGTAGCCTCGTGTCTGCGCTGACCCCTCGGAGCGTGCGCGAGATCTCCCAGGACGATCGTCTGCCTCAGTCTACGGAATGCCAGGACTCTCTACAGGGTGCCAGGACTCTGGACACTGGCGGTATACGGTACAGTAGGACGCGGGACTGTCCGTGTGTTCGCGCACTTGGGAGCAGAGGCCGCGATGTTCAGACACAGCGGACGAGAGGAACGGATGTATTCGAGGACTAGAGTACACATAATACCAGCTAATACATGCATGAACGCGTCGGAGGAGAGAACACCACTCCGCGCGACCACAGACCACTGCGCGAGGTGCAGGGCGCCTATCCTGCCTGTCTCCTGTCTCCGACCACCACCTCCAACTCGCGTCGCTCTTCGTCTCCCTGCTCAACTTGCACACTCTGCACTGGAACTGGTCAACACGCTTATGCTGTGCTCTAAACGACTCGTTGCTTACCAGGGACTTTGGGGCTCGACATCCCGAGGACTGGAGACTTAGGCTGGCTGGGGCCTGGGCCAGAGGAGCACGGGAAGCACCTGGGAGCTGGATGAGCGCGTATGCGTGGCTTAAACGGTGAGTTTTCTCTAGTATACTCTCGCTCTCTTGCTGCTGGGAGGATCGGGGTCGGTCTGATGTGCTGGCAGCGACCGGCCAAGGTCTGTCCGCGGAGACCGTCAGGCGGCGCAATCAGCTGTCGGAGACGACAGAATACGCAGCGAGGTAAGTACTCTACGCCCCGGATCGTCTCTGTTCGTGTTTGCAGGCTGCGGGACGCTGTAGCCTACGTCCGGGACGGCGTGCAGACACTGTGCCGGGGAATCTGTGCTCAGACTGGGTCAGAAGCTACTCTGGGAGTGCGAGCTGACCACACACGTACCTAGCTATGCCTCGCGGCTTTTCCCGGATCCAGATGGGAGGAACAACCGGATTGCGCCCGAGAGCACTGGACTCGAGGCACGTCTAGCCAGTCCACGGGCTGACGCGCCTCGAGCGGCCTTTTCAGCAGGCCTGTCTTCGTCAATCCGGAGGTCCAGAACGTCGGCGAAGGGCAGTCTGCGCAGGAAAGGTACGTGTGCGTCGTCTTACGAGCAAGCTGCGTGCTCACTGCACGCAGCAGCGTGGAGACCGCGCGTAGCGCGTTCGCTCCCGCCGCTGCACGCCACGTCATCCGCGTGTTGCCAGCACGCGGTCCCAGCAACCTGCTCTGAGCTAGCAGGTCAGAACAAGAAGCCATCCATTTGGGCGAAGACTCACGAAGCTTGTCGACGAAAGACGCGCTGCGCGCGTCCTCTCTCCTCCAGAGATCAGGGCGACAGCGAGCGGCGAGCACAGAGAAACGGCTCCGGGAAGCGACCCCGGCGTGCTGGCGAACAGCCCGGGAGCTCAGCATGGCCCAGGAAGATGTGCCCAGGAGCGCTGATGAACACCCGGGAGCTCGAACGCGGGCTCGACAGTGTGCCCGGGAGCGCTGGTGACGCGTCCACAAGCCGGCAGGAGGCGTAGCACGAAGTCAGTGAAAGCACCGCGATACGTGCCGTCCCGGTGACGTGCTGAGAGCCCCAAGTGACAGACAGGCGAGCAGGTCAAAACAGTACGCCGTCGGAAGCAGGTGAGGGGTACTCACGAAGCTCGACGACGAGGTCGTGCGTCACGCAGCCTCACTCCTCCAGAGTGCGGGCTGCAGTTCACAGAGAGCAGAGAAACGGCTGCAGGAGACGACCGGGTGCAGTCGCGAGCAGCCCGGGAGCTTGACTTTGCCCTGGAGGACGTGCCCGGGAGCACTGGCGAACACCCCGGGAGCTCGAACGCGGGCCGGATGACGTCCCCGGGAGCGCTCTCTACGCATCCGCAACCAGGCGGAAGCTTGAGGGGCAGCCACGAGCTCTCGGATACCGCGTCACAAAGGCCTCCGCACTACAGGAAGCAGAGATTAGGTGAGTACTTTGCGATAGTGGAGAGCTGACCGACCAACAGACCTCTATACAATCTTCAAGCCTCTGGTTGCCAGCTGGAGCTGTGACGATGTCGTACGTCGAGTTCGGAGCTCGGTAGCAGCGTAGAGATGGCCGCAGAGAGCCGGAGAAGGGGTTGAACATTCGGGGCCTGCCACATCGCGGCTCTCGAACAGTGACGGGCAGCTCGCCCGGAGACGCGCCGAGCGCGAACGAACACAAGCCGCGATACCGGCCACGCGAGATTGAAGAGGTCGAAGGGTACACGGCTCGTCGTCCACTTGAATCAACGCCGTTGCGTCGAGGCTGGACAACTAGAAGGTGAGCAATGTGCTCTGTGCATCGAGCACGACGACACCAACTCACCAGGGACTCAGGAGGGGTTCCGGACAGTCGCACACTCCTTGGGACACTTCTCGCGGCCGGGAGCGGCCTACGGTGTCGCAGCTTGTGCTCGGGAGGTAGAGCAAGTCGCCCCGGAGACTCTGTCGGCTCCCTGGCGTCCCCGCGATTGCACAGTGACGGCTTACAACCCGGGAGACACACCGACGGTGAGAGCATGCGCGCCCCGGTCTCGATGCGTCGCAGCGGGCCTGGAGGCGGCGATGAGTCGACGAGAAGACTGCAGGAGCGGGTACAAGGTGAGCGACTCATGCGTCAAAGAAGAAATAACTGACTTACAAGGTCTAGGGCGTGTCGTCTTGTGGACATCGGCACGATGGCGTGACCTTCGACGCGGTGGTGCGTGCCCGGGAGGACGTCCGGAGTTGGCTCATACTTGCAGCTCCGGCATGTGAGTCGTTGTCGAAGGCGGGGTACTCGAAGACAGCGCATGCGCTCAGATGAAAACGATCCGCCCGGGTGGCGGGCGTAGTGCCTCGGTCGCAGTACCCGTCCGCATGCCGCTGCTTCGCTCATGACGAGCGTTCGCAGTATGCTGATATGTCTGCGTCAGACTATGCAGAGACAAGAGCAAGAAAGGTGCGTACCTTATGTCCTCCTCAAGCACGTCACTCCGCCATTTTCCGGGCTGCGCGTCAGGGTCGAAGGTGGGCTCGTTGGGAAGTGGGAAGGCAGGGCGGGTGGTCGGCTGAGATGTGCGTGCAGTAGCGGTGACGGAAGGACACAGTCGAGGCTATATGAAGTCCAGTCAGCGACGAAAGGACATGTAGCGAGCATGAGGAGCGTTGAATGGATTGAGTTCGACACTTACAGCGAGATGAGTGTCGAGTGCGGTGTGGCAAACGGCATGGTGAAAACGTAGGGTAGTGCGGTGGGTCGGACAGAGACCAGTGTGGTGCAGACGATAGACATGGTGGCGGAGGAGGTACGAAGAGGGAGAGGTGGAAGCATGTCGGCAGAAGCAGGCCTGGGCTAGACACGTAGTAAGACTTGTTGCCAGCAGGGGAGAGACGGCGTGACCCGGCCGCAGAGGTGGCTGTGAGCGAACATTTAACCTCGCTTCTGCGGGGCCGCTGGCCATCCGGCCAATTTGCAATGTAATGCGCAAACATTTGACTGATGAATTATCTCCAAGCGAGCCCCATTCTCGAGTGTCACGACATATGAGTCATTAGACAGTGAGTATGATATTAAACGAACAGAAAGGCAGCAAAGCAGCGAACAAACGCAATGGACTACAATCGATCAATTCTCATCCTCAGTCCAGTCCGAGATGTCGTCCTCCAACTCCGTGCCCAGAGACAAGACCCGGAGGCCCGTCTCGTACCAGCCAAGCCGGATCCCCTGCAGTGTGTGAATCTGCGGTCGCGGTCCCTTCACAGGCGGTGTCGGGTCAGCTGCAACCTCCGCATCGACCGCGGTCTCGAGCTCATCAGAGATCTTCTTTGCGCTCTTCGGGCCATCGCGGACATGGCGAGGAGGGATGACTGTCCCGCTGTTGGTACGCCGGATCTTCACCCGCTTGCCGATATTGTCGTAGCCGAGTCGAGGCTCGGGTGCCGGGAAGAGCGGTCCCGGGCAGATGCTCGCAGCGTCGAACCGCGCAGTACGCAGCTGCTCTTCAGTCGCCTTGACAAAGTAGAGCTTTGGCGGCTTGGCCTCGAGAAGCTGAAGGAGCTTGTGCAGGGCCTTCATCCCAGGAGCACCTTTACTGCTGAGGTTCGCAAACGAATACTCGGCCGGCCAGCCGATGAGAAGGACACCAAGTGGCACGGCGACGGAGTCCCGGAAGGGGAGAAGTCCCCAATGCATCTTGGCATTGTGCACACCGGATGTACCGGCTGCATGGGAGAGACATGAGCTCGGGTTTCAGTTCCGAGACCATGGGTCTGGGTGGGAAAGTACGTACCGAGAGATGCATCCAGTAGCATGCGAACAGAGCCCCGGATCCTGGCCTCTTCAGTCTTGTATGAACGCTTTGGTGGAGGGTCTGGTTGTGACTGGAGGAGAGCAGTATGAAGGGAGCAGTGTACGGGATGACCGGACGGTGTAAGGAAGGAGAGAGGACGACGAGTAGTTGTAGCAACCATGGGGCGTTCGGCTGAGATGGACGTAGAATTGACCACACAGCTCGAAGACTCGAAGCTCATGCTTAGATGATGGTATGCTGGTGTATTTATACCCATACATGCTTCTCACAGTTCGTTTCATGGCCAAAGTCACTGCAGACTCGTGCGCACGCTGAGGGGAGAACGAACTTCATGCGGCAAAGTAGCCATCTGCCGGAGACCTCCTGAGCTCTGCTGCCAGTACCGCTACCGGGCAAATTCTGGAAGTTGTATGATGCACGTCCAGACGTGTTCTGACTGTATTGGCTTGGCAAACCACCTGAAGACCCTCTGAAGGCTCACCGGTGCAGCGGATCCATCGCGTATAGCAGACTAACTACCATCCATGCGACCCTGTCTCCGAGATGAAACACTGGACATGGCCGGCCAGTGAGAACAGCTCACCCAAGCGAGCGAAGAACAAGTTCATATACTCATGAGTAATACATGAAGTCCAGGGGGAAGCAGAATCGTCAGACCCATAAATGAGTACTACATACAATCTGACTGTCCTGCAGCTTGAGCTCGATGCCTGCGACGTCTGTGCCCAGTGAGCATGACAGCGGCGATGTACGCACACTTCAGACAAATTCAAAGTGACAAAGCGGCCTGCGGAACCCATCAATCCTCATAATGTCTTCTAAGCTTAGAGCCGTCGCGTACTTGGTATTCTCACACCGCCCAGCCTGTTTCGAGCCAATATTCCTCACATCTGGTTCTGCCGTCATCACACTGCCAGGGGAACTGGGGTGGGGGTGATCCTCTCCAACCAATAGAACGGAGCTGAGCCGACTTGGAACATGGTGTTCAGAGTCCAGACTCCGCGAGTGGTCATGTACGCGGACCGTACTGAGAACTTGTATGACATACCCTGTACCCAGTACCGTACCGAGGACTCCGGCTGTACGTACTACAAATGCCTCCCAGGAGATTCTAGCCTCTAGGACGACTCATCCGACGGAATGGGCTGCGTGGCATGCAATGACCATAGGACTCATCTCCGTCAGCTTCGGCTCCGATGACTCGCATACGGCAAGGGATGGACTCGGGGCTGCTCATCGTGGGGGTAGGCCATGCTTTTGCAATGGCTTGTGGATATACTCCCAGAGTCCGAGTCGCATCATGTACCACCGCATGCCTATGTCACTGTGCATCGGTCTCGACGTTCTCCGCAAATGCAACCCGTGCCATTTCCAGCCATGTCGCTGGCGGACTCGGATGCGCTCCCGGGATCATCTCGCTCACCAACTGGCGACAGGCAGGCTGCCGAAGCCACTGCGTCGCTGCCTATGTCGGTGACTCGGTTCTGCCATCCGGTACACTGCCCTGTGTACCACTTGAAACATGGAGCCCTGACTCGGCCGTGAAACAAACCAGTAGGTCGCACAAGTCACACAAGTTACGCGGACAGAAGAAGACACGCAGCTCTATTCACCATCCTGGAAAATGAACACTGAACCACATGCAAACCTACCGCACACAATGTCAGTACCCAGTACCTCCCGGACTGGCTACTGCATAGACCAGGAGGACTCTGACTCCCGACTCCCAAGCCCGACGCAGCCGCGGCCGCCAAGCCCCACCATCAACATGCAATCTCGTCTGCCGGGTGTCCTGCCATCCAGAGGTGGAATATCTACCAGCCGCGAGCACTTGAGTCTTGAATGTTTCAGACTTACGACCGAGGAACCGGAGCCGGCGCGTATCCCCGCCCCACATCCGCTGTCCACTTCGAAGTGCGACATCGACGCCGAGCACGATGCCCCGGGCTGCAGACTGCAGAGGACGAGAATGCCGCGAGTTTGTCACGGCACGAGTCGTACACTGGCCAAGACAGCGACGTTCTTGTCTGCATCACTCGTCCGCCGTTCCTCCTTGCCCAGGCTGCTTGATGTGCAAGTCCGCCGCTTGAGGTGCACGGTGCTCGATTCCGGGACGGCCGCTGCAACTTGGTCCGCTGCTTAGCGGCGTCCGCTCTGTGAGCATTGAGCACCAGTGCAGGGAGCACGCCTCGAGGCTCGCGGTTCGCCGCGTCCATGCGACCCGCAAGACCGTGTTCCAGGCCGTGCCGCACCCTGAGCGATACTACGTCAAGCCTGCTTCGTTAGCCGCAGCGCACGATGTTTTGAATGGGCCGAGTGTGTTGAACCTGCGCGTACACTCGTGCTGCTGGGTATCGCGATCTCCGCCGTTCGACTTCCGCCATGGGACATTCTACCCGTCCAGCGTGACGTGTCCGGGCTCCCATGCCCGAGGACCCTGTTCCAGTCTGCCGTTTGCGCAAGATGAGTCTGTAGCCGTCAAACGGCGGTCCGCGTTCGCTTCTGCTGCACGCTGACGTGACTATGTGTGCGTCATGCTTCTGGCTCAGTGGCTCCGTCTTGGTCTTGAGTCACCGCCCTTCAGACCGGCGAATGAGTCGGACAGGTGGCCTGCCATGTGCACGCTGCAGCCGCTCTCTAGAGGGAGAGAGAGTCAGCCGTTCGCAACGCCGAGAGTCGGTCTGCGACGGGACACACAAACGAATTCGAATCAGTGCCCAGCGTGCAACCGAGGCGGAGCGGACGAGCGCCGCAGTGCCTCCAGCCGAATACACGTAGTGCAAAAACACAGCGTCTGCCCGGGGGCCGCGTCGCGTCAGTGAGTGTGACACATGGCGCGTTAGGCGGTGCGCTGGGAGTATAAGTACTGCAGAGAAGGATGGGATGGGTCAGGGTGCTGCTCAGTACTCACCTCGTCTCTGCTCGCACCTCGCTCTTCTCACCGCTCTGTCCGGTCTGCTGCTCACTCTCGCCCTACAGCTTGTCTCCGTCGCCGCAGTCGTCGTCCATGGCCTGGTGATGTCCGTCGCCGTCAAGATGCTGCTGCTAGTCGTGCGAGTCCACACCGATGGGTTTCTTCGTGTACGAGCTTCGCTTTCGCGGTTCTTGTCCTTCAGCATACTGACGAGATGTTTAGATCTACTCCTTGAGGTACGTTGACCGCGTGCCCGGGAGGTGGTTGACGCGAGGTGCGGCGATGGAGTTGGGAGAGTGAACTGGGGGCGGTATGTCCGGGTACGTGTCAGGTCGTGTCGCGCTCGTTTCGTCCACACCCCGCTAACTGGGATCCGCGATGACGGCAGTTACTGACGTCGAGCTAGCGTCGTTCTCGGGAGGTCGGGGAGTATTGTGCGACACAACTGGATGGACAAGGGCGTGACGGTAAGCTGTGGGCACAGTAGTATGTACGCAGTACGTACGGCGTCAATGCACATGAGTTCTCGGGCCAGCTTCGCGCGGAGACGGGATGCGCGAGCCCCAGGGGAGGGACGCGCCAGAGTCCAACGCCATGTCCAGGTGCCATGCAGTCCTTCGACAGGCTCGTCGCAGCGGGCGTCCAGGTGGCGGCCGAAGGGTCGAGGCGATGTGTTCACGACGAGAGAGGTGCGATTAGAGGGCGTGAGAGAGAGCCGGAAGCGAGGAGCTCTTGTAAGCGGCGAGATAGAACGCGTAGGGCGTTGCAGCAGCAGTCACACTGGCTGAAGGGCTCTGCAGGCGGGCTTGAGACGGAGGATGCTCCAGTCGCCCTGGTAGATCATGGACTTGATGCTGTTCCCGACGTACGTGACCTTCTGCCCGACGTCGTCCCTGCCGCGCATCGAGTTCGCCGAGTACTGCGCGTTGCCCACCATCCCGCACAATGTCAGCGCCTGCCCGAGTCTCACAAGCAAGCCGGACAGCGGACACGCACCTTCGTGGCGACGACCATCTGGTCCCTGATCCCGCGCGTCTCCATCCACTCGCCGATGAATGCCTCCGAGCTCCCGTCCTGGTACGAGTTCGCGGTGTCGATGAAGTTCCCGCCCGCGTCGTAGTACGCGTCGAGCAGCGCGAAGCTCGAGGCCTTGTCCATCGCGCCCGCGCCGAACTTGGCCCACTGGTCGCCGATGCTCATGCCCCGAGGCAGATCGGCGAGACGTGCACGCCTGCGAGGGGCGCGAGCTGGCGGTAGCGGCCGAGGCGCGTCGGCGGGGGAGGCGCGGGGGTGAAGATCGTAGCCATGGTGTGTGTCTCAGGTGCGTCGGATCTCGAGTGTCGAGTGTCGAGCTACTTATGGGGTGAGTGTCAGTATCGGCCGCATTTATACAGCACGCAGCACCCACCGGTATCCCCGCGGCCAAGCCACCTCAAGGCGCAACGCTTCGCCCGTCTGTGTAGTCTGCGAAGGAGGGATAACCCACCTCGCACCGATCCACCCTCGTTCGAACTTCTAAATATACGTGAGTGCGGTGGGTCAGTGGTCACGATGGCGAGCACCCATTGCAAGTTCACATGTCGGCGATGAGTCCCTGCGCCAGCAGCCCACTGCCCTCCGAGAGACCGCGTCCAGCGCGATAACTATGCTCAGTGCCAGTAGATGAACGACGTCGGGGTTAGGCTTGGCGGGGTGGACGCCAAGCCAACCTGTAACCCACTGAACGAAACAGCAGGAAGCGGCTCGTGGACCCACATATTCGCCCGGGGCCGAGCACGTGGCGCCTGCCGTCGGGTCTGCAGTGGCAGCAGTGCCCTGTGCAGATTCTGGCAGACGGACCTGTGTCGCTCTGTCTGCACGAGATCGGAGGCACGCAGCTCTCGACGGCTCTCCTGCTGGTGTTGGTGCAGTTCCAGTTCGAGCGCAGGCTCGGAATATCGGGGGTCGGGTACGTGAGGGGGGACACCAGTCACTGTGCTGTCCGTAGGGTGCAAATTCGAATAGAGAGGCGGCGACTCAGACACGGAGGGTGGACGTGGAGGCTGCCGCAGTCGGTGCATCGGAGTGGCGTGTAGTAAGTAGTTGGAACGGCTGTGGCTCACCCTCGGGGGGCAGGTCAGTACATGCAGCCTCAAGAGCGTCGGAAGGGATACATACGTGAAAGACGGACGTACAGAA
>JABYQS010000173.1:0-72620 GCA_022592435.1 Cerioporus squamosus | reverse complement strand
ACATGACGTCGCCATCTTCTCGCAAGATGTGCGCTATGCGTAGCTGACGACCGCGATGTCAATCGCGTAGCTTGACAACAGAGGACGATACTCACCTCTCTTCGGGTATATATGCATACCCAGCGTTGTCCATGTGGTGCATGATATCGAAGAGTTGCAGTCCTGTGACATGCTGTCAGAACTACACGCGTACGACCACTTGTGCGGCTTACTTTTGGGACCAAACATGGCGCCGTCCTTCACGTCGTGGAAGGTGTGGTGGCTGGGTTACGGACCCTGCGAGGCAATGAGCTTCACAGTTCATCAGCAGTCTGAAGGGCTCAGATACGAACCAACCCCAGAGCGGAGTCAAACCTGTCGGCGAATACGCCCAGAGGCAAGCCGCCAGAAACACGAATTCGCCTCCAATAACGATGTGCTGTGGGATCGGTTGGATGCTCGAGAAAGCTGCACGTCCGCGGTCAGTGAGGGAGTGAGCTCTGCCGCGCAAAAGATATGCTAACGGGTGTGCAATGTAGAGGGTTAGTCACGTTGCGGTAAGTCGCCGAGGTCGACTTGAGCCAGTTGGTTCACCTGAGGTATGGTCAACGTCCGTTCTCGTGCAATATGATGCGTAAGGCGGCCTGTCAAGATCAACTTATGGGAGGTGCCACGAACGCCTGAGCCATCGAGTGAGGATAGGCTCTTCCGGTTGGCTTCGGTAGACCCGCGGCCTCCCGACGAGTCTCTCGTAATAGATGCCGCTTTCTACAGTCCGATTCGTCCCGCGCCAAGTACAGGTAGATCCCGAACGCCGTCGTCACGTACGAATGGTGCTCAACGTCCGCTCGACGTCACGGACATCCAGCTCAAAAGTGTGAACTGACCTTCTTCTCAATCAAAGCATTCACGAACTGCAACTCCGGCGGTATCTTCTTCTTGTCGTCGTAAATGAATTGCGTTGTCATCTGCCGCCAACGAGGTGAGTGTCGTGGCACTTGCGAAGAAGCAGGTCATACCGCACCTTGCGCGTCTGGATTTGAATTAATGGAACCTCAGTAATCTTGTCCTCGTTACACTGAAGAGAGCAGTATCAATATTATGATAGGGCACGCTGTGTCTGCATGCGCACAGGGTAGAGTCCCCAGTGTTCAATGTATCCATGTCTGCACCGCCGTGGTGTGAAAGTGAGCGGGTCTAAGTCTCCAATGCCAGACATAATACCTCTGCACAAATGAGGGTGTCCATCTCACCTTCCCCAAATATTTCGTCAAGATTCGCGGCGTCGTCTTTAGGATCGAACTTGACGAATGCTGGTTCCTTGTATTCGCCTTTCGGGGTGAAGCGGCGAGGACTATCAGGAGCGATGATAGACATTGTCTTGCGCTCAACAAGAAAGGGGTCCACTGCACGCAATGGTTCGCCCGCCATTGTAGTTGATGAAGCGAGGAGGAGGCAACACTCGTGGTAGCTAAGAGTTGGTGCTGGCAGGAATTGGCGCTGGACCGCCTCGCGTCGCGACGCGTCAACCACGTGCTCAGCTTTTCTCTTTCTGCACCATCACTGCAGTCACCAGCTGGCAACTCAGTACTAGTCTCTTGTCGACATCGACTGGTCCCCACAAACGTTTGTCTAGTCTCAGGAATTCCAAGGTTCCGAATCAATGTGCGCACGGACCAAGGGCTACTACTACGACAGTACTAGTGACGATGAAAGTCTTTGACGCAGCAATCTGCCGAAAGCACGGTACCCTGGCAACATGTGGATAGCTCCGCGACTACCTACCGGGAGGCCGACGGACCTGTTCGATTGGACTTCGCAATGTGAGTGTTTGCGACTGTCACAGAGATGCCGCGGCCAGCGAGGCTGACATCGTCACCCTCCATATCCGGCGCAGAGCATAAAGCCTGGGCTCGCGAGAGATCATGGCTCTGCGCATCCTCCTCTGCGCTTGTATCACTCAAAATCCCCGACATGTCGACCGCCATGTCTACTCTTTTCGTCCGATACATCTCGTCTCTCGTCTACGTCGTTGTCACTGCCGGTATCCCTCTTGACGTACCCTGTCTGGTCCTCCTGGTCATCCTCCGGTCGTGTAACGTTCTTGAGGCCTACGGTCTTGCATCTCTCGTCTCTCGTTGCATGCAACAGCTCAGTGGTATCCTATGGAACTCCCCGCTCATCTCCACCGTAATCTCCCTCACCCCCGCGAAGACCGTATCCCCTACACGTCCCAAGCCCTACCCCAAGGCTTCTAGAGTCAGCCGCACGGTCAAGGTACGCTTCAGTCCCCATCTTCGATGCGCCGGTTGCGACTGACATCTCCTTTCTATGGAGCCTCAGCCACCGGCCAACCTCACAGTGCAAGTCGACCGTGATGCCTTCCACAAGCTCACTCAAGAACGTCTTCAGCTGCATCTTCAAGTAAAGGCGTCCAAGCACAACTCCGCCACCCTCCGCAGTCGCATCTGGTTCCTCGAAGACGCGAATGAAGCACTCCGGGCCGATATCACCAGTCGCGCACGGGATCAAGAGCAACTGGCCGGCGAGAAGACTGCGCTACTCGGAGAGAAGGAAGCGCTAGTTCGCGAGCGGGACTGGATCGCCGGTGACCGCGACCGGGCGGTCGGGGAGAACGATGCTCTGCGTACGAACTTGGAACTCCTCAAGTCGTCGAAGGATGGCTTGGTCGCAGACGTGGAGGACCTGGAAGCGGAGAACGAGGATCTGATGGACGGTAAGGAGGCTCTTCTGGTACGTGCTTACCTCGGGCAATTCGTCGATGGCTGGTTGCAATGTCCCTCCAGACTGAGAAGATGGCGGCCGAGGAGAAGCTTGCGCGCGAATCGGCCAGAAGGCGTCAAGCGGAGACTCAGGCAAAAGCATTACAACATGAACGCGATGCGCTGGCGAGCCAGCTCGCGTCGAAGCAGGAGACGCTGAACGACCTCATGGACGAGTCTGAGGTACTTGAGGTATGCTGCCCCTAGTTTCACCTCCAAACGCTCTCCGATATGTATTTTTGTCTAGGACGAACTCCAGGCCGCCAAACGGTCACTTACGGATACTGAACGCAATCTGGCTACGCTCCAGACGATACACGACGGTGTTCTGCAGGAACTCACCACGCTCAAGGTATTTTCGGTCTTCTCATACTTGTAGCCTCGTCACATGCGACCTCACTACAGACGAAACACAACGGCGCTCTCGAAGCGATCACTGAACTTAAGGTATGCCCTACATGTGGTATATCCAACCCACTACTCACCCGATCCCAGGCTGAGCTCGAAACCCTCCTCAAGTCGACCTCCCCTATCTGCGAAGTTGCGACCCTTCGCGCTGAATTCGATACCACGAAGCACTCCCTTATCCAGTTCCAGCAGCAGCACGAGCAGCAGTCCGGCGCCCTCGAACTATGCCGTGCAACCCTTCACTCCACCAGCGACGAGCGCGACAGCCTGCGCGACTCTTTAGACGCACTGCGTGCCCGCCACCACTTGGCCGAAGACCTCGAAGATACCCTCCTCCGAACCCTCGAAGAGCGCGACGTCGAGATCTCCCAGCTCGAGGCAACACTTGCCGGTCGGGATGCGACGATCGCCGCACACGAGACTACACTCGCCGACCAGAATGCGACCATCTGCACGCATGAAGCTGCTCTTGTCGAACGCGACATCGCCCTCGCTGACCGTGACGCGGCGCTCGCCCAAGCTGACGCAGCACTTGCGGAATGTGAGGCGTCCTTCGCCGAACGCGACGCCACGGCCGCCTCCCAGGATAGGAAGCTCGTCGACCTGCAGACCTACATCGCTGGCCTGGAAGGCGTCGTCCGGTTCCTCAAGCTCGATGCGAGCGCCGCGCACTTGCCTGTGACCCCGGTCAAAAGCGCCCCGAGGAGTCACTCCACGCCTACGCCTCCTCTTTCTTCGTCTGCGTCTCCAAGCCGGTCCTTCTTCTGTCGTATCACCTCGAATGCGTCTTCCTCGACGGAGAATATTCGGATGCCGAGTACCCCAGCACTACCTGCGCCGCTGATGCTTCCAAGTCGCAGTTCCTCACCATCGTCATCTCCCACCGGCTCCCCTGGTTCCAACATGGCTTCTCCTCGCCGATCCTGGTTCTTCTAGTCTCGATCACCTCTTGACTCTCCCCTTACTCTCTTCTCCACCTCTGTCTCATTCTCATTACGGTCTCCATCTATGGTCTTGGTCTCGTGGGGTTCCTATTTCAGTCACTGAGTCTATACACATCTCGGTCTCTGTCTTCGTCTTTAATACCTCAGTCCCGTTATTCATGGTCTCTACTCACTATCTGTGTGTGTCCCTCATCTCTCCATGCGAATATACTGGATCCACTACTCCAATGCTACGCGTGCGTTCAGGATGTCCAAGCTCCAGTCTTGTTTGCACACGGAACAGACGCGCTACAAGGACAAGCGCCATTCCCTGGGACAATCCGCGTCGCACAGTGCACTGCATTCAAACAGCAGTAGGAAGCGAGCGGCGATAGAGGGTATCACGCAGAGCACCTGTGCCAGGGCTTGGCGACCCGCCGTGCTGGTCTCGTAGGGTTCGCCGTGCTGGTCTCGTAGGGTTCGCCATGCCTTGAAGTTCCTCAGGCGTCCGCGGTCCTATCTCAAGCTTCAGACATGTCCTCCAGGAACACAACAGGCGGGTTACACAAGCACCTTGCGATCTATCGTGGGATCTGTCACCCTGCGCTTGTGATTCGCGCCCCTCCGCACAGTCCGGTTGTCCGCCAGGTTGCAAGTTTGGTGCCATGCTATCTAGTTCCCTCCGAAGGTGCCCGGCGCTGGCGCATATCGCTACCTTCTATACAAGTTGCCCATGCTACCTCGCCTTCAACAGTGTTCGAGCCGTCCTCTGTTTGTCCCTGCTCTTCCATCGCTACGGATCTCACAATAATGCACCACTGTCACCGGAGACGGTCGCGGAGCTCTGTGGATATCAGGTTTATGGCGACAATGCGTCTATTGTCCAAAGTCTTACACGACCGTACATCATGGAAGTTAGGTGCCCAGCCCAGTATCTACGTAGCTCCCGGACCATCGACATCGCGGCATCCTGGAGTACGGCGGAGGAGAGGAACGCAAGCCTTATGGGTCCCATGGGCGGTCGCATAACACCATATGTCCGCCCTCGCCGCAAGCATTGTTATGATGCCTGGACATTCACCCATACAATCCCTCCGCGACCATCTTGAAGCGACGCCGCCCCGGACGCCTCGCGCCCTATGGCGTGTCGCGAGCCGGCGACCCCGAGGAGCACGCATACTATAAGACCGAGCCAGCACACCCCGTGGCCCTTCTCCTCGCCAAACACAGGGATGACCAGCAACGCGGACGCCGTGGAAGAGCAAAACAGTGCAGTACGTTCGGATACGTTCTCATAGTACGACATCATCAGTCCACACTGACGGCCCCGCCACATCCCAGAGCGCCATGCCCGCACAAGCACAGGAGCAGCACGTCAAGCTCCCTCCGGAGCTTTGGAGGAAGATCTTCTTGGAACTCGGTGACCATTGGGACACCCTGCTATCCGCAACGCTTATCAGCAGGGCTCTGCGAGGTGTGGCGCAGGAAGTTCTCTACCGGGTCGTCACAGTCGAGCTCAAGGAACCTTCCCGCATCGCTCCGTTCATCGTTTATGACGATGGTCGTCGTGTGGCGGCCTTGGTCCGAAGGCTGTCGCTCATCATATCCAGCGATGACAGCGAGGATTACAAGCAGAAAGTATTGGGGCCGGTCTATGCCCTCTTGGCGCACACGGTGCAGGGAGCAGAGCTGAACCTGCGCTACCTGCGGATCACGTCCGGGATGCTTGCACAGTTGTACGACGTCGTCAGCGACAGTCGGCAACCCGGGACGCCGCCGCCAGCGATGGCAGCCGAAGCCGGGATTGGAGGAGGAGCCGAGGAGACTGGAGGCCAGCTAGAAGTCAAGTTGCTCGGGCTGATGGACCTCCAAGAGCTCGAGATTGTCTATGAGCCTGAAAGATATCGAGAACCTTCCGCCCAGGATGCGCAAGCACTTGAACACCTCTGCACAGAGTACGGCAAGAGCTTGACCACTATTCGTCTTGAGGGTGTCCCAGAAGGAGCCGAACATCTCTTCGCAGTGGTTTACACAGCACTGGGTGAACGGCTCGTCTCATTCATAGCATCGCTGGGCGTAAACCTGGATGCCGCCGGCATGGCGCACAAAGTCTGGCCCGTAGACACCCTTCGCCTCGACGGTATGCACTTCCCAGCACTTCGACACCTGGAACTTGACGAGAGGAAACGGGAATGGGTGAGTCCTGTCTGCATTCTCCGTACCGCACTATAGGCATAATCTCACGGTACGCATCCGAGCTACCCTGCACCGCTGGTAGGGAACGCCTAGCCTTCCGCATGCGAACGTGGACGCATGCCTGTCCAAATCTTAGGACGTTTGTCTGGCGGGCGTCTCCCACGCACTTGTTTCTGGCGAAGTTCGATGCTCTGTTGGACGACCCTTGGTTTAATGAGGAGCTAGCTCAATTCACGACCACACTCTTCGAGCGGTGGCCACGGCTCGAGCGCTTCGAGAGACCGCTGCTGGAAGCGGCTGCCAGTGGCCTTCTGCAGAGCGGCGTCCCCGACTGCGTGTTCACGCGTGGTGAAGACGGATCCATCGTGCATGTACCTTCTGTACATGCACAAGGTCGTACCACGGACTCTCATAGGATCATAACCGTTACCCCTGCTTGAGCCACGCAAAAGCTTATCGGACCCCGAGGATTGCGGGACTACATGGTCCAGTAGATGTCGGAGCGCCATGTGGGGTTCCTCAACAAAGTTGCCGCATGTCACTGTGCCTTTCGATTTCTAGTACTTCGCGGCCCTCACGTCCCGACAGAGCCATACCCACACGTCTCCGATGCCAGACGTAAGTGCTCGGCATCCGTATATTCGAGATCCTGCATACATAAAGCAAAGTAAACGAACGCAAAGCATCCTCAGGCGTACCCGGGCCACTCTCATCTCCCAATACCTCGGCGAGTTCCATTTCAGAGTTTCGCAGAAACCGAGTCATGGCGGCCACAAAGGTCATCATCGTCGGAGGAGGCATCGCAGGGCCCGTCCTCGCGATGTTCCTGAAGGCCAAGGGCTACGACCCTGTCATCTACGAGCGTACCGATGGACCTACAGACATGGGTCTCTCACTCGGGTCCGTCTGTAGTCACTTCACCTCTCCGATCCTCATCTGATTGCTCCGACAGCCTGCAGCCTAACGGCCTTCGCGTCCTCGAACTCATTCCCGGACTGCTAGACAAGATCGTCCGCTGCACTGTTGAAGAGGCGCTCCATTACTCCGCCTTGCCTGGGGACGAGGGCGAGCTCGTGAGCAACAAGTTCCCGCTGGCCGAGATATGCGGACACGGTATCGACGGCGCGAGGTGGTCTGTCGTGCAACGCACTTTAATCGAAGCGGCTCAAGAGCGCGGAATCACAGTACACTTCAGCTACGAGCTCGTCGACCTCTGGCAGGATGAGAACATCGTAACTGTCAAGTTCACGAACGGGAAGACGGACGAAGGGAACTTCCTCGTCGGGTGCGATGGGTTCCACAGCCACACCAGTATCTGCCTCTTCGGTAAGGAGGAGGCGGTCTTCATGGGACTTACGCAGGTGAGCTCAAAGCCCTATCAGTTGGTCGATGTAACTGCGCTGACGGTTAGATGGCAGACGGGGGGTATCTCGCCCGTCCCGGAGTTCTACAAGGCAAAGGGCTTGCCTACCGTGTCCAACATTTACGCAGATGGCGCACACATGATCAGCATCCCCATCAACGAGACGCAGATGTCCTGGGCGTAAGTCGTACTAGGGTCCCTCTGCACAGAACTCTACTGAAATATTATCCTTCACAGGATCACTCAGCGAGAACCGGAGGCCAACGAGACCGAGATGTGGAGTTACATAGACGAGGGACGGCAGAAGGATATCAAGGAGGGACCGTACTCCAAGCTACCCTTCGGCGGTGGCGATCTCGTCCGAACCGCCGACAACATTGTCAAGGTAAGTGAAAAAGTGTGACCCTATGCTATCGGTGGCACGTCTTGCTGACACGCCGAGGGACGAATAGTTTGGTTTGTATGAGCGCCCCGAGCTACACTCATGGCACAAGGGCCGAGTAATACTCATCGGAGATGCCGCGCGTCCTATCAGCCCGGTACGGCCCTTTCCGCTCCTCTTGCATGCACGCGTTCATGACTGAGATACGCACCTTCCAGCACATCGGCGGCCAAGGCGCGAATCAGGCTCTTGAGGACATCTACCACCTTCGTCCGCCTCCTTGTCAAGCACAACCCCTCCGGTGCTGTCCCTTCCACTGCCTCTCTCGAGAGCGTCTTCGCCGAGCTTGAGCAGCTGCGCATCCCGCGGACGTCGGAGCTTGCACAGAGAGCACGGAAGATGGGTCAGATGCAGGTCGTGAGCGGCTTCGAGGCGTGCAAGAAGCGCAACGATATCGTGCGCACGATGTTCACGCCCGAGGTTAGGAAAGCCATAATCGAGGGGTATTTGAAGTATCCTTATGAGCCGGGAAAGAGCAAGATATAATCGATTGATCTCTCGTCGGATGGCGTCGGAGGGCAATTGAGGTTGGCGATCATATATATCTTGTGTCTAGTGTCGAACGAGGGCGAATGCGTAGCCTAGTCCGATGTATCACTGCATTCAAGTTGATGTTCAATGAGGCTACACGTCTACTAAGGTATATGTCGTCGGACGCATAAGAGCAGGAGTGAGTAAGTACTCGATTTAGCGCAGATCTCGATATAGTACATGAGCTATATAATAAATCACCTATGCGCCAAGAGCTCGCCACTCAGGCAACACTCTTCACGGGGTGGTACAGGCTCGGGATCGGGATCCGAAGACTCTTGTCGACCGAACCGGCGATGTCCCTACAGATGTCCACCTCCGTGGGCGGAGGCATTAAGCCCTGCATAATCTCCAACGTCCTACCTCCATGATCTGTGACTCTCCAGCACGCGCACCCGTAGTTACTCTGTACGCTATTGCCTACCATAGGGCTCGGCCCTCGAGGGCAATAAACGAGGATCCCCAAAAAAATCTCCAACGTCGCCACGCTGCTCTTGATCTTCTGAAGATCCGCGGCCGGGAGATGGACGTCGGAGGTGTACGCCGTCTTGAACGGCTTCCCGATCGCCTGCCTTCCCGTCGTGAGCACCGACATCTCGTCCCCGGCCGCCTGCGTGTTGAAGTACAGGAACTCCAGGTTCGGAAGGAGAACGGGGCGCACTACCTCGCGGTCCCCGTTCTTCTTCTTCCACGAGCGGATGTAGGTATCGATCTACGACGGCGACCAGTACCGCGTCGGGTCTTGGTAGAAGGCATCCAGGATGAAGCGTTTCGTGGACACGATCTTCAGCATCTTGATGCGCGGCATGGACTCCAACCACAGCACGGCTTTCCGCATGGTCTCGTCGGACTTCGGGAGGTCCACCGAGAACAAAAAGAGCAGCTGGAGCTCGGGGAACATATCCGTCATCATGCCGAGCATCTGGCTGTAGTCCTGTCCACCAAGCTGGCCAAGCGAGAGCGCCATGAGCCGCGGGGCATGGACGTAGTTGAAAATGTTCAAGGAGAGAACAGAGCTCACATCATTGTTTCGCGAATCGATGAGCACGCTTATGAGCAGGAAGGTGTGCGAGGAACTCTGAGGGTCCGGGTCAGACTAAGGGTTTTTTGTAGGACACCAGAGGCTCGCTTGGCCGTGGTCAAGATGGAGGATTTGACGACCTTGCGGACAAGCGATGCGCTTGCGTTGTCCTGCGACGCGCATTGACGAGGCAAGCGCTTTGGGACGTGGTAGAAAGTCAAAGCGAGTGCTGTGACGTATCAAAACGTCTTGTTGCGGTCCCTACTGAGCGCACATTAGTCCTATTGCCCGGAGTTCCACACATGCTGTATCTATCACATACCTATTATATTTACTCCTCTCCGACGTTATTCCTCTCATGAAGAACGTGTCGCATCTCTGACCTACGGACAGAGCGAGCTTGAGCACAGATATGAACGATTATTGGTTCGAAGACCTGGCACCTGTAACGCGGCAGTGTCTGTGCCTGCTGTTCTCAGGTCTACTACATGCCTTGTCGAGTAGTCACGACGAGTCGCAAGGGTTGAATTCAACCGCTCTTCCAAACTACGAGATTAGTTCGCTGGTCGTACGAGTGCGTTGATGGTTGCATTCGGAACATGAAACGAGACGTAACATAGCCAGTCCCGGCAACGGCCGCGTTCTCCGAATAAACTATCAACACTCCGCCACCGACGACGATGACATCATGGCTATCTCGCCCACCACGCTTAAGCTTTCCGCGCCAGCCACGATGTCCGACGAACCCACTGCGCGACGCGATTCTTGTCCTCACTCTCCTTCGAGTCCACGCACAACCACGCAAGCATGGCCTACGACTACTACAGGACTACCATCCCCGGGTGGGGCACGTCCCAGGTACGTCTTCGCAACAGCTACCCGCGAGAAGTGCATAAGCTCATGCGATGAGCGCAGTTTCAGTTTGGAGCACCTCCAGCACCCATGTTCCAGCCGCAGCCTTCCTGTACGTACGCCTTGTTACCTTGTGAACGTTCCCGAGACTCACGGGCTTGATTGCGATGCACAGGGAGCGGACTCGACTTCTTCAATGCGCATGCAGTCAATCCCGATCCGTAAGCCCAAGCTCTTTATTCTCGTCGCGTTAGCACTCCCTAATCACACGCACTCGCATGATGTGCATGATACAGAATGCTCTACAATGCCGTCATGGCCAGGGCACCGCACTTCTCAGCCATGGGCCTCGGGCGCGACGAGGCGCGCTACTGGCACAAGCGGATCTACAGCGGGCTGGTGAGTCTTCACTGCCATTGCCATTCGTACACCCCGATGTTCACTCGCTCTCGACCAAGACACCTCTCATGCAAGTCCTCCCGAGCGACATCGGCGCCGCAGCAGCGTACGAGGCTTACCGCACCTGGAAACACAACTCGTTCCTCTACGAGCCGCTCAGCGCGGACCGCGAGCAGCAGCGCGAAGGGCTCATCGGCATGGCCATCGGCGAAGGTACGCCCTTCATGCTCCATGACATGCATCATCGTAACAGGGTGCTCAGACGTGTTTCGCATCCGTTGCAGCGACCCGCCTGTGGCAGCACGCCGGCCGCCCGACAGACACCTACGGACTTCGTGCGGCCTGCGAAGCAGCAGCAGCAGCCGCGTCAATCCTCGCAGAGCGTGTACGTCACCGTCCTTTCCCGTACTGACTGTTCACTCACGTCCGTAAACAGTGGCTGACCTACGTCAGCGGAGCAGGCGGCATCGGAGGCCTCGGTGCACCCGCAGTCCCCCCGTCCTACGCATCCAGCGGCAGCAGTGTGGGCGGCGCATACCCCTTCCGCCCTCGGCGCAGCTCCTTCAGCGGACCCGGCGTCGGGATGGGTACGGGCATGGGCATGCGTCCGGGGATGATGAGCTCCCCGTACGCAGGAGCAATGGGCATGGGCAGGGGTGGAATATCCCCCGCGGGCTCCCCGATACTTGGCCCGAGCGGCGTCCCGCCCGGGGCGTCGCCTGTCCTCGGCGCTGCTGCTCTCCCTCCCCGCGCTGTGTCTCCGATGCCGGGCGGAGGCCTCGGTATGGGTATGGGTGTTGGCGCGGGCATGCCACCGGCAGGCGTCGGAGCGGGCACGGGAATGGGCATGGGTGCAGTACCAGGTGGAATGGGTGCAGTGCCCGGAGGAATGGGCGGAGCACCTGGCCGGATGGGCCCGATGGGCACAGGCATGTCAATGGGCGCAGGCATGGGCATGCCCGGGGCCGGCATCGGGGCAGGAGTAGGCATGCACGGTGCAGGAGCAGGCGCGAGCATGGCCCCCGGTATGGGCATGGGCATGGGGATGAACGCGAACGGGATGGCAGCAGGGCAGCCAAACGTGAACGTCCAGACCGTCCCGCCTGGCTCGACGATCATCCTCGACCGCCGCCGCTGTTCCCGCTCGCGCGACCGTGACCGGAGGCCGAGTTATGGACGACGCCGCCGCTCGCACAGCATCGACGTCATCCAGACGACTGCTCCCGGGATGGGCATGGGCGTGGGCGGGATGGGTGGCATGGGTGCTGGATACGGGATGGGAGGCGGGATGGGCGGGCACGGCCCCGGAGCATACGGTGGTGGGATGACCATGCCAGTGGGCACGGGCGGAATGCCAGGCACAGGCATGGGAATGGGCATGGGAGGTGCATACAACCCAGCGATGTACAATGGGACGCGACTACCTCGAGGAGACTCCCGGTAATGGCGGACGCATGAAGGTCCAAGAAACTAACCGTGCTGACTGACGCTGTATCATTAGTGACCACGGAAGTACTGACGACTAGGTAGTGCTGTCTCACCATACCACGTACCATGTATCACCCCATGTACCTGTATACCACCGCTTCTCATATGTAGCCCTCTGGCAACTCCCTGCACTCACCTTCGTGCGCGTCGTTGCGAGACTTCACATCCCAGGCTACAGTCTACAGACGTTGGCGCAGCGCGACGCGACGCGACAGAGTCACCCAGCACGTGATAGTGACGCGTCGCGCTGATCCCGTCGCTCGTCACCGCTCGGCGCTACAGCTCGGTCCCGCCGCCACATGCACTCACCCGCGCCGAGACGCGACCCGCGACAGCCAGCGAGAGACAGACCGAACAGCAGAGATACATGCATTCCTGAGCGGGCGCGATCTACGTAAAGTACGAGCTAAAAAGTACACGAACTGGATACCGGGCAGAGGGCACAGCTCGGGAGTCGGAGATCTTGACGTACAAAGGGGGGAAGGCCTGGAACAAGTATGTACAGGGGGACAGGGACGGGGACGTGAGAGCGATGGGGAGTAACAGTGGGTGGGGATGGGGATGGGGATAGGAGACGGGAGAAGCGAGTCCTGTGGGTGTGACAGTGTATATGTACAACGGGCGGTAAGAAGACGTAAGGATGCGGTAGCTAATGCGTGCTGTCTGCTGCGGTAAGTAGGCTGACTGTTCGCAATGCAAAATGTGTAGATGGTGTGTCCGAGAGTCGAGAAGCGAGAACTGAGGACCGAGGCGAGTGGGTCGAGGGTATGTATCTACAGTAAGTGATGGTACAGCGGCGGTTCCTGCCAGATGATACAGATGAGGGACAAGATGAAAATGAGATCGAGAGATGAGAGGAGACGTGAGGGATGGAACGACACGAGCTGGGTCACGATGGGGGTCACGATGCACGGGTAGATGTCACCTGCGCGTCGTGAGAGAGGATGGAGGAGGGACATGTCTACGCGAGACGAGTGGGACGGTGAGGATCGGAGGGCAGGAGAGTAGGAGGATAGGACTGGATAGCAACGGGACGACGAAACGCGAAAGCAAGAATCAAAGCGCATGAATACGACCTGCGGTTGATGTTCCGCAGTTCCCGAGGAAAACCAAGAGAGTATGGCAGGCGCGAATGCGCTCCATATCCAAACCAATGGGAGGAGAGCGAGAGCGACGATGTGACGGGAGCAAACGGAGACGATAACGAGAAGAGGGTACGCGGTGGCGCGCAGGGAATGGGAGAGATATAAAAGAAGAGAACCAAGACGAAAAGGGATGAATATGGGATAAATAGATAGTGTACACCGTATACCACCGGGATCGTGAACACCAGGAAATGAAACGCGTCATCGAGTCGAGCACCGAGCGTCGAGCTTCGGCCGGGGGGCAGCTTCACGTCCTCGCGCGAGCAGCCTTCCGCTTCCCACCATACGTCGCCGCCTTTCTCTTCTTCGCAACGGCCGCCGGCACGGAGGACATCTCGGGAACGTTCTCCTCCCCGCTGGCCTCCGGGATCGCCTCCTCGACGTCCTGTGGGACGATGGACCCCACGTCGATCGCGTCGAGCTTCACCCGCTTGCGAGACAAGGCGCTCGGCCTCTTCGCCTTGCTCTTGGAAGGGTGGAGCGCGACGGCGTCCGTGTCGTCGATCTCGGCAGCCTTCCGCTTTCCCTTGGCGCTAGCGGAGGTAGCCTCGATCTCGGCGTCGACGACCGTGCCCTCTTCGCTCGGGTATCCAGCATCGCTGACAGCGGTGCTGCTACCACGTGAGCCTGAACGCGTATGCTTGGCGGGAGAAGAGAGGGGCAAAGGAGACATCTCTGGCGGAGGGGACGACAGGGTGGAGAGAGGGGTGGACGTGAGTGAGCAAGGACCAGGAGGAGCGGGCTTGCGCCGCGAGCGAGTCGAGCGACGGGTGGCACTCGGCGAGGCATTGGGTTCAAGGTCGGCTTCGGAGATCGCAAGGGGAGGCAGTTCTAGCGGGAACTCGCTAGAAGGATGGTTGAGTCCGAGGAGGTGCTCGATGGCCTGGAGGACCGGAGAACCGCTGGTGAGGTCGTCCTTCATCGCCTTGGAGATCATCTCTAGCGTCGGCGCGTTCTCTCCAGTGAAGGCGGGGATAACAGGAGCCTCCTGACCAGGCGTGAACAAGAGCGAGGATCCTTGCTCCTCTTCGGCCTCCTCTTCGGGTTCCGGGACGACCTCGGCGGCTTGAGCAACCTGAGCATCCTTCGCCTTCTGCGATGCGCGCGTCGTACGGGCGCGCTTGCGGGTTACAACGCGTCCTTCGACCGGTTCCTCCGCGACGTCGGCGGAGGCGGTGGTGGCGGGAGGCGCCCTGCGCCTGCGCAGAGTCATGCCCTTGGGCTCCGGCGGGATGTACATGGACTGGAGACCCCGGAGAGCCCATAGGTTCTCGGTCCTGCCAATCCAGCCAACGGAGGACTGAATTGGGCATGGCTTCAACTCTGCAACAACAAACATGAGCACGACACGTCCAGATACACGACTGAATGGGGCGCTTGTGGGGATAGAGAGTAGGAGGGCGACGACGGTAAGGAAGAGATACGTACGGAGAATCGCTTCCACGGTATCCGCGGTACGCGTAATGGCATTCCTGGCCCAGAACGCCCAGTGCACGGGAACGGTCGGATGATTGAGCACCTTGAGGGCCGCGAGCACGAAGATGGCTTGCTGCTGCCGTGCGGTGAGCTTGGGGACCTCGGCCGCGTACAGCCTGGACGTGGGTCCTGGGAAGAGCTGGAATTGCTGGCTGATGACGTTCGAGACCGTGTTCCACGACGCGATTCCGGCGTGCTCAGACTGCCAGAAAGTGACGACTTCGCCGGAGTTAGCGTCAGCGGAGTGGGTGGCGGCGGTAGGGCAGCGGGTGGAAGTGGGGGTAGACGCGGAGGAGGCGGACACCTTCGCAGGGCCACGAGGTATGAGGCGTGCGAGGGCTTCGAGGTAGGTGTTCACGAGCGGGTGGTTGTCCGTGAGTTGGCCCGTCGCGAGCACGCCCGGACAAACCTCGCGCAAATCGGGGAGAGGGTACTTGTCGAAGCTGCGCGAGACCGCCGGGGACGCGGACCACGGGGGCGTGGCGGTCGAGCGAGAGGACGGTGGGGGGCGGACGTAGTGCTCGTGGCGGGAGTCGGAGGTGGGGTACTGGGAAGAAGGGGGCGTGAGAGCGCACCTGCCGTCGCTGCGGTCGACGTTGAAGTCGAAGCGGGGGGTGAAAGGAGACATGGCGGGGGACGCCGTGCGTGTCGCGGGATGTGGTGAGTGGTGAGCGGTGGATGAGGTGCGTCGAACGAGGCGGGGAGCGTTATGTTGCGAGCGGGTGACGGAGGTGGCGGCAATCGGGCGAGCACAGGATCTGGGGTGGCGCGGGCGTGTGCGCGAGTGATCCGTGTCCGGGGGCGAGCTGGGCGTCGCGGAGGGGCGCGCGGGCGACGGGGAGCGGGCGGGGAACGACGGCGGGGAGATGGGAGAGAGAGAGAGAAGGGCGGGGGGCAAGCACGCCCGTTATATAGGCTGGCGGTCAAAGCGAGCATGGGCTGACACAAAGACCGCCTGCCAGAGTGCTGCCCCGATCCCAGCTGCCTATTCCGGCGTCCTTCCTCGCCTCGTCCCGTGTGTCCGGCGTGCTTCGCCTCGTCTGGGGTGCTCTCGGTGGCCCTCAGACGCGTCGTCTCGTCGTCCTCTCCGCGCCCTCTTCATCGCGAGCTTCTCGCGCGAATTCGGCGAGCTGCTGCTGCTCGCGACCGCTGCAAGGGACCTCGCACCCCGAACGCGCCAATCGTGAAGAGAGGATCTCAGTGCATCTAATCTAATCGGACCGATCTACTTCCGATGCATGCGCCTCGTCTGCCTCGAGGGAAGGCTCGTGCATGTTCGCTGTTCTATCGCGCGGTTTCCGTGCCACTGATCATCGATGCGCGAGTACATGCACAACATACAGCAGCTTGCGCGCACATACCAACTCGCGAGTGGCACAGAACATGTACTGGACCGAATGAAGCAGCTGGATCACAGTGCGCAGGGAGTGACGTCACGCAATTTTGGTTGCCGGCGGTCCAGCCTACCTAGAGGCTAGCAAAACCTAGCACCTCCTAGTACTTACCACAAGTACTAGGATTCGACCGACTCGACCGTTCCTTGTCTCTCACTGTGCTGAACTACTATGTAGAGCATGCTATAACGCCCGCTCTTACGCTGCCTCATCGCGTCAACATTTCTATTATCGGAGAACGCGCCGGAGCCATCGATGCGCGTCCCACTGCGGGCAAAGGGCACGCCACCGAACGCAGTCGGCCACACGAATCCCGTTCTCGCGTCCGTCATGTGCACTTCTTCAGCTTTTCTTCCTGCTGATGGTGTGCCACCGAGCAGACTCGTTGCTTTATCGCCCTCCGATCGAGGTACGCAGCCAAGATCATCGCGTTGGGATCGTCTTTCCGGACGAGCGCAATCCCAGAAGGGACTGAGTGGCCAAGTGCGTCGATCGCTCTCTCATCTTGTTCGACTCGCCCACGCGGACACAGCGACGAAGAATCCTCGGAGTCTCACTTCTGTTCCGGACGCAAGTCCGTCCCGCGGTGAGTGAGTTTATGTTCCGGATCTTCAAGACTTGCATGAATTCTCGGTTTGACAGACAGCTATGCTTCTCTGTGAACGTCCCACAGGCGGGTGTTGTCACAGCATCCGTGTTACATGTGTGCAAGGGCACCAGCCACTCGCGGAGCTCGCCTTGGAAACGGCCCTTCATTGGCCCCCGTTTCAAACCGATGTTGTGAATCGGTACGCCATCGTTGCATGTTCTCCGTCACATTCATTTCCGCCTCTCAGCATGCATCATGGTGAAGCGTACTTTCACAGTCGCGGGGAAACTTACCTTTGAGCGGCTCGGGCGCCCGTCGCGCCGCCGCCAGAGGTTAGTTTCGCATGTCTGTGAACCGTCCGGTGTGCTGGGAGGCCGGAGGCTGTCTCTGGATACCATTCCGCTACCGGGACCAACAGACCTGGTGTTGAGCCTCTAGTCCCGCACGCGGTCAGCGTCTCTCACCGACTCTATCTTATAGCGCGGATTCCGCGCGCGGAATTGGGAAGATGTCTTTGCGAGCAGATGTCTAGAAACGCCGACGCTCCAACGCACGAACGACATGATATACTGTCACACCCCTCCCGGGTTGTTTTGTAAAGTACAGTATTGTATATACGCTTGAAATGGGTCACTAGCAAATGGAGGCAAACACAGTGATGACTGGCAACGATCTTGCCCTCGTGCGGCTAGGGGTCAATCTCAGGAACTACTCTTCAGCTGGCGCTGGAGTCGTTCGGTCCCAAAGATCCCCGTTGTACTTCATTTCGGTGCGAAGCTTAGGGAATTCGGCATCGTCACGAATGTGCACTAGATAGGGCGGAGACTTGCTGATCGTCGCAAGATCTGTATGGCCAAAGTGCCGGAGGGTAGTGAAGTGGCCAAAGAGCCCCATCATGAAGTCTTGAAATTGCCGCTCAGAAACTTGCTTCAGGCACATGGCGACGTGGTGTTTGTATGAGGGTATCCACACGAAACGGTGAAGCCGCGGGCAGTGGAATGCCCAGGTCTTTGCCGCGGTCTCGCCACCCCCCTCCCCATCCCCGCCAAAGTGCAACTCCTAAGTGAAGCCCCCGCGAAGTTAGCTTCTGATACGTTGCTCACGGAGGAAGGACTTACGCTTTCACATTTGCTTTCGTCTACCTCAAGGTACTCGAGACTAGACAACGTTATCCCGCCCAGCTTGACCCAGCCGCATGGCCAGAATTCATGGAGGTTGGTGGATCGAGATCCTTTGAAGGAGATCTTGAGAGAGACTAGCTTGTCGCATAATGTCTTGTTCATGCTGGTTGTTTGCATTGGCACTGAGAACAGTATGGCAACGGGATACATATCGATTCGCAGGTGTTTGAGGGTCCGACTGAACGTGTTGCACACGCTCCAGAGCTGATCCTGGGTATTCAGCCCCACGAAAGCTTCGCGACAGAAGATGACGAGGGTCTCCAGGTTTTCGCATGCCTGGATAAGCTCTGCCGCCTCCCCTTTCCTTTTCCTGACGGGGGCTTCCGTCAAGGCGTAGGCGAAGTAAAAACTGATGCGCAGCGTGCGGAGATTGACTCCGAGACGGTGGAGAAGGGAGAGCACTTGAATCCCAAGTTCGTCCGCTTTGGCTTCAGCCTTCTTTTCTCCTTCATGAGTAGTGTCGAACTGTGAGGCTGGATACTCCTTGGTGAAGTAAAGAGTGATGTCCTCCACGGCGCTGCGAATCGGGTCATCGCCAAGAACGCGGCTCATAAAGTCCATGAACCTCTGTGGCATGGGGAACTTCACGTAGTCAGTGACCCTCGACAGTGTGGTCCTCTCCTTCTTCGGATCAGAGGCGAAGCGCACAACGCGCCGCAGGTAGCGCTCAGCCTCTTTACGCAGCTCGTGAGATACATTAGTGGCCGCTGCTAGGGCTGCGTGTGCTTTGCGGTCGCAGTAGAATGTATCCTCCTTATAGAGTTCATGAAATATCATAGACCATATTTCCCTGGGCAATTCAACGCCGGAGGAACTCTGCGCATGTGGCGAACCGCGACGGCATCCGTGTCAGACCAACGGAAACGGACTTATGACAGCGGCATGCGCACATACCGATGTGTTGGTGGAGCGAACGGTGGACTGAGCAGCACCGGACATCGTGAAGCCCACGTGCGAAGGTAATAAACTCAGGTGTGATAGAGGAATGCAGTCGCCTTGAAATTGGCGAGTAGTGGGGAGAGCTCGGAGGCAGGGGGGAGAGAGTGTGTGTTGAAGATCTGTGCTCACCCCGACCCACTTTATACGCTCACCTAGCTACGCTAGAGCACGAGGACGCAACCGGGGGCGACATAGTTGTCTGCAGTACCTATTGTGAAGAGCATTTCCCTGGATACCGGAGCACTGTGGCGATCTCGCACATTTGACGAGGTGAGCCCGAGGAAGACGTATCTGCGCGGCGTCAGTTCGCACGAGGAGGCAATGGGGGCAAGACGAATCGCTCACTTAATCGGAAGGACATTTGCACAGTTGCCAAGACTGCGGCGGCGAATATGTCCCACCATATCTGGGCTTCGCGAGAGGTCATGCCTTCTGAGCGGTGAGGAAAGTGCATCGCCCGTAGAGCGCCAGTACCTCGTTACATTCGTCTGTCGCCATGAGCGCGGACTCGTAGCTTGGACCCTCCTCATCAGCTTTTCCTGACTCGGTCATCATCGTATTCTACACAAAGTCGTTTACACATGTCAACTGCCATCGGGTGATCATGAGGGGAGTCTCCTCGCATACCTTAACCAGCCTTCGTCGTTGTCCTCTTCCTCCGCACAGGATCTCACGGACCTGCCGCCCCATTGAACCCACCACACTCGACGTTTACCGCGGTCTTCGTCCTCCATAAGCATCCCGCCTTTGAAGCAGGTCAACCTCGGCCATGACAAGAACAGCCGATCTGCGAACGTCGAGAAGATGGACCCGTCCACGTACTCCCTCGACGTCGGGCTGTCGTTACTCGGTGGTGTCCACACGAAAGTATCGATATTGGGGAACGCGTCGCTCCAGCTCTCAGCGGAGAAGCTGTTTGGCTTATGCGTCACAACCGCTTCGCCACGGATGACTAGCTATGAAGAGAAAGTTAGTCGATATATGAAAGTCAATGGGAACAAGGCCGCGCACCTCGTAGCGAGATTCGTCCACCTGAAGATATCGCAGGTTCGGGAGGAACAGACGGGAGGAGATAGGATGGCGCACAGGTTCGCAACGAGCGAAAGAGACGCAGAGGGAGACGAGCTGCGTAGACGCTGCGAATGCCTCCAGAGACTGCCACCACAGAGGGCCAGCCGTGCTCGGGATGAAGCTTGAGATGGGACAAGGAGCGGAAGTCGTCGCCTAGGTGAACGATTTCGTCCCATGTTTCCAGCGCCGTCACGGATGCTAAGCAAGGGAAACCCGAGCTAGGGAGGTAGGTTGCCAACATGTACTGGATGGATGTCTCGGCCGGGACTGCGAACCAGAAGGTTTCGACGCTGTCTCTGCTGAGCCCGACCATGTGGAGCTCCTGGACGATGATGAGGGCACCGGCCACCTTCTTCAATGCGTCTTCAGCAACACTGGCGTCGCGAGACGTCCGTATGGCCAAAGCCTGTACGGAGCCCGGATGCTGGAGCGGACAGCCCGGCGTCGCCGCAGCAGTGGCGAAAGCCTTGAAGTCATCCGACTTGCGTAGCCGGACGCCGTAGTGATCTTCTCCGATTTCCTCCACGCTATGAGTCTTGCAGAAACACGACGCGGTGAGCTGATGGCTATATTTCCTCCATATCGCAAGTAGCAACCGCCACTTCCTGCCCGGTATGCTCTGCTTGTCTTCCTGTAAAGCACATCTGTCGAGTCTCTCTCTCTCTGCACGAAGAACGATGTTGGACTTACAATCGATACATCTGTCGAAGAGGGTGCGGTCGACTGGGACATCACAAGTTGAATGAGTTGATAGCGAGGTCTACGGGTAGGAGCTAGAGAAGGTGAGAATCGAAAGTGAAACTCTGAGGGCCTCGTTATATTGCGAGATACCGTGCACACCACTACGAGGCGCACTACAATGGCATGTCATTCACGGGCGCGTCAAGTGATTGGCAACGGGAGGCAACGGGCAAACATGAGCGATTGTTGCGTCGTTCTCGTCGACATCCGGGTGACGTATACTATTGTCAGTGAAGTACCAAGCAGGACGACGGTCAGTAGATGAATTTATTGCACAGGAGACCGCTGAGCTGTTGCAGATGGCGCACGACGGAAACCGCAAGACCATAAGCCGCAACTACATTGCAGGAGCAGAGGATGCCCGGGACTATGAGGACCGGGGACGCTTCGTCAAGGGGAATACCGGCAGTGACAAGGAAGTAGAGAGACAAGATGTATCGCACTAGAGAAGAGTAGACATGGCGGCGGTTGGAATGCCAGGGATCGTGGATGGTACGAGCACAGGGGAGACTGAGGAGAGCCACGATGTCGCGAGCCCCGGCGTCATGCTCTGCGGATATGTAGGGAGACGATGTCAGTCGCAGTCAGTCAACATCCCTTAGACAAGCCACTCACATTGCAAAGACAATCTTGACAGATCTCCCACAAAACTCAGTCATCCTCTCTGTAGTTGCGAACTCGTCCTCATGCTGCCTGGACATGTTGTTGTGGCGATTGCACTTCCGTCGTCATTGTCATAGTCACAGCAGCACTCAATCCATGCGTGTATGAGTCCAAGCAAGACTTGCGTGTCGCAGTAGCAACGCATGAGGACTAGAAGAGGACACCTGGAGCCTGGAGGAGGAGGAGGAGGAGAAGAGACTCCGAGTCCAAGCCCGAAACTGCCGCTGAGACTCAGAAGTTTACATCAGCCTGAGCACGAGGCACGTGGTCGACGCGTCGCAACACGACGCGACTGGGCGCTAATCGATACAAGCCCTTCAGCCACTGCCAGCTTCTTCCTCGCATTTGAGCCACCGACGGACGTTCTTGACCTCAAACGACGTCGACATTGGCAATTTGCGACACAAGTCATGATTATGGAGGATTTATTTTGCGATGAACGCGAGGCGATGTCTCAAATCGCGCCTGGCAGTCCTTGCCGCTTCACCCCACGAGGAGAATACAAGAAACCAGCATTCGTCAAGTTCGACCCTGAGGACGACGGGTCGAACCTCGACGAGATATTCTGGGAGGGTGGGTCTGACATGCCGCTTTTTTGGGGCTCTTGTGTCTGATATGTATTCATTGTTCAGATCCGCTTACGTTCACGCCACGGCGGTGCAGGAATGGATACGTCGAGAACTGGGGACTCTATCCGGTTCGTATACAGCCAGGGCACTGCGCATCCACCTCCATATACTTATATTTCTGTCAGACCAATGAGGAGAAGATAACTGAGATTCCAGTCATGCGGATAATGTCTCGTAGGGTGAGGTCCCGCCCGTTTGCCCCAGTCGCGCCTCTCATCTCGTTCGCGACAGATGACGACACAGTTCATCTACGACAGGAAGACGAAAATACGTCCAGAGGAGCAGTTTGTGAATGCTCTGATGGACAAAAAGGTCAGTCCCTCTTGACCGCGCTGTTTATACCCCGTATCATCGACCAGATCCCCCGTTTACTTGGATTTGGGCCGAAAGCCTTTGTCACTGTGTGATGGAAGGCGTGGATTCCGTGCTACCATGGACCGCGAAGGTCGTAGAGGCCAGCTGGGCCGCCTTTGATCCTTGTCAGCATCCACAATCTCCTGCAACTACTACCACGCCTCCTCCTGCTCCTGTTGCCCGCGTATCGATATCTTAGACCTATCCCTGTGGCGCCTGTTCCCTGCGTTTGAGGCAGAGCTGACGTCCGTCGTAAGTTACGGCTCTGCCTCAGACGCAGGTGGCGGCCTTGCGCGCTCCTCCTCCCGCCCCTCGTCCACCATCAGCCTTGTCTAGTTGTCTGAGATTGTGAGGTTGGTGCTACAATCGAACTCAGGATCGAGCCTATGTGTCTAACAACGTCCAGTTGGCGGAAATGTGCCACATACCGGCCTATAGTAGTCCTTGTCGGTCCTTTCATTCATTTCTGCAGCCGCCATCCATTCTGCAGTCACTCAATACGGATGCTGACCAGGACCCAGGTGAAACAACTTGCTCAAGTCGACCTTGGCGATCTTCCGCGACGCGACTACACCCTCTACGTCGCAATCCCGTGAGTCGCGTCCCTGGTTCTGAGGGATAGAAGTTACTCACCCGCGAACGCATAGTTTCCTCGAGCATCCCACAGATACCTCGGCACATCGCTACTGGCGACGGATTCGTGTTTCTGGCGGCCTTCCCTTGGGCGTGTTCGCCGACAAGGTTTTGACTCCGGTCTGGGGATGGTACGTAGTCGTCTCCTTCGAGGTATCCCTTACTCTTGATGAGCGAGCTCTTCGTCTCTGTAGGGTTCGTAACCTCCATGCGCACACCTTCCAGGACCTGAAGGACGGCGCTCAGTTTGGTCCGAAGGTATGGCAGGACTACTAGTACAACCGCGTGCGTTTAGTATCTCACAGTTGTCTCGCAGGACTGCAACTCTATCGACCTCATGACCTGGATGGACAACGCTGGGTATGCGTACATACCCGAAGAGAGGTGCAACTCACTTCTCCTCTTGCCGTCGAGCTACAACGCTGACTCTAAAGCGACTGTCATCAGCTACTGCATCGCGCACATCCTCCGGGCACCGGGAGACGTCATGCTCTACCACTACGACTTCGGCGACAAGTGGTTCGTCGACATCAAGGTGCGCCTTTCCGCCTCTCCCGCTGAGGATGTGACAACTAACCAACACCCCAGCTCGAAGAGATCGCGCCTGCGGAATCAAGCACAGGGACAGTCGCCGTCCTTGCCGGCAGAGGCGGTCGGCTCCCAGATGGCTCCAGCACCGGTACATGGTCTTGGCGAGAGTGCCTGCAGGAGGCCGATGCGTCTTCGGGCAAGGACAACTACAAGGGGAAGCATGACGCCGTCAACGCGCTCTTCGACGCGTCGAACTTCAAGGATCGCCAGAAGCCCAGCGACCCGCTGCTGTACTCCTTTGACGAGTTCGACATCGAGGAGTGTCGCGCCGAGGTTCAGAACGCGCTGGACAGCAAGGCCAGCCTCTCACATGCGAGCAAGAAGTTCGTCGTGCCCGTCGGAGAGGGGAGACTCGAGACGCTGTTGCAGCCGAACGAGATCTCGAGCCGGATAGGGATCAAGATGAAGAAGGGTAACGTCGTCGTGCAGACCCCAACGGGAAGCAGGGGACAGTTCATGGAGGAGGGCGTCAGGGCGACGAGGAAAGATAACCCGACGGCTACTGCGTGTGCGCAGTGCGGGAGTCCGCATGGGCTGAGGGCATGCTCGAGGTGTGGGCAACGGTTCTACTGTGGCAGGGAATGCCAGGCGGTGAGTACACGATCCATGTCATTAATATTCGCGAGTGCCGTATACTCATCGTTACATCAGACTCACTGGAAGAAGAAGCACAAATCCGAGTGCAAGAATGCAAAGAAGTAGTGAACTACCTCGGCATACTAGTATGCCGTGGAGTGCATGCAGCGTTCTCGGGCACTCTTGCGAGGGCACAGGGGCCTGCACATGCGACCAGTCCAACAGAGTCAGTTACTGACATATGCTAAATCTCTGCATACCTCCGCAGAAACCTACCCTACCCTATGCGACCATATCACATAAATGCTGTTCGTCGAAAATTATGAAATGTGACTCACTCCTACACTTCCCTCCATCTATCTGGGCAGAACACGGTCTGTCTGTCGGAAACACGGCCGTCGGAACCTCTCACAAACGCCGTAAAGGCCGGGTTGTAACTCTCCAGCTTCGGGCGTTCGAAGCGCTCCAGCGTCGGCCACGTCGTGAATATTCCTTCGGTATATCGCCGCAGCGCCTGGCAAAACTGCGTCGGAAGGACCGCTCCCGTCGCGGCGAGATCGCGGTAGTACTCCGAGGGCCACCATACCAGTGTCGTGATACTGGGACATAAGTCTTTGACTCGCACGAGGTGCGCATCGACCTCGGCATCAAGACCTGCGGTCATGGGGTGCTGGGAAGCATCCGTGAGCTCGTGGCTGTCGCGAAATTATGTAGATGGACGACACACGTAGGGACGTTGGGTCCGCCACTCGGACAGTTCCAAACGTCGGAGGCGACACACGGGCTTGTCCCCGAGAACATGCGTAGGCCATAGCCTGGAGGGGTCGTAGTGATTATAGCCCTGGAACCCGCACCAGATAATTGACAGGGAGAGGAGGTTAGGCAGGGCGTCGACGCTTCGTCGCAGGTCTGGAAGCGCCACAAAGAGCGCACGGTCGAGACAGAGGTGGGTGACGGAGAGCAGCTGAAGGTCCGACATTGCAAGGTAGAGCGAAGCGTTAGAGACCTCGACAGTGAGCTTCTCGACAGTGGCTAGAGACGAGGGAGATTGTTGGTGTCTTTTGGGATCGAGATTCATGCGGGCTTGAGGCACGCTGCCGCCTTCGAGAGCGCGTTCCCCGTCGCCCTGAGCTCCGTCAGCTGGAAAGAGGCATTCCTGAACAACATCGGCAACACATGGATGTCGCTGAGGTCGATGAAGTCCAGTTCCTTCAAGTTGACGAGCCGCCCAAACGCCTGCGCGAGTATACCTGACAAGTTGCCCGCCTCTCGAGCGCCAACCGAGTAGTGCGCCTGCGAGGCAGCAGCGGAGTACCTCGAGGAGTGCCTGCCGAGCTTCTGTAGCACTGTCCGCCGCACAGAGCTGAACACCACCATCGGCACACGGATTCGCAGCGCCCGCACTGCTGCAGCGCGGCGCTCGCTCTCGCAGACTGCGTGCAGGAAAGAGAGCAGCTGGCGGACGTGGGGGCCGACGGAGACGCGGCAGTACAATGCTTCCTCCGCAGCATAGCGCAGCTCTTTGCAGACCTGCGCGAGGGGTACGAGATAGCGCCAGCCAACATCGTTGCTCCCCATTATTTCGGCGATAGCGATCCAGATTTCGAGCGGGATTCGAAGGGAGCAAGCTGGGTTGTCGCCTGTTGCTACTTCTGTGTTATGTGAAACATCGACCTGGCATCCGGTCCCGGTCAGATCTTCAAGCACATACATACATGCTTGGATGGGGAGTGTGTAACACCACATACCGTGACATCTGCGTTGTCCTGCCGAGATGCTGTGGGTATTTTTCTACGCGTAGAGAGCCATGACAGAACGCGGTGGCCCATTGCAGCGGTGGGTTGGGACACGGGCAGCAGTAAATGGTAGGGCGGAGGAAGGAGGATGTGGCGACTGCGGTTGGTGGGATCTGACGTTATGAACTATGATATTTAACGGCCGACCCGGTAACGTAATCAACGCAGTTGCGAACATAGATGGCGCGGAGTGTATCCAGAACAAGTTCATGAGGCCTTGAGGGATGTGTAGAGCCTGTGGGGGACGGTGTTCGAGTTCTTCCCATGAATTGAGTAACTGCGAAGAAGCAATCAAGCAGAGCTCTATAGCACAGGAGATATAGTACAGAGGCACGAACCATTGGAACCAAGCATATAATGATACCACCCAACATCCACCCACTCACCCGTCCTCCCACAAAGTATTAGATATCAAACCTCCTCACCTCCACGCCCCGCCCGCTCGCACTGACGATCCTTCTATCATCGAACACAACCGACCCCCTCGCCCCTCTCGCAATGCGCAGCTTAACCATCTCCCACACCTCCGCTCTCCTCTCCTCATCCTCCTCGTCGTCATCGGAAGCCTCGTCCAGTCCGCCGCTCACCTCCGTCCCTGTCCCAGCCTCAAGATCCCACACCCATATGCTGCCGTTCACCCCGAGACTCACGCACCGCCCGTCCGCAAGAGCAAGCGCGGAGACCGGCCCGATCTGCCCGTGGAGGGTACGCACGAAGTTTAGCTTGGGCGACGCCGAGCTCGAAGACGGCGACGGCAGGTGCAGGCGGTACAGCTGCAGCCCCGACGCGCTGTACATGCTCGACGACGCATACGGGGATGGCGACGACGACGGGGACGCGCTCGACGACGACGATGGCGAAGCGCTGCCAGACGCGGGCTGCTCGTCTTCGAGTGCCGTGGTAGGAATGTCGTGTCCCGGGGCGAGGACGACCCACTTTCCGTCCGTCTGCGTGTCCGCGACGCGTGCGACCTTGCGGCTCCACTGCTCGCGGATCGTGCGCATCTTGTTCTCGTCGAGCCAGCCTTGAGGGACGTCGACGGCGCGCGTGGTGCGCGTGCTCGCGACGATCATACGCTCCGACTCCGTGTTCGCGACAATGAGCTCCGTGGCGCCCACCGACCAGTGCGAGGGGTACACGGGGATGGCGTATGCGAGGACGAGCTTGTAGGTCGTCGGCGAGGGCGTGGAGAGGACGAGCGAGCTTGGCGGATAAGACGTGAATGAGGTGAGCGTTTGCGTGTGGCGGACAGTGTTCTCTGAGATGTCGTAGATCGAGAGGTGGAAGGACTGCGAGAGCGTGACGAGGAGGGGATGGTGGTAGACGGCTTGCACGATAGGTGCATATCGTGAGCTCCGCCCAGACGGGACGTACGTGAACAGCCGCGATGATGACGACGGAGAATGGTGGTCTATCGTATATAGCACAAACTCGCCCGTGGACAGGAAGCTGATGAGCCGTCCATGGTGCCCAGAAGTCGGGGGAGACTGATCAAGTGCCAGAGCGGTGATATAAGCGGTGTTGCCACGGCTCGATGGACACCGCAGAGTATGTGGCGCGTGGGCGGACGATGTTACGACAACTGTGGGGGTGGTACTCGGCCTTGACGAAGCTGCTACAGTGACGTTTCCGGCAAGCAGCAGGTGGGTCTCGTCCAGCTGAGCGGCCTCCGAGTGTGATCCCAGCGGATTGCCCATGTCGAGTGCTCTACCGAGCAACGGCCTAGTGAACCGAATGAATAGGAGTCCGTTCGATGCTACAAGCATGAATTTGCTCACCTGTCCGCCAGTTCGAACTGATGCGAAACATCCACTTCCAGTCCTTCACGTTCTCTCCTTTCGCTCTCCCTGGTAGGGGCTTCACCTCGCGGCCATCGCCCCGACCGATGAAGCCTCTCCCGCCTCTTAGTCGAGCCCTGCCGTACTCGCTGATGTAGAGCGACTTCCACAACTATGCGGGGAAGATGTTCAATATCGATGCTTCACGTCTTCTCGTGATGAATCAAGTATGTACCTGGTTGTCTAGAGATAGTCGGAAGAAGTTCCTATTGGTGGCCTGCAGAGCACATAGGTCGGTCCACGAGAGATACGAGAGGATGAGGAGGATGATCTCGTCGAAGAGGAGGGCGTCGAGTGTCAATCGCGGCTTGTGCACATCCATAGAAAGCTCCGAGAACGTATGAGCACGCTTGGGCGGCGGCAAAGGTGCCGGCGACAGTTCGCGTTTCATCTTTGAGAGAGCGATATTGCCTGAAACAGAGGAGACGATAGGAGAAACCAGCCTGAACCAGCCCGAAGAGAATGAGGAAGACCAGGGGAAGCCTGCGATGAGAATGGGCCCAAGAGAAGCAGGCAAGAGACAGCGTCCTCGCTGTCCTACTTGTCCTCGTCGTCGTAGTTGTCGATGTCGTCGCCGCGCAGGTCGACAGGCGGAGCAGGAGGAGGAACGCCAGGCTCCTCCCGCATCAGTCATCCCGCCTCGGTTGACCGGCCCGGTAAAAGCCGAACCTGAGAGTAACGGACTCGGAACTGCTGCGACTCGAAGGCTTTCTCTTGAATCTAGCTTCCAAATCTCCTCATGTCAACAGAACAGCGAACAAGGAAGAGACTCAGAGAGCGACCAGCAGCTTACGAGAACTAGAGTCGAGCTCAAGTCCCGCAACGGGACTGGTCCTCACTCTCCCCTATCACCGCTTGTTTCGGGACCAAACGTTACTGTACATGGGCAGCCGCGTCCTGTCGCGGCTCTCTGCCCGTAGAAAAAGAAACAAAGTCCCCTGGCAGGGCAATGACAATGTGGCATGTAGCAGTTCTCTATCTCTAGTACTAGTCATGAGCAGATCACTGACCTAGATCGAATGCCAGGTCGACGTTTCGGCGGCTTCTCGCGACGCAGGGGCAGCAGCAAACGACAGTCTTTCCGTCGAGCTCCAATTACCACTCGAAATCTGGCTCATCATCGTCGACATATTGGCCAGCACCAATAATGGCCAGTGCCACCTCGCCGCTCTTGCACAGGTTTGCAAAGAGCTTCGCTACCCTGCAGAGGAGGCTTTGTATCGGCGCGTTTCTGTCGGCTCCCACATCCTCCAGCTCCGCTCCTTCCTGCACACCGTCTGCGAGAGCGAGCGTCGCGCGGCAGCAGTGCGGGCGCTGCGGATGCGGGTACCCTCAGTGGTGTCCAGCTTCGTGCGGCCGACGGTGCTGCAGAAACTCTCCAGGTACTCCTCGAGGTATACTGCCACCGCATCGCAAGCGCACTACTCGGTCAGCGCGCGGGAGGCGGGCAACCTGTCGGACGTGCTTGCGCAGGCGCTCGGGCGGCTCGTCAACCTGAAGGAACTTGACTTCGTCGACTCCAATGATCTCCAAGCGTTCCCAGTCTTGTTCGCGTATGCGTCTTTTCAACTGACGGAGCTCAGGACGACGGGAAACGCCCTGTCGAAAGCGATAGTCTGCCTGCAGGCCCGCACGACTATCGGTCCCGAAGGCTCACGCCGAGCTCCATCGCCCCTGGCCACCGTCGAGAAGCTGACGGTTGATGTCTCTACGACTTCTTTCTATCTGCCGGTGTCGGACCTCCAGATGTTCTCCGTCACCCACCTCTTTCTCGACCACACGCTCTCTATCTGGCCATTCCGGACATGCGCCGAAGCTTAGTCGCCCTGCCCAACCTCCTCTCCTTGCGGATTGAGTGGTCTTCCTTCCAGGTATTCAGCAACCACGTCGCCTCCGTGCTTTGGCCTACACACGTATTGGGGGACGAACCCATGCGCCGCCTCCGACGTCTGGAAGTGTCCGAGTGGCGAACTAAGCGTCCCTACGTCCGTTGGTTCATCTCTGTCTCGCCACGGCTACGTTCTGATATAGACTTTTCAGCGCCCTATGCCCGCAGACCTCAACGCCGACGTCGACACGCATTTTCTGCGCCTCAGGGGCCTCTGTCCGAGCATCACGTCGCTCGTCTGGTGGCCCTCGGAGTACCATCGCCATCTCGCAAAGACGGGGGCGGAACGTCCGACGCGGTTCTGCGAGGCGCTGCGTCGATATACCGAAGGGCTCTTCGCGACGTGGCCGACGCTGGAGTGCTTCGAACGTCCGAAGCTGGAGAGTCACGATCCGGTGGTTACGGCGTTTGTGCGGGGCCAGGGTCTGGACGATCGTGTTTCCGACCACCCGTGCGTGTTCTCCTCGGATATGTGGAGGGAGGTGTAGGACGTAAGACGCGTGCGTTCCATGTCATACGAACGAATCCTTTTTGAACTCACGATCCCGCCATGCAGCGAGAGAGCGCCATATCTCGTCCTAGTTGCTTGGCCGCTAAGGTACACAGTCGAAGCAGACGCAAATGCCAGCTGCACGGTCTGCAGCCTTCACTACGTACTTCGGGCTTCTTCCATCCTCTATCCTCTTTCCCTCATGTGCCCTCTTTCCCTGCCAGTGTCTCGTCCAAAAGCAAGTTATCTGCGGTAAACGAGCTCCTCAGTGGCGAAGGCACTCGCTTGACTTGGAACTTCCTCGGGTTGATGTCTATCAAGTGCATATGAATCAGAGTTGTCCTCGACTCGGATAGGAAAATATGTCACAACTCACAGCTAGGAGGCTCGGCCTTGCCCGCCACCGCAGCGGCGACACCCGAGCGGCGTTGCGTAGCCCACTCGACGATGAAGTTCGCGGCTGCACGATCGGGCAGGTTGTGTTGGAGCGTCTCTTTCTCGTGGGCGAGGAAGGACACCTGGTGCGCAAGTTGCTTCGACCTGGTTGGAGTCGACTCAGTCGAGCGTGTGGACCTCCAGAGTACTGCGGAGATCGGTCAGTGGCGGCAGGGCTTTATAGGTGTGTTCAACGAGCGTCCTCTCTTTGTTACGTTGTCATCCATTCACTCTGCGAAAGGCATGTTGCCGGGGCGTAGGCGGCGAGGGCGGTCTATGAGGCTAAGCCTGAGGGTTGAGGCGGAAGGTACACTGTGGCGGCGGGCGTTCTCTCAAAAACCAATATATTAGGATTCAACGGTACACTGTCCCGTTCTTCTCACTCGGCCCATGTTGAGTCGACATCAGCAGTTTTGTTCAACATCACACTCGCCTTGGAGTCGTGTGCACTCACCGAGCTTGCACTCTCCTCGGCCACTCTTTCGGCAGGTTTGCTGACCCGGAGCGTAGACATATCAGAACGTGACACTCGATTCGTCCATGGTATGGCCATCGTATGGACAGCACCAATCACACTCATGTACGCTACCCCTCATGGGCTGACGTCCCTAGCCCTGACATGCCCCGTCCCGACGTTCCACGGGCTTCTCGTCCGTCGCGCAGGACTGTACAAGTTCCCCACGAAGCCTGGTGGCGCAAAGGGCGCGTTGTATGGATCCTTCTGTGACGCCAACATGTTTTCCTACGTTGCAAAGCCGGGTGAGATAACATATGCTTGAGCACAGCAGGCCGAAGACGCATCACATGGCGCGCACTCACCGGAGATGGGGGGAAGGGATGGGGCGGACGCCCTCCTCTTTCTCCTCCTTTCGAACATCATCCACCATCGCTTTCTCGTGCTCCCCCTGCACTACGTCCTGGGCTTGCTCTTCCTGCTACGGTAAAGTCCAAGCCCTTCTGAGAGGAGAAGGTAAGTCGGGCTTAGTCTGCAACCGAAGCGCCTCAGTGCGCCGTGCACCTCGAAGGCGGTCCGGGGGTGTGGACGATTGCGGGAGCATGCTGCACGTTCTGTATGAAAAGGATCGCACATACGGGGCGAGCTATATGGGTTGAAACTGTTGTGTTCGACCAGCGCGACCGTGATATTGGGATTGCTGCATCCGACGAGCTCGCGGAAGAGACATGACTACGGCTTTTGTTCACTCAAACCGCCAACGGAGCACTGCGCCCACAGCGCCGCGCTCTATATTCAGTTGTCAGCGACGCCCAGCGCGACTACTGTGAGGTTCGGGCAGTACGCTATGGCAAGTTGCGAAAGAGGCGAAGCAAACATACTTACCACATCCCAATAGTTCAAATGAGACTTCTGCCTGGATACACTCATCATTCATGAGAACGGCAACATACTCAGAAGCGCGATGTGTGAGTCGGTACCATGCAGTTTCCCTTATGTCAAGATGCTGTCTCCCCACGGCATTGGGATCATGGGTCGACAGAGTGCTCCCGATGACGGGGTGCACATGTGCCTGTTCTGAACTCCAAGTTCGACACCTTGACGGGAGGATGATCTAAGTTCACGGTTTCGATGCGCACGGCTTCCCGACAGATGGGAGCTCAGTGAGCGAGTGTCGTGCAGTACTTCCACGTAAGCAGTCTGCAGCTTGAGCTTCGCTATGCACGCAAGCAAGCCGTCAAGGTCCAAGACTTATGTGGTTGGCAGCCGCCACCAAGGCAGTGCGGTCATCATAAGGTCTGTGGAATCTGGACCATGCTCCTCTCGGATCATTCAAGCTCCAGTACATATATGACATGGCGACAACTGGCAAGCTCTCCTGCCCTCATTCAGAACTAACCATGATCTACAACGTCATAGCCATGCTGCTCGCCGTCGCTCTCACCATAACTCGAGCGGACGCGCAGGGCGCCTGTGCGCAAACATGCATGAGGCAGGGAACGGCAGGAGCTCCCTGCGACAGTATGTACGTGCTGACCGCTCGCGAGATGGAAAGAGCAGCGCTCTGACATATAGGCACTGATCGCAGAACCGACCGCAACTGCATATGCGGAGGGGGCGCCATCGCTGTGTGCGTCCAGAACAACTGCACCTCGCCCGAGCAGAAAGCGTTCAGCTCGCTGTCGTCCTCAGTTTGCAGCCTCTTCAGTGCGTGTTGGATTCGTCCTTCGCAGCGTGTTTGGGTGCAGAAACGACAAGTCTTTTACTCACCGGTACCCTTGTAGCGACTGTGGGAGGTGGCACATCGGGCACCATTCCGACCTTGTCGATCCCTGTGTCTCTCCCGACGTTTTCACTCCCAACGGCGTCCCTGCCGCCGTTCTCGCCTCCCCTGTCCTCGGTCACCACGAACCCCACGTCGACAACGTCGAGCGGCGCATCTTCTGGGCTGTCGCAGGCGAGCTCCGCGTCGTCCTCGGCAGTAAGCAGTCCCTCTTCAGTACCAAGCTCGGCCACCTCTGGGAGTTCCTCCGCGGCAAGCAGCAGTACGTCAGGTGCGCCTTCGCAGACATCGAACGCAGCAACGAAGACAGGCAAGGTAGGGGTCAACAGCGGGGTAGGAAGCGTGGTCGGTGTCGTTGTGATGATAGTTGGAATCGCGCTCGGAGGCGCAGAGGGGTTCTAAGGATGAGTAAACGCAGTCGCTGGTTGCAGTAGCAGATAGTGCGGAGCGTTGTAGTAATACCAGTCATAGCGTATACCAGGTGGACGTCCTCGCTGGCAGGTTCAACCGCCGCGGGAGGCGCCCGAATGCCAGCGTCTAAGTTGCCTGATTTGTCGACCCCGGGTCTTCACTCGCACCTCGCTCTCATGTGCTGCCAGTACCTCTCCCTCAAAATATGCTGCGAGGCTCTCCCTGTGCTTGAACATATGCATGCTACCCAGTGTTTGACCTGTTAACACGGTCGAATGAGCGTGTTTAAAGACAATCCCTCCGCCGCACATCCTATCGCTACGATATGATCGGTCGTCCTCCGTGTTGCCGTGTCACATACTGGTGAGTCCAAACCAACGGGGGCAAATCTAGCGGTTTATTTTGTAGCCTTATATTTGGCTTTTTTTATTAGCAGCGTTTACCATCGTCTGCCGAAGACCTGTCGACGACTGACCGTCTTCGCCAGGCTAGTCAGGGCACCATGCACTCCCGTGACTCCCCGGAGGTATCCAGCATGATATCTCTCTGAAACGGTGTCATCTGCTTTCCATCTTTGCTTTGACCAAGGTGCGATTCCGCCCGAAGCCGCAGAGTGGTCAGCCATCCGTGCAGCATGTGGTGGAGCTCGTACCATGTCCTTGCCGCGCGGTTGAAGACACGGAGCAGAACATATACCCATCATGGTGATCCGTGTCCCGGATTGCCCCGTCCGACACTCTTCACCGCTGAAACCCCGTCAGACCATCTCGGCCTCGGATTTGAAAGCTGCTAGGTGTCGCAATCATGGCCCGGCCTCGACGGGCTGAGAGGTCGTGATGGCGAAAGCAAATGCCAAGCGGTGCTGCAGTCTGGTAAGTGGCTAGTTTCTGCTTGGTGAAACCAATGTCAGCCGTGCACGATGGTGCGACCAATTCAGTGTCCGTCTTGCGGACCTAGTCAGGCACTCGGTGTCGGGATGCTCGGCTTCGGACTAAAGAATATCATCAAAGGCATCATACGACCCGGGATTTAGTAAGAACTGTGCGTTATGTATTCGAGTTCCTGAATGCGTTAGTGGCATGTATTGGTTGAAATGACCATCGTCTGCTGCGCATTCATGGCACTCGAATACATTGACGTATCGCCTCAGTGTGATGTAGGATTTACTCCTTGCGATCCTGGGGAAGCCCATCCAGCGTTCCGGACGCAAGTCTGCCACGCGCGTTGTCTTTCGTGGTCGTTGGCGAAACTCCATGATCTCAGGTTGACCTACGGACACTTCGACCGATCACCGTTAGGATCGACGGCTACTTGTCGGCCCTATTGCAGATCCGCCTGAGCGCTGATGACAATCCCGTAGTTGACCGGGAGGGCCGGTGGATGCTCCCGCTGAACGCCGCCGTCCTGATCCCCGCGACCTACACATCAGCAGTCTCAGGATAGGCCGAGGGGTGATGGCGCATTTCACTGATTGTCTCCGTCTATGCCAGCCATATGTACCACAACGCACTCCTTGTTTGCGCTTGATCCGCTCCAGTGGTTCGCGTTTGACCACGGCGTCTCATGCACGTCTGCACATCGGCGCCGTAGTCTCGATCGCTGTAAGGCGAAGTGGCCTAGAGGTATAAATACAGGTCAAAAGAGCGAACTTCACCAACCCTTTCCATTTCTTCACTTCGCATGACTTTCAGGATGCTCTCTTCTCTTACTGTCGCTACTGCGGTGGTTTTGGGCTCTGCAACCAGATGTTATGCAGGTAAGTCGTCTCTCCGAGCTCCGAGTGCTCCGGTCTCTGACGCATCTCCTTGATTGTTTCCAGGGGTTGTACAGTCGCGAGCAAGCACTCCTTTCGACGGACAGTACATTGATGTCAACTCGGGGAACGACGCGACCGAGTGGTGGTGGGTGCAAGCAGGTGCGCCCGCTGCTGAAGGCGAGTTCCCTTCCAGCCTCCACGTCACGTTCTACCAAGGTAAGCTTGGCTCATGACCCCTGCGAACTACCTTCATTGCGTCCACAGTTGCTGAACCAATGTACAGGTTACCCTCTGTCTGCTCTCCGTGCCGTAGCGGGCGGTGCGAACGCTCCCGAAAATTATATCGTTCTCAACGGCGCTTTCCCCAACGGCACCGTCTTCGCATACAACCTTGTCGCTTCGTCATCCTCGGTCACCGCCTCGGGCAACGCGGTCTCCGGCAACTGGGCCGGCGCAGGCTCCTTCACTAACTCGGAAGACCTGTCCACATTCACCGTCACCCTCGACAACCCCCAGGCCTCCGGTACCCTCACGATCACTAGCAACGCCCCGCACCACTTCGGGTGCAACACCACGACGGATCCGTACTTCACTTCCGCCATCCCCTCCGGGGCGTCTCTCAACGCCGCTGAGGAGATCTTCTACAAGCAGCTCGGGTGGGCGACGTCGCAGCCGGGCGGGTCCGTGTCCGTCGACGTGACGCTCGACGGGACGCCGCTCAAGTTCGACGGGCAGGGCTACCACGACAAGAACTGGATGCCGCACGCCATCGACACGTTCATCGACGACTGGTACTTCCTCGACGCGCAGGTCGGGCCGTTCGACCTCTCCGCGGTGTGGGCCAAGATCTCGGGCGCGACGCGCGAGTTCACCACCGGCTTCCTGCAGCACGACGGCGTCATCCTCCGGAACCAGTGTTCCATGCTCGGCTCGAAGACCGAGGACTTCATCACCGTCACGCCGTACGGCCTTGCCTTCGACGCGCCGAGCGGCGTGAACGTCATGCAGGGCTTCATCCTCGACTACACGCTCGCTAACGGCGACGAGTACCGGTTCAATATGTCGGGCGAGAGCCTGGTCCTGGACCAATCGATCTACCATCGCTGGGTCGGACCTGCAGTTGGTGGTAAGGTCGGCGGCGAGCAGTACACGGGTATCGTCATGTATGACTGGCTCAACCCAAGTGCCACTCCTTACAACGGATAATCATTGCATTGTGGAGTTAAATTCACAATATCGCTTCGTAGTTCGCTTCGTAGTTCTACGACATTGTCTGATCACATCACACTGTCTCGGGAGTCAGAGCCCTGTCGCACAGTACAGAAGTGTCTCTCAAACCTTATGATACAATGGTCACGGTGATAGTCTGCGCCTCTTCTGCGACCGCCTCAACTCCCCGTCCTGGATACCTTCGTCACCCCGGGCCATCGTGCTGCTCTCCTGCCACTGTATGGAGCTTCGGGAACCTTCCGGTAGTTCATCTGAGCCGTGAAACGTTGGCCAGTCAGAACAATCGGGCGAGACTAGTACTGGCACCGAATACTCCGGGTGGAAGACCGGGTGGAAGATGCTCGGGGTAGTCAGAGGAGTTATGGTGGACAGTGATGCATTGCTCGGGCCAGAGTCCTGGTCACTCCGCAGCGCCTCCACTGTCAGCGAGCACGAGTTGGAGGAAGTGACGTAGTAAAGGGTAAGTCGTAGTAGTGCGTCCGTTGCTTCGCGTCCGGATGCACTTGGCCAAGCGACTCGAGCACATTCTTCTTGGCGAATGTCACGTACTTTGAATTGGAACGTGGGCATCGGAGACGCGTCTGGAAGGCGCTCTCGGACGGTCGCGGGGCTTTGGTAGAATGGGGTTATCCAGACGTTCACGACGCAAATGAAGGCCGCTATGACTTGGAATCGCAGTTGGACGCCCACCAAGTTCCCCCGAAGCAATCGGACGAGGTGGAGGTTGTCGTCAGAGTTGTAGAGACAGCGAACCGCAAATCCTGACTCGCGAAGTACCTCCAGGTTCCAGGGGGACAGGCGAGGCAGGAGACGATGGGTATGCCGAGGGGTGTGTGAGAGCATCGAAGAGAGGTCGGGAACTGCAGTGTTTGGAATCAGGACCTTGGCAACCCGAAGGTTGGTACGATCAAGCCGCTCGATATGAGTTCGCGAGAGGACCATGTACGCGACTCGAAAGTCAGGTTGATACCGCCCCTTGGGAGAAGATTCGCGAGCACGAAGCGAGGACCTCTTCATCAGCGGACGGCCTGCCTGAACGTTTTCAAGGACGCATACCATACCTATCAGAGAACCAGGTTCACTGGCCTCTCCGCAGGCTAGGAGTGCCAAGTGGTAGTCCTCGAAGTTTCCTTTCATGAACCTCTGAGACACCACTTGGCTGATGGGGATGAAAGGGAAGCGTGCATTGACGCCATACGGCGTCAGGGAGTATTTGGGTAGTGAGACGTCCTCCATACCGAGGTGGAGAACGAATTGCGTGTGTGACAACGAGGAGATCCCTCGAGGAGATAGGGAAAAGTCTGAGGGCCTATCAGCCAGGAGGCCGAGTTGCGGAGATGGTATATGTTCGAAGTTCTGGAAGGTGATTTGCGGCTGGACGGGTCGAACTGGGATGCCGACATCATCGAAGCTATCGGACGGAAGCCGAAGTATTGAGCGTGAGTACCCCACAGTGTTCCAGACGAAGAGGCTTTCGTCGGGTATCTCCTTCAATATCGCGTGCTGCAGTCGCACGAATGCCTTCTGGCCCTCTCCGTACAAGATGGGCATGTGTATGTCGAAGATACCCAGAAGTGAATAGGCCTGGTCTTCCACCCGAGTCGTCGTGCGTCTTGAAGCCCAGCTCATACGATGGACGACGGATAAGTCCCGTAGCCGCTTTCGGTGAGTAAGGACCTCGCAGTCGATGTGCGTCACCTCACTGATGATGTCGGCCAGCGTAGCCTTGGATCCATAGAAGAGCCACTCCTGAGAGATGAAGATGACCACGCGGGGAGCCACGAGCTCTTGAAGTGTCCAACCTCGCGTGAACCATCTGCTCTGTCGAAAGAGCGAGAAGCTCTCCCGAAAAGATACCAAGAAGCGCATCTCGGTCCGCTCTTCACCCGGCTCCAGGTCAGACACTGGGACGTCCGCCAGGAATGCGTAGCAGACCGACGCGTCGCGGTACCAGCGGAACATGGAGTTGATCGCTTCCGACAGGTCCGAACTGCTCTCCGAGTCGATGCAGCACGAGTCGATCCAGATGAAGTGATGTCCATACCGTCGTGCTAGAGCACATGCGCATTTGATCTTGGACGATAGATCGAGGTGGTCTAGCATGGTTGGGATGACCGGCGCCGGCGTAGTAGCTTCCCTATGGGGCGAGTACGGCGATAATGTTTCGGACGCGACGGGAGATTCGAGGACGGGAGTAAGATTGTGGTTTAGATCAGGATCGGAGGGTTCGGGAGAGGGGGTCGGGGCGAGGAGGTCTAACACGTCAGAGATGGCGGATCCCTGAAGGACGGGCATGTTGAGAGACTTCTGTATCTCTCGGACCTCGCGATACGACTGCTCGCCTGCCAGATCCCACGTGTGTGACAAAATGGCATATTCGAACTTCGATGGGTCGTTGATTTCCACGAAGTGTCCGGTCTCTGTGCTGAGCAGCCGCATGGTACCTGGGTTATGCTCAGTGAGAGTGCATGAAGATATGTCGCTGGGAACATACCGTTCGTAAAGGCGGAGAGGAGTGGAAGCTCTCGCAAGCGACGCGATGGCTTGATATGGAGAAGTCAGGGCATCGCCCCCTTGGACTGGCGCGATCCTCGAGGCTCGCGGAGGGTTTGGACATCGTCCGCAACGTCACTCCAGCTTCTAGAACGTACTGCATTGCGGCAGTGCTCCAAGCGCGGTCAAGTTCAATCGGTCCTGGGATCAACACCAACGCTGATTAGGCGAGAAAGCGTATGAATATCTTCGAAATCCATCCGTGTAGACTTCGAAGTCGAAGTAAGCATTGGAAGTCTGGTAAGTAACGCGAAACTGTGTATCAGTCCACCAGGTCAGCTCGAATCATTCATCGTCCAGCGTCTGTGCACCTCCCTCAACAATCGCAGGTATCTCTCAGTTGTGAACTTCGAGGTAACTGCGGGTGGCTCGTCCAACGCCTTGACCACTCTCGGACTTTCTCCCCTCGCGCCACCAGGTCCATAAAGCGCCGTCAACGCCAGTACCTCCGCACACTGCTCTTCCCACGAAAGCGGCAGGTTGAACGCGCGCATGACCTGAATCTTCGTAATCGATACAGCGTTCCTGCCCTCGAACTCGAGATCCGGCGGAGTGGTCTGACCAACAAAGCGATTGAGTACGCTCTGCACATAGCGGTACTGCCAAAGCTGCTCGCGAGCCGTTAGCGCACATTTGCGGTTCTCCACGAATGTGGCCCACTCGGGCTCTCGGTCGATCATAGAGCGGATATATCGCCCGACAGAAACGTCAAGGGCCGAGGGCGGTCGATATAGGAACGCCGCAGGTAATCGGACGTCAAGCCTCGTCGAAGTGTTAGGGCGGATTGGAGTGGTGAGAGATGGTTTGAAAGGGGACTTGAGAGGGGCGGCCATGGAAGACACGCAGACTGGACGTAGGGACGTGCTGCCTATCTCTGATGGTGATGGAGACGAACACAAGGATCTGCATGACTTCTGAGGAGAAGCAGGAGGTGATGCAAAGGCTGAAGCAAACTGCCACGTCGTCAGGAACCGTTCGTGTATGCGCTATAAAGGTGGATGCTCACGAGTTCGATATAGATATGCAACGTCAAATCCGCTGGTACTTCGAGGCTGACCGACTGACAGACGCACTCCCCATAGAGCGAGACGCGCAGGAAGACATCTTGGAGGGTACCGTTGAGCACGTATACACTCGCAGGACCTACACCGAGCTTAGAACTGGCCAACGAGTAGGGGAAGACAGCGGGGCGATGCTCACCGGAAATCCTGGAGTGCCCCTTCTGGAGCTCCTCTACTAACATCTGAGTGTCAACCCAATATCTCGTTTCGTCGCAGGCTTCCTTTAGAAGCACTCGGACTTCAGTCGACAAAGTCCCCATGCCACTGTGACGCCGATCCTCGATGACCAGAGTTAGGGGGCGATAAATGAGGGTGTACAGAGACGCTGCCCGGCGCCGGGGAAGTCGAGCATGACGCGGGGTCACCTTCGACTTGTATATCGCCAGTTGGTCGATACGGTTGTCCGTCCGATGCCGGCGCGATTCTGGAACAGTGGTTCGGGAAGGCGCGGTGCTAGGCCAGGTGGCCTTCCGCAGTATCGACAGTTTACTGGATGATGGCACGGTCGTAGCCAGAGGCGGCGCGGCAATCGTCACATTGGTGCGTCTCGACTGCAGTGGCCCTGTAACGGGTCAGTAGGCAGCACAACGGGAAGATATATACTACTCACAGGTTTGGAACGTGAGAGGCGGCTGATGGGGATCTATACAGTGTCGACGGTCCATCGTACTTGGGAGGCTTCGACTTCAGACTGCGTTTTTATAACGCGCAGAGCAACGGTCACATGTAAAATCGGTTTACGATCGCAGTCAAACGTATAGCGTCGACGAGTAGCTACTCACCGCCATGACATCTTCGTGAAGGACACGCTAGAGGAGGAGCAAGGGGAGCAACTGCGGCGGCCTACCATTGTCCATCCGAAGCGTAGAACAATGAAGGGAGAGCGCGCCCTCGTACCAGTGATATCATGCGGTCCAGAGAAGACTGCCCGATATGGACGACAATGGCGACAACGCTCACTCCTCCCAAGATAATCCCGGAGGTGACAGTGCCAAGGCTCATACAGGTAACAGGGTACGTACAGCCTCTGCATGCCCCTTGCCTCCGAGCGTAGCTTGTCGCGCGATCTATAGCCCGTCAAGCCACACTGGGACCCCGATGCCGAACGCGGTGTGTCAGATGTGGTCACGAATAACATGAAACCATCATAGAATCCGACATTTTCCCTGATAACTCAGCTGAACGCGACGACCTGGTATGGTACCGGGCCGTTGATGTGCATGCTATCGACGGTGTCGCCAGTTGTGAGCGCATGCGCCTTCATGCGCTCTACTTCCGCCCTAATCATCGCGTCCTTGCCGGCTCGGGTCCTGGGCGTGAACCGTCTGCGAGGTGCGGTGATCTTCCAGTCTGGCAGGGAGTCTACTTCGAGCGTCCGCAGGATCTTCAGCTCTACGAGTGACTGTTGCGATATACGACATAAGCCGATGAAGGAAATCTGGGCCTATGCAACACACTCACATAGTCGGCAGGATCGCTCCGATTCAGGTTCAGCGGGTCCTTGAGTGTAACCGGAGGGTTTGTGATGAAGCGAGGGATTCGCAAGTGGTTTTTCGAGGCGGAGTGAGGCTGCACGAACAGAAAATCATTACATACAGAGCGAGCTCCGGAGGTAGGGACGGCATTTCCTACCATGAACGGGTGCAAGAGGATTACATCTCCCGCCGTTCCCGTGAGCTACACGAAGGCATCAGTCGCTGAATGCCCTCATGGGTATTGCATACTGACCTCCACAAAGTTCTTGCACTTCTGGATGGAGCAGATGGAACGGCTCCCGTCAGGATCCTGCGGCATGTCGCTTGCGCCATCAGGATGTTCGTATAGCCTGGGGGACAACGGCCTCCTCGTGAGTCCCGCTAGAAGCGACATGAGAAAAGCTCGATTCGCACCATTGAACGACGTTCTTGATACCATCGGGAGCGATGTAGGTCCCTCCAGCTCGGGGTTTGATATCGTTGAAGAGCACTATCACCGTCAGCCCCTGCTCTCCGGAGTCCAGGAAGTGCGTGAACCTGCGCATATTACGATCGTGAGCTGCGCCGCTTGTGATCCTACTGCCGATTCTCACCAGTCGCCGTCACTGGTAATGTATGAATGAGCGCTACAAAGCAGACAGGATGAGTTGGAACCAACGCACATATGCCAGTTTCCAAGGTCCTTCGGTTCAATCACTTTCTGCGCTCGCTCTTCAACAAAAACATCCACATACAAATGCAGAACAAGCTTACATCGATCCAGTGTTCCGATCCGAGGTTAACGATCAGACTGTCGCCGCAGCTCTCGAAGAGGGTCGGGTCAACCCGATCCTCCCCACCGAGGAGCTCGCCTATACACCCTTCAGTTACTTCCCGGCAAACTGCACATCGACGTGACACTGCGCACACATCGCACCCCAGGCTCGGGGCATGAAGTCTTTCGTCGGCACCTCGCGATGGCGTGGCATGTGAATCTGGGTCATGAACGCCTCTGTAACCATCCACTCAACGAGACAGACTCTCAACGCGTACCTTCTCGCTCGTCCACGTCGACTTATCCTCCGGATCGTACCCCAGCCTGATCCACACGTTCTCGGTGAACGCCTTCAGGTACTCCTCCTTGACTGCGTTGGGAATCTTGAGCCATCCATACTGCAAGAAATGCTCGCGCTGCCCAGGATCCAGATACTTGTACTCTGTGATGGCCATCGGATGGACGTGCGTGGATGATAATGCTGGAGGGCTTCAGATGGAAGGCGTCAGAGTGAGGCGGGTTGGGGTGGAATTCTTGAAATCGCTGTCCGGGGCACGGTCCGTGGAGAGCCATATGACCTCTCTCGGGACGTCCCACGGCTCTTGACAAACCTTCGAACGCCGTTCACTGACTGGGCCTCGGCGAAACATCGAGGAACGTAGCACTCCGTTGTCGTAACCCTGAGGGAGCTATCTAATAATACAACTTACGCCTGCGTTACAAGAACGAATAACTCCTGCTGTATCGATCCGGGACGGTGATGAGTTGAGGCGCATCGGACATCGCTGTATAACACATACCGAGAAGATGCAACCACCAGCTGTCTAACCAGGGTTGTTGATCGTCCACTGTCCATGAACTTCCCTCAGCAGCGTCAGATACTTCTCCGCAGTCATCTTCGGCGTGATCGCAGGCTTCTCGTCCAGCATCTGCATCACCCTCGGGTCCTCGCCCCGCGTCCCCTCCGGCCCATACAGCGCAGTGAGCACGATCGTCTCCGTGCAACGCTCGCCCCACGCCAGCGGGAGGTTGAAGGCACGCATAACCTGCGCCTTTGTGATGACGACGCCCCCTGCGCCCTCGAGGTCCGGAGGTGTCGCCGTGCCCACGAAGCGGTCGAACACGCCCTGCACGTACTTGTAGTGAGGCAGCTGCTCGCGCATCGTGAGCATCTGCTTGCGGTGCTCGACGAACGCGGCCCAGTCCGGCTCCTTGTCGATGATCGAGCGGACGTATCGTCCAACGATGTTGTCCATGTCTGACGACGGCTGTCCAGAGAGTGTGGGCGTGACGGTCATAGCTGAGGGCGGAATCGTCGTGGGCATTGGGGCCGTCGTCGAGACAGAGGAGAGCGAAGATACACTGGGCAGACTGATCTGGGTCGAGGCCGAGGGTAGCGCGAGGTTGGTTGGGGACGCGATGGTGTCGTTCGATTGCGATTGAGTCGTAGTAAGACTGAACGGCCCAGCATCGTATCGAGCGAAGGCGCTGGATGAAGATGTAGACCGGGCTGTAGAGGGCTTCGTGTCCAGGTTGGCGTAGGCAGCAAAGCCAGTCGTTGAAGAGCCAAACCCTGCGGAAGCGCCAAAACCCGTCGTAGAGGTCCCGAAGCCCGAAGAGGATGACGCAAATCCAGCTGCGGTTGTGGAGGACGTGAAGCCTGCTGCCGAAGGCGTGAATCCTGAAGAGAATCCCGTCACAGGGGATTCGTTGGACTTTGAGAACGTCCGCGAGTGACTCAGTGGATAGGAACCCGGTTGGCTTGGTCCCGGGGACACGGAATGCTCTGTGTGCGACGGCATCTGCGGCGCTGCCAACTTCGTCTTCTTCTGCGGCGACGGACGAGACGTGGAAGATGACGACACGCGCCGTGGCGAAGACGCGCGAGGGATCTGCAACTCTAACTGCGGCGCGGGCTGCGACGGTACATGCGTTGGCTGAGGAGTAGACCGTTGAGAAGGGGCTAGTATGGGCGACATCGGCGCGGGTTCTGGAGGGTGAGGCTGGGGAGGCGGGGAGGATTGCGAAGGAGTTCTGGACTGCGTAGACTGTCGGGATGACGAAGGTCTGCTCGTGAAAGGAGGAGAGAACACGTCATGCGGCTGCGCCCGAGAATAGCCTTCCGAGGTATACGATCGGGTGGACTGAACGGACTGGAAGTAAAGCTGCGATGGGGTTGATTAACAGTCCCCCGGCTAGCTGACTTAAGCGGCATTCTGGTCCCCTGCCGACGCCAAGCGAAACGTCTGTGCGCCGGCGGAGGACCCCGAGTGCCGGAGGAAGCAAGAGCGCTGGACAGGAGGATGGGCGCGGACTTTGTCGAGGCGGCGCTTGGAGGAGAGACTCTGACACGTAGGTAGCATTGAAGCCCGAGACCTGAGGAGCATGAGGCGCGAGCAACTATGAACCATCGCCGAGCTCCCGCCCATGATACTCCTGCCTGCAGCTCAGCGATGAGTCATCTGTTGCCAAGCTGTCCGGGACAGCACAGTAGTACATAGTACTAGTAACTCCAGTGACTCCTCTGCGGTACCATGCACGAAAATTCAAAGCTCTGCGTACGCACCTCACGTTTTCCTGCCAGCTGTGGCTCGTCGTGTCGATGTGGCGATAGACTAGTTTGAAAAGAGCTGTCAGCTGGTAGCCAGTGAAGGACACGTAACATTGCGCTTGTTACGTTCAGCGGCCGACGCCCTGGAGCCGACCGGTAGGCGCCTGCGCTTGGCCGCGAGACTGTGTTGACCATGCACGTGCTGTTCAAACTGCAAAGTTCACACGAGGACCGCAAATCCGAGACCACGCAGCTCGCTGCGACGCGCTCCTTTCTCGCAGGACCTCCCGCCATTCTACCCCTCGCAGCTCCATCTCCATCCTGGATTTGCAGTCTCCCGGATTTACGGTCTCTCGGATCTCGCCACACCCGCACTCTATCCGCCATGTTGACCGCCATCCGCCTCCTCCTTTTCCTCCCTCCTGCTCATATACAAGTCCACTCCCCCGTCTGGACCGGCAACAACCCATCTCAAACATCATACCTCTCTTCCACTCTGCCGCAACAGTCATGGGTGTATCGGGACTTTGGAAGGTACGTCCTGGTACAGACGTGACCTCGACTACTCTGACACTACTGGTCCCTCTAGGTCGTCGAAGGCGCATCAGAGACGTGGTCTCTAAGGACGCTTACGCTACGGGAGGGCTTCGAGGGTTCCCGTGCAGAGCGGTTGTACTATCTTGGGGTCGACGCTAGGTGAGTATCCTTACTGTTGAGATCTGGTCGTTTGTCTTATCGCTATCAATAATCTCGTAGTATTTGGATGCAAGCAATGTTACACCAATTCTCCACCGGCCATGCACAGAGCGGGGAAAACCCCGAACTGCGTCACCTCTTCAGTCGCCTCGCCATGCTTGCTGAAAGACCTATTCACGCCGTGTTCGTTGCCGATGGCCCTCAACGTCCCGCTTATAAGAGGGGTAAACAGGTCAAGCTACCCCCGTTGTGGTTGACTGATGGGTTCCGACGTCTCGTTGAGGCATTTGGATTTGCATGGCTCGAGGTATGTCATCTTTGGCTGTTGTGTAGCGTCCGTTTACACCCGTATGCTCAGGCTGCTGGCGAGGCCGAGGCTGAGCTGGCGAAGATGAGCTCGCTCGGTCTCATCGACGCGGTGATGACCGATGACAGCGACACCCTCATCTTTGGCGCGGCCGTCATCATTCGCAAGTACGTCGGCACCAATGGATTGTGGTCCTATACTTACTCTGTACGCAGTCCCAGCTTCAAGCGCGCGGGTTCCGACAAGGTGACAGTGTACCGGAGGGACAAGGTCCTCGATAAGACTGGGTTGTGTGAGGATGACCTGCTCCTCTTTGCACTCCTGGTAGGATGCGATTACGATGAGGTATGTTGTTCTTCTACTGTCAAGCACGTCGCCGCTAACGTTGACTAAATATAGGATGGACTACAGAACTGTGGACCTCGGATTGCAACAGGTTTGGCACGGTACGGTCTCGGACGTGTCCTTCGACGGGCGCTCGCCACGTACGACGACAACGAGCTCTCAGCATACCTCAAAGGCTGGCGTGACCAGGTCCGGGCACGTCTCCGTGACGATCCTAACAGGCATATCGGGCGCAAGAGCCCGCGACTGGCCGCTAATATCCCGGCGACGTTCCCCAAGGTCGAGGCTGCAAGATTGTTCACTTCCCCAGCTCTCCTCCCCCCCTCTGCCTATGAAGTGGTCCTCCAGCCGCGAGCGATGGATTTCGGGCAGCTCGGCACTGCCTGCGAGACGTTCTTCGGCTGGGGAAGCGCAGCTGAGCTGGTCCAGACCTTCCGGTCCACGCTTTGGTCTAACGAGGTTGTGCGGATGCTGGTGTACGAGGGTTTGAGCCGCGAAGGCCTCACATCAAGGGTTAGTCTGCGGCCTCACATGTTATGTACCGATTGCTGACGTTCATGTTATAGGTTGGCCGTGCACGTCCTCTCCTCGAGCTATCGGTCGAATCTGTAGGAAAATCCCCAGCCTCTGGGTACGCGATGTGTCGCGTAGAGGTCGTGGACATCGGGTTAGGAGATGTTGTTAAGCGGGCCCTTTTCGGTAACAGGCATTATTCGTCGACCGCGAAAGTGCCTGAGGAGGAAGCGCTTTGGGAGAGCAAGCGGCCGCTTTCAACGCAAGTCCCCGCGGTTATCCTCGAGCGGGCGCGTCCTTGGCTCATAACGCCAGACTACAAGACAGAGGGTTATGGCTATGGTCAGGGCAGACGTGACTTGCAAGGTGGTGTGGTACGTCCAAGTCGTGTTGTGTTGTCATCACGATTTGCGCTGACCCTTCGTACAGGAGGCTGCATCTAGTCTTCTGGGGTCACGGGCACTTAAGCGTGCAACCCCAACGAAGACGACGAAGAGGGCAACTCCCACCAAGACAAAGCGCGCAATTACCTCGAGGAAGACGAAACACGCGACCCCTAGCAAGCAGTTGCGGCCGTCTCAGGGTAGCGCAGGTGTGCGGGACGCAGGCGACTGGAGTTCGGCTTTGGTCTCGTCGTCATCGTCGCTGCACGCACGCCCGTCGTCTTCTCAGACCACCTCGTCTCGATCGTCATCGCGCACCGCAATGCCCCCGCACTTCCAGCTCGCGTCTTCGTCGTCGTCTGCCAGCCTCAATCATGTGTCTATGTCTCCGCAAAGCACCATGTCCAAGCCGACATCGCGACACACTGCAACCACCTTTTCTCTGCGCGACAGCGCGTCCCCAATGTCCCCACGCAGCTTTTTATACTCGTATTTCTCACTAACCCCTCCGTCTTCATCATCGGGCAACGCCGCAGTTGCATCTTCGTCCACCAGTTCGTCCGCGTCGTCTTTGCATAACACCGTCTTGGCATCCCCTTCACGCGCTACATCGTCTTTATCGTCGTCGCACGCCAGCACGTCCGCATCCGCTTCGCGCGCCAGCACGTCCGCATCCACTTCGCGCACCACCTCGTTTCCATCGTCATCGTGCGCCAGCGCGTCCGCATTCCTTCCGCACACCACCTCGTCTCCTTCATCATCGCGCGCCAGTGTTTCCGCCACTTCGCGCACCACTTCATCTTCATCATCATCGCGCGCCAGCGCGTCGACATCCTCACTGAGCACTGCCTCGTCTCGATTGTCATCGCACACTAGCGCGTCCACTGTTGCCTTGTCGTCGTCGCGTCCTGCGCTGGACATACCACAATACCTCGATGATGTGATTGATTTGACAGTTCCTACTCCCTTGCCGCGCCCTTGTCGTGCCCATAAGCTACAGATTATTGATCTTACTGAGGAGAACATAATTGATCTCACGTTGTAGACTAGTTGTTGTGCAGAACTGGGTACTTGTCTTTGTATAGTGTAGTTGTACAATCAAAATGTGTATGATATAACTCAGAAGCAGGGACAAGTACGACCACATCGGGAGCATGGCTCCTGCTCCTCACGATCTGGATTGAGGTAGTCCTCTCGTCTGCCAGAGGGTTTGTCAACCCACGAGAGCAAATACTTGAAGATCGTCGTCGGGTGGTCAAAATCCTCCGCCCAACCTCCCCAGTCGCAAATCTTGCGGAAGTCCCACCGCAACTCCGTATGGAGATATTGGCATCCTCCGCGGCGGAAGGAATGAGTTCCGTATGAGCGGGGATCCACTCCGATGTCAATGAGATTGTTGCGGAAGCATTGGAGGAATGCTTTGTTCGACTGCGAAGAGCAATGAGTGAGAGGGACATCTTGATTTTGTCCCAGATCAGTACATACCATGCGCGCATTCGCAAAGGCGCTGATCTCATCGCTGCCATGACGGCGGGAGCGGAATACAAAGCCAGTCCTCTCGACACCCATCTCGCCGCATAGTAACCACCACTCCGCGAGCGCTACGACGGGACACATCCAAGGACGATCAAGGTCTTCATATATCAGGAAAGGATAGATCTCTGTTGACGGTCAGTTCATCAGGCTACGAGCGCGACAGAAGACCAACTCACCGCCTAGTTGATGTGTCTTCCGAAAGGGGAGCTTGAGCCTGACGCAGCTATGGCCGTTCACCTTGCAGAACTCGATGTCTTGCCACATGATGCGAAGAGTTTCGTCGTAGCGCAGTAAGCACTTCATCGAAATGGTATACGATGCTGTCATCATGACCCGCGTCTTATACCCGCTCCATTCCGACCCGTGATCGCCCTTGCGCTTGAGAGGGCGGCTCTCCGACACCCGTGGATACTTCAAGTTGTATTCATAAAGCTCCTTCATGGTGAGGTAGTCCATCGCTCGTGCACTTGTCACAACCTCGCCGCCGCTACGCACCTTAGAACAGCGGATAGATAGATCAGTGAGTCGGTCATGGAATCAGTCATGAATGCTGTACGTACCTTGCGCCGGCGCAGGCTAATCATGTACTCCGAGACAACAACAGAGAGCGACGGGTTGCCGTAGAACGTGCCCGGAAGGAGGGGGTGCTCACCCCACATCTGCGAGCCAATCTTGAAGCCGCGCCCAAACTTGTGGCTGATAGCGGCCCTCATCTTCTGGGCGCGTGCATACGAGACGCGCTCGATACTGAGATCTTTCTGATTGCCAGTGACGAGATCGATATCATCTGCTCTGTCAATCAGTGGAATGTGAGCCTGTTACTGAAGAGAGTACGTGAATGTTCCGACATACTTCGACATGATCCACGCGGTGACCCACACCGGAGTTTGCGGCGGAAGTGTCTTCCAGAATGTGTCCGCCATCTGCTCTTCCTCAATGAAACCATACTCCACGCAAAACTCCGTAAACGTCTTCCAGAGACTGTGTGAGAGGTCAGCCCGAGATCCCCAGTAAGTCACGGCACTGAGCAGTGAAGTGGCTTACTTGCGGTACTCGTTTGCCGTGCCCGGAACGACGACGTGTTCTGATGCCTTCTCGATTGTCTTCTCGAGATTGCTCATGTCCGCTGTTTTCGCTTTCTTCCGAGAGGTTGGGGAGGGACGCAAATACGATGGGTCGTTGGCAAGCTCGTCGTCGATCTCTTCGGCGGCCTCCATGGACTCTCTTTCAGCTGCGACGTCGTCCTCAATCTCAGCCCATGCGACTGCCTCCCGAGACACCGAGATACCCTTGAGTCGGTCGGCCATCGTGTGTTGTCAAGTACAAGTAACGATGGAGTGAAGGGAGAACTGGCAGGTCAGTGGGAACACTGTGGCTGAGGCGGGTAAATCCTAATTTAGTCGAATGATCGGAGGCCACAGGCGAGGGAATAACAGGGGGCGAGCTCGGTCAAACTACTCTCTAACTTGTACACTATGTCATTGAATAATGAAGGGAGGTCGCGCAGGGATTGCGACATACTTACCTTGCCATGTCCAGGTCAGAGCATCAATCGAGATGATCGTCAGTTCAAAACATTCGAGTTGAAAATGTGAGTCTAGTTTTCGACGCTGTCATGCAATTAGGAGCTTACCAGTCCCAGCAAACCGCCGCCGAAAGTCGCAGAGCTGAAGAATCACCTGGCGTCCTTTGGTCTCACGAAGTCAGGCAAGCAAGCGGAGTTAATTGAACGCCTTCGCAAGTTCTCGGAGAATCCGGAGGAATGGAACAGGTACGCCTTGGATCTGCCCATGTCAGACGTGAGCCTCAGGCTGACTATAGATCGAATGAATGCAGTATACTCTTGCCGGCTCGAGGGCGTCAGCGAGGGGATATATCCAAGCGAACCGCAGCGAAGGACTTCACTGCCGCGCGTACCCTCGAGGTTTTCGGAGCACGAGAAACCGAGCTTACCTTCCAGCCCAAGAAGGGCGGTTACGAGACGAGGCCGATAGTCCAGATGTCTGAGCACAGAGAGGCTGCGAACGATGCGTGGGTGAGTGTCAGTAGTCAAGCCCGCGCGATTCCCAAAACACTACCCAGTTCCCACATTGTCATAGGCCACTGCAGTCTTGCGCAAGCGCACCGCGCAGACAGACACCGTGGCTCAGGCCCTCGAAGGCAACACAAGTCCAGACGCAGTCACCGTGACAGCACCCAGTGAGGAGACACAAGCAAATGTCGGGAGCGCAGACAGGGAGCACCAGAGCAAGACAGTAGTACTACCCAAGGTAGGCGTTGCGGGCACCCACGCGCTACATCCCAGATCTGACTCTATCATATCACCAGGCCATCCGACGAATCGAACGACAGATGGTCACCATCAACCGGGAACTGCACAGCCAGTTTGGGGCCATGCGGTCTCAGATGTCCCATCTCGAGACGATGGTCTCATCTGGACGATATACTGGCGGCTTTTCTTTCTCGCACGCTCCGGGTCACCCCGCCTCTGTGCTCAACAGCATCAGCTCTCATCTTGCGTACCCACCATCATCTTCACTGGTCGGCGTTCCCGGGGCAATCAGCACGACGTTGAACGGGGGCTTCGATGTAAGCCTCGTCGTACCTCCTCAAGTTCCACCAACGAACACCTGCCGAGCCGTCGCAACCTCTCACTCACCTCAGCCTCTTGTCCCTTCGCGCATCACCATCCCGCGAGAGGGGATACCGCCCGGTAACCTGCTGATCTTCGACCTCGACGGCGAGGAGCTCGCGTTCGACAGGACCCAGGTGCCGAGTCCGCCGAAGGTGAGCTTCGCCAACGACCTCCCGCGGCTCTTCCTGGAGTGGCACGACTCGAACCTCCTCACCGTCAACGGCCGTGGCATACCCATCAAACATTGGGAGCGGTTCTACAAAAAGCGAGTCGGCATCAAGCAGCATGCATGGGACCTCGTCCGGGTGAAGTGGGGTAACTGGAGGGTGCGTAGTCAGTGACTGCCCAATCTACTCGTTCTGATCCATATATCCAGTTTCTAGTCTTGGAACGCGAACGCTTCGATTCGGAAGACGCGTTCTGGGCGAAGTACACTGACGAGGAAGGCAAACATCTCAACTTCCAGAAGATCCTCGATGCGCTACAGGGCGGACGCAAGACAGACGACAACAGGGACGCCGCGGCAGCGCTCTGGTTCTTTGGCGGCGACCTCACCCACCCCGACGCCCATGGTCGCTTCAGCTACAAGAAGGACGGGAAGAGCTACGTCTGCAAGAAGAACCAGGCCATCGCTGTCAAGTGGCGCAAGCTCCTCTGCGACTACGAGGATGTCGCGCAGCAGTGGGAGCTTGTCCGCCCACTCTGCCCGCAGCACGAGCCAGACGACTTGGACCCGCAGCTCGAGTTCGACGCTTGATCGTGCAGACCGTCACTTCTGTGAGGCGAGTTCTATGTCCCCATTCTCCTGGAGTGCCGGCATGCTAACCTGCATTCAGCAGTCCCTTGCACCCCCCAACAGGGCGTCCTCTCCCGCCCATCCACTCCTTTGTAACTACACCCCATGCTCACTTTCTTGACGACCATCCGACCACGACAGGCTCCAGTATTGAGCCGCTTTTACTGTCCTTACGATTTCACGGATGCCGCGCCCTCCCCGTTCTCGTTTACACCGCGGCACTCGTCCTCGCGCCCTCGCGCCGCCCGGACAATCATTCCATTCACGACCTCATGAACATAGCTCAGTTCCTGTATAGTCGCGTATCTGTATAGCCCACTACTCGTGCATCTTGCACGTCCCGCTGGGGACCTCTAATAGACCACGCCGCTTTCTTACTAGGTTCTCTCGACTGCCAGGAGGAATAACGGCTTTTAATTTTCTAGGTAAGTCCTCTGCCGGCCGACAAGTCCCCCGGCACGCCGCCGCCTCGAGCTCCGACCCAATCCCGCCCGGAATGGGACATCCGACGACGCGGACGACCCCCCATTATCCGCTCGCTCGTCGATCGCGCACTCCGGGGGCCAGGGAGAGCAGAGAGGGGCCAGGGGAACGCCAAGCGGGCGTTTTAGAGGCCGGATGCCCGATTAGGCAAGGCGCCCGCGCGGGACCAGAGCTTGGCGCCCGAGGGACTGCGAATCTCCACCAGGAAGCTTGACGAACGGGCGCGCTTCTTCTGCTTGGACGCCGATGCGATCGCCCCGTGATCAAACTTCTGCTCGTCCGCTGCGGGCGACGGGTAGTCATCGCTGCTGAACAGACTCGAGTGACTGGCCCGTTTGTGCCCTGGCAGCGACATCGGCGCCGGCGCTGGGGAGGGAGTAGTCATAGGGTCGGTGATCGGAGTCAGGAGCCCGCGCTCGAACTGAGGTGGAGGGGTAGGAGGTGCAACGGGCATCCCAACAGGCGGAGGATTCTAGAAAATCACGACCGTCAATGGATGTGATGGTACAAGACTTTTTGACATACATCTTCAATGAAGATTTCCAGGGTCCTGTCCGACGCGACTTTGAGGTTCGCAGATTGGCAAACTTGCTCGCCATCCGCAGAGATTCTCAAGAAGTATTGCTTGTACTTCCCCCTCAGCGTGTAGACCTTCGCGCGTCCTAGAACTCAGATCAATACATGCGACACGGATGCGCTTGTAAACAGCGCTCACCATCGATCCTGGAGGGTCCTTTCTGGAGCTCTTCGGTCACATCCTGCGCATCGACCCAGTAGCCCACATCGCCGCCGTCGACTTGCTTGAGCGGGACCCGGACTTCAGTCAACATGTTCTCTCCGTCTCCGTCTCCGCTCCGCTTGTCCTCGATCAACAGCGTCAGGACGCGACATACCCGGACAGAAGCCTGCGCGCCATCCCCTTGGGGAGGAGGCAGCTGATGCGGTTGAGGCACTTGAACGGGTGCGGACGAGTGCTGATGACGATGGGATCGCGACTTGTGTCGTTTCTCTCGTGGAGGCGCATGAGAGGGCGTCTGTGTGGCAGGAGTCTGAACAGGCTGATACGCAGCGTCAGCATAGTGCGGCTGAGAGTAGCCTGCATCGAAGTAGTCAGACTGGAAGGAGTCATGGGTGTCGCCGTAGTGTGGTTGAGGAGCGGTATAAGGGGGGTCAGCGGGGTACATATGGGTATCCTTGGTCTTGCTAGAACGTGGACGGCGATCGTGGCCGTCTGGATTATGTGCGGGGGTAGTATAACGAGAATGGGTGTCGCTGTGATGTGGTGTGGATAAGTGAGACGGAGGTGCCGCGTTTGCGGATGCTGCTGCTGCTTGCTTCGCGCGATTAGCGGGGGCACTCTCGCGTGTCTTCTCGTAGTCGTGACGATAGTATGACGATCTAGGTTGGAGGTTCGGATCCGAAGGGACTTGTGGTAGCGCGCGGTGGTGGCTGGGCTGGGAAGAAGTAAATGGTGGACGAGTGTTACTCGCTGGCGGAGGACCGACGTCAGCTCGGTAGGCTGCGCCGTACGGGCCACTATTCGTGTTATAGGGTGTGCCTCCTGCACCGGGATCGTTCGCGTAGGCGTTGATGCGGAAGGCTTTCTTCTTGTGAGCGTCGGGAGGGAATTGAGCAGGCAGAGGTTGTGAATGGGGAAGAGAGGCGTAAACCGCCGTTTGAGTGACTGTTCCTTTGTCCCTCTCCTTTCCCTTCCGCGCGATATCTTTCGACTTCTGATGTGACGACCTCTCCCTCTCCTTTCCCTTGGAGGATCTACCTCTCTGCGCATGCGTGTAGTCCTCATTGGAGACGTCTCGCGATGGATGGTAGTCATGAGGGGAGGGAGAGGAATGGGATGCATGATAGGATGGAGCATTGGAACTAGCGCCGAAACCCACTGGCTGCCGCAGAAGTGGGGCGGGAGACGGGTCGGGAGACTGAAACGAAGACGGATGAAGCGTGCTCGACGAACCCTGCCACGGGCTGGGGGCTACACTACCAGCATCTGAACCTGGAGAGTGCGGCCGATAACGCCTCTGCGAAACATGTCAAGGCGCGTTCGTATGCCAGCCTATCCTGTAGGAGACGCACCGGGGAAGTCTCCCTGCTGCTCCTGCAGAGATACTGATGAGGCGAGGAGGTCGAGGGACCGGGAGAACAAAGGAAGACTCACGAGGAACCGTCACTCATCTCGATTATACGGCTTGTGTCCGGGGAACGTAACAAAGGATGGAGCACTGAGAGTGAAAGCGTTAAGAGAAGAACGAAGTCATAAGTTAGAGCAGAAGCTGAGCATCAAGAGGGGGTGCTTGTCCGAGCGGAGGACGAGGCAACTCGTGCACGACGACCTGAACGTCCTCGAGAACCATGGTTCGGTTTCACCAAATTTGGGGAACAATGGCCGAGTTCACGGTCCCGTGAATGGCACGTGTCGTTCGCGTCCATTGTGGAGACGCTCAGGCTGACGCGAGGAGGACGCGTTCGGGACGAGGAGACCTCGTAGGTCTCGGAAAGGCGCATATGTGGAGAGGCATGAAATAAATGGCAGAAACACTTACCACGCATATATGCATGGTACCACTGGCAGGGAAGCTCCTGGCGCCATAAGTCGGGAGAAATCTGCCCCTTAAATCAGTCTAGGGAGATCAGCTGGTTGAACGTTATCGATGGCACAAGCTGAAGTAGGAGTTGGAGAGCCAAGGGATCACTCAGCGGTAGAGCAAGGTACAGCGGGGAAATGGTCTCTGCTCAGGCGAGGTCATGTCGTTGACGCTCCGGGCAGCGACGAGTTCGTCGTGGCGAACGGCGATGGCAGACTCGGAGCGGCATGGATGGTATGTTGTCATCAATGGTGATGGTAGGAAAGAAGATGCAGTACTTGCAACCATTCACTGGGTTTTACCACCCCCTGGTTCACTTGTCAGTATATTTGGGAGTTTTAGCTAGTCAAACGTAGTGAAATCCCGCAAATAGAATGCTTATTACAAGTCCAAATTAGTTCAGCTAGGTCCAAAGGCTTGCCGGAGTCCCACGCTTGAGGCGTCTGCGTCCTCGAGCCATGGACGACGCGCGAGTAAACTTGAAGCAACCGGCCACTTGCACCTAGTTTAACTTCGACTCCTCGCTCTCGTCGATGTCCTATACTCCGACCTCTGGATGAGGATTAACTCTGAGTGCTACTCGAACACTGGGCAGAGGGTCTACGCCGGCGCTCCATGACTTCATCAAAATCCGCCCTCGCTTCCCAAGTCGCCTCTACATCTTCGTTGTCTCTTACCACCACCACCCCCACCTATCTCTTCTCGTGAACTCCCTGTACTGGCGTCACAGAGTAAGCAGGCAGGCAGCGCTCCGACACTCTCTGCTGATGACTTACACTCAGACTTCCCGCCTAACGTGTCCGAGACCTGGGCGGAGGGGCTGCTACAGGGAGTAGCGTCCGGGTATGGTACCATGCATACGGGTGAGCACTCTTCAAGCCTTCAATTTCGTCGCTCTCTCTAGATCTGTCCTTCTCCCGCGACGTCTCAATCCACTACCATGCAGAACCTCCACGTCTGGTCGCCTTCCACCTTTTTTCCGGTGAGCGCATATATGCATTCACTGCTATCCTGTCCTGCTGAGCACTTCTACACACGTACAGCTGTGTTCTACGTGACCGCTTTTTGGCTGCATACACGCCCGGATCGACGTCGCCGGACGGACTCAGAGGGTTAACGGTACTGGTGAGTGTCCGGACCCCACCTAATCGTGGCCCCTGCACGATATTGACAACCTTCTATTGGCTTTCAGGTGTTCGCAGATGGCAGGCTCTCAGATCAGCTGTGGCGAGTGCTTTCGCAACTGATGCAATCACGTACGTCTAAGTATTACTGTACCGTATACGCTGTGGCATGTATCGTAGCAATTCAATGGCAATTATTCTTAAGTCCTAAATTTCTATTATATTGGCAAGTGCCCGAAAGGAACGAAAACGGGGGATACCGTCCAGCGGTCTGCCCTCCTTGCTACGTCGAGTGGGCCACGTAGTTCAGACGGAAGGATAGCTGCTAGTAGGGATGGCAAGTCGACCACCTAGTTGAATCTCGAGTATTTCTCGCGCTTATTATCTGTTATACCTACTCGAATTAAGTTTACCCTCAAAGCTTATCCAATACTTCACCCACAAGTAAATACCGCTCTTACACCTCCTTCCACCTCCTTGACATTGAACCAGGGGGTGGTAAAACCCAGTGATTGCTCTCAGAGCTGCGTACTTATACTTCCGGTGACCATCACGTGGGCGCACCGACATTAATGACGCAACAATCGAGAGCGCGACTTCACGATGTCTAACTTGGTGTACATACTATGTACTCTCGCATATATAGAGTCGACAGGTGCGTAGCTTTTCATTACCGATATTTGACTACTTCTAAATGATCTACTAAACAGTACTCACTTGGGATACGTGCAGGATGCCGCTCGGGCTACGCGTCCCTCTCGAGGAGAGCCCATGAGCGAGAGCGCGGCTAGGGGAAACGCGGCCTTGATAGATCGAGCATCCGCTCGACATGGTCATGTCAGACCGCCCAAGAATCCTCGTCCCAACCACCCCTGCCTTCTCCGCATTCCACCATGAGATGCATCTTCCGCTCGTTGTATGCCATGGCCAGCCCAATGGACTCGCCCAGTAACGTGCGTTCGACCTCTCGAGTGACTCTTTCGTGCGGGCGACGTACTAGGCGACCGCCGGGTGCTCGATGGAGATTGACCCATCTGCCATTTGGCCTCGGGGAGCATGCGACGAGGCTGACCACAGTCGTCCCGCGTAGAGAACTGGTAGAGTTCGTGGCCGTGGTTGACCACGTCAAAGGTATAGGGCATAAGGCGACGTAGCAAGACGCACGGGCACGGGGGTGAGCTCGCTGATCGGTGCCATGTTCTCCTTGACTGCCGCAAGTGCCTTCTCCTTTCGCTTGGTTTCGGCGCGCAGTTGGGCGGCTTGCGCTGGGGTGTCGAGGGGTGCCGTTGCAGGAGTCGGCCGCGACTTCTTAGCGTGAACTCGACCCATGATTGTAAACGTTGGCTGGGGTATAGTTTGGAATGGAACGTATGAAGTCTGCGCGTCAAGGTGGCAGCGTGAGCGTAATCACCAAGAAGAAGGAGGACAAACCATCTCACCAATTAGAGCCTTGAGGCCTAAGGGTGGTTGGGCCGGGGTGGGGTTTCCGGGGGACGCTCTATAACCGGCTCAGAGCGCACGTCGGAGAAGTGTTATTGCAGGGTCGTCTCGTCGGTAGGAGGCTCGTCCGCGAACGTGCTGGTATCCTCGGTCGCCGAGCCGCAATGCTCCTTGAACTCGTCGGCGAATATGCTTGGAACGTTCACCACTCGCGGCGAAGAAGTCACCGGCTGGGAGTCGTCTTCGAACAGGGTCAGGGTCGTCAAGGAGTCGGCCTGTAGCTCTCCTATGAACAGGAAGACCTCCTCGCAAGGAGATCGACAGTGTGGCCCGCAGTCTCGGTGTCAGAAGACGCCGGCATGGCCTTGGCAATGGGGACTGCGTCCAGAAGGCGAGCACGACTCGGGGAGAGTTGGGTCTGCGCACGGAGACCGGCTCTGAGCGCGCATCCGAGGTTTGGCATTAAAGCTGGAAGGAAGACATGAGGGTATACGAAGTGGCTGGGAGTCGAATTCTTGGGAGCACGCGTCGTCTTGCGCTTGCCATACGCGGATGCTTGCATCGCGACTGGTGCTGTGTCTTGGCCCGTCGTCTCGACGCGTAGCGTTGTGTAGCGGGATGTCGTCGATTGACTTGGAGTGCGATCAGACTGCCCTGCAAGATACAATAGAGTCAACCTCCCGAAGTGGCTCAAGTGGTTGAATGGTACTCACTACGGCGTCGTGTTGAGAAGTTTGTCTGTGAGGAGCTGTGAGGTTGGAGGGTGATGCTAATGCGGAGGCGCGTGTCGCCACTCATGTCTTCGCCACTAGAGGGGAGACGATGATCGTGGCTGGCACCGCTGCAACTAGGACCTCTTTTATAGCTCAGAGAGCAGAGCGGCCAGCTTGCATGCGCAGCTCTCGCCGTCGTGCTTCAAGGATTGTCTCCTTGCGCATACAGGCTTGGTCAAGTGTGTCATTCTGGATGCCTTGTCTCCTTTTGATATGTCATGATCTTTGTTCCATGCAACGATGAGATGATTGACCGTCTTGCGGTGTCCTGCAATGTCCGAGCCGCAGACATCAGATACAAGGGCCTTACTCACTACAAACGTTGAATACGTTGATATTATACATAGACGAGCGCGGGTACTAAGCGTCTACGGTCATTGCATGCATGTGGGTGATCTGCTTGTGTATGGTCTCTGAACGTGGGCGGAAGACGCATGTAAACTCCTTGGGGTGACTATCGCAGCGCATGCGTGTCAGCTAACAAAGGCTGGACTATCGACTGGGCGTACCTGATGAAACCGGAGTAGAACCCTCCTTCAGGTATCACGTCCTTTCCGGCGTCGTCTTTGGCGTAGAATAGATCCATTGTCGCAATGACGTTTGCGCATGTAATCCAAAGGCTCGTGTCCGCGAACGCCATCCCTGGACAGAACCTTGAGGGGATTCAGTACTGTGATGAAGAAGGCACCATTCAGTACCACATACCGACGCCCGAAGCCGAAAACGACGTTGCGCGGATCCTTCTGCTCCGCTTCTTCCGGCGACATCTGCAAGAAGCGATCCGGGTTGAATCGCTCGGGCTCGCATAGAGCTCAGGGTTCTGGGTCATCCACCTGACATAACTCGTCAGTCGATACCACTGCACATTGCATAAGAACTGAGTATGTCACGGACCATATGTTGGGCATCATCATGGCGCCCTCGGGAATATTATACCCCCGATGAACGTCATCAGCAATAGCTCTGTGGGGTACACCTGCAGAGCAACGCGTTAGCAAGAAGCCTCAGGTGCGGTGCGGAAGCTGGTGCCACCAACTAACCTAAAGGCACGGGCGCATTCCACCTAACGATCACCGCGTGAGCAAATAGGCGCATTCTATGCATGCCAGTGAGCGTCGTACCTGAGAACCTCTTTCATCACACAGTCCATGTACAGGAGCTTCTCGCGATCGTCGAAGTCGAGTAGCCGCTCCTCGCCGATTACACGATCTATCTCGGCCTGTGCCTTCTTATAGACATCGGGATTGAGGATCATGGCCATGACAAATGTCCTAAGAGCGGTCAGGGTCTATAGAGCAGCCAGTCAGCATTGCGGACAAGTCTCAAGGACCCAACTATCGTACTCACGGTGTCTGATCCGGCTGCATCGAACGTGTTAGCACACTCGAGCGCAGGTGAGGTCACTAACACATACCGGCTAGAATGGCCCCCGCCACGCCCTTGATATCGTCTTCGTGAGCCGGCGTGAGCTTTCCTTCCGTGACTGCTGCTTCCAACAGCGACGCGACGACGGACGGCCGCGCAGTTCCGGCTTTCTGCAGAGGCAAGAGTCGTCAGACGGGAATAACGTTGCAGAAAGTGCGGACTAACCAGAGCGCTGTATACTCTCTCGTAAGGAATGTCCAGGCTCTGGCGCAGCACCTTCCGGACGAAGAGTGCCTGGTGCATCCATCCCGAGCCAGGCAACCAAAGAGGGTACGACTTCACTGCGGATGGTGGGTGAAAAAGGGCATGAGACCGGCGCACGTGAGAACGTACGTATTGGGAAGAAATCGACGAGCATCGACCCGGGGCTGCCGGCGAGAACCGTCTCTTCCGTAACTCGCTCGTTGAGCGCGACAAGCTCGTCGTCGAGCGAAGCAATCCGATGACCGTACGCCACATCGAAGACGAGCGACGCAGACCACCTATTAAGATACGACACAGCTCAGTTGTCGATTGCCTTATGGAGGAGTAGGTTCTGCCGGCACTTACCTTTTGATGTGGTCATTGACGCGGTCGGGAGTCTCGCAGAGCCCAGCAAGGAAGGTGTATGTCTCCCGCCGCTGCATCGGACGATACGAGAGCAGCACCGACTTCGGCATCAGTGCGTCTTGCAACCACTTGCGATGCCTACGGAAGCGGTCGCCGTACGGCATCATATTGATGACGCTGTCCCATCCCATGCTGCGGGGGCGTAAGGGTTAGATGTCGTGGCGTTCGGAGGCGTCGTATGGTGAGACCGGTGCTCACATTTCGTTCAGCAGGATAAAGCGGGGGCGGTCAGAGTACTTCGCGCTGCGCTTCTCGAGCAGCTCCTCGGCGGCTTCCCTCGAGTTAAGAATGATGGCGGGTGTGCGAAAGAACTTCGCGAAGACGATGTCGCCTGTGGAAGACAATAAGCAGACCATCGGCGACTGCATTGGGAAATTAGGTTACCGTATTTCCTGCCCCACTCTGCCAGCGTGACGGGCTGGTACTCTAGGGGCAGCTGGTGGATGTTGCCGAGTAGTGGCAAGGCCGTCGGTCCGGGAGGATAGTGGTACTCGGCATTCCTCTGGTACCGGACATACGCCCCGAGGACGAGCAGAAGAAGCAGTAAGATGGTGGGGGCGGAGGATGCAGAGACCGAGACATGCGACAACACATCCATCGCGACGAATGGGAGAGTGGGTTGAAGGAGAGAGGAGGATGCAAGCGCGACTCTTTAAGCTCGGAAAGAGGACCTATCCATCTAGCTCGAGGCCCTCTCTTTGTCAAGGCACATACTTTCGCGATACTTCCAGCTATGGTCAAGCCTGGCGCCCTATATAGCGGTGTACTCAGCGCATCTGGATAATGAGGAGGTGGATCAAACCCAGCGCGTACCTCTAGATGAGATTGGCTGGCTGGCTGGCCAAATTTGACCGTCTCTGGTCCATTGCGTCGCAATCGATCTGAATCGTCTCCCGGTACATTCTTCGGAAGCTCTGTTCGGTAGCGGGTGCGATACCAGGGGTGTTCACGTGCAACGAGATTGTGCGCTCGAACAGAGCAGGGCGAGGACTTTGAAGCAAAAAGACAACGGTTGTTGAACCGGATTGTGCTCAGCACCTCGAGATCTTCGGGGAACGAGCATAGCATTATCTGACTTCGCTGTGAATTGATGTTCACAGGATTCGGCGCACACCACCCGTTCTGATGGGAGATAGTTATCAGCTAGATCAAACAAGACACATAAGACCCTACATCGAGACCTCCAGGACATGTAACGCTGCGATAGTGGGATAGCTGAATAGGCGGGTTCTTCTGTGCACTGAGCATGTATTGTCCTATACGACTTCCTGCACTGAGCAACAGAGTGAGTCATCCATACGCGTAGATCGGAATCGACTGACCGAAGGATTTGCCGATTTGCTCCACCAGAAGTGCCGACACGATAGCCCCGAGCAGGCGGGCCGCGGCATGCGCGCAAGCCTCGAGGTGCTAGGACGCACTACAATCCATCATGCACAGCAGCGGGCGCCCTCCGGTGGTTCTGTTATACGGAGTGCACCCGCAGTAGGGGCGGTAGGACCCACCGAATCGGAACGAACTCGGTCACAGTTCACAATAGACCTTTGGTTTCAACGGCGCAGCTGTGCGCTCACACACCTGATAGTCGCTATACCTGTGCAATTGTATCAGCATAGTTGTGCGTCATCCTGTCCTCTCGCAAAGCATGTATGACCCACCCACCTTTAGAACATCAGCACAATGACACGTTACTTTGCGACTCGGAGACCTCCGCAGCCTGGTCGTAACGCCGCGATCTAGCGCGTTTACTAACGCACCAGACACAAATGTGGTTATCGGGATCGATATCTGGAGTAAGGCCTGTGGCACAGATGGTACGAAAAAATGATAATTCATCGATTGTGAGGTGCTCAATGATTGCACCGTTGGGGGAACCTTCCAAAGAAAAGTACATAGCCACCTGTCTCAGGAGCGACGCTACGTACGTTATCCAAGGGTGCGGCTGTAGTAGGTTCGCAAGGCGTCCGAGCTTGAGCGGGTCCAAGGTGTACGTATAGCAAACTCAGCGGGTCACTCGCGGGTCATCTGGGAACTTGTTGTCAGCCAAATGTCACACGAATAGGAGAGAAGTAACGTACACTCAACATTGCATCCTGCATGGAAGGCCAGCATTACTTCCCAGCACTAGTAGGTCGGTCGTGGAAGGAGGACAAGACACAGTGACGACCTCTGGGACAGTCGCGGCTCCGCTATCTGAGCTTTGACGGAGCTGCAATCTTGGCCTCAGCGCCTTATCGGAGCTCGTCGGACATTGCAACGACACAGTCTTTCCTCCGACCGTCCCTTGCGTCCGCGCCGCTAAGTATCTGGTAAGTGCCCATACATACTCGCCTGCGTGGATAGTTAAGCTACCTCTGGGGTGTATATTGAACTCTAGAAGTGCTCGTAGCTCCGCAGTTCCGGTGTCTGCGGACGCGCGGTACCATGTCCGCCTTTCGAATGGGAGGCCCTACTACAAAGCCGGCTTGACATCCACAGTTACTAGCACTCGAGTTCGGAAGATCCACTGAGGTGATTCAGCTATCAAGATGCCTATTCGAAGATGGGCGAAACTGATCATCTCCTACTTACCGCAGGTAAGCTCACTTCATCAACTAGAAAGGCGATGCATAGTGAGTCAAACACGCTCGGCTCTACCTATTGCGCGCCACTATAAGGAATTCCTTGACTCTTCGCTGATACCATTTCCCTCGCAGACGCTGCAATGACTCGCTCAGAGCGGACCCGGGAGCGACGCTGCGACGTGTCGACCCCGGGCCGGGCTCAAATTTGTAGAGTACATCGGTGAGCGACGCCTATAGCACATGGATCCATCCTTTCAACGCGCTGTAGCCATAAGCTTCTCATCTTGGTCGGGCCATAGTACAACTGTGCGCTGGAGCCCAGAGCACGCCTCTAGAGTCTGGACGTCCTGCACCATACGGCCTCACGTCACGCTGAACCCGTGCGTATACCTCGAGGTCACCTTCAAGTCTTCGGCGGACGTAGCATATTGCCCCGGATGATCGAGGAAGACCACGATGACTCTGCTCAAATGCGATTGTAATGCCGAACAGGCGCTCCGGTTCATGCGGAACATTGGGTGTAGAGCGATCGTGAACTATAGCTGACTCGTGCACTGGATAGAAGCTGGATAGAAGCGCAGAACATACCCGAACACCACGGTTGGGATACAGTTCGGGCTTCACGGTAGGTCCACGACTGTCCACGATTACCGGGGGGTCTCCGCTGCCCAGGCGGTAGCGCTCTCAGGCGGCCCCGCAGGGGCATAACTACTACTGACAACGATGATATGCAGATCCGATCGTCGCATATAAAGGCACTCGATCGAGGCAGAAAACCCACAAGCTCGAGCACGCTGCTCACTACCCTCATCTACTCATCTACTCATCTGCGCCCCGAAGCATCGCACATGGCCGCTACGAAAGTCATCATCGCCGGAGGAGGCATCGCAGGACCGGTCCTCGCGATGTTCCTGAAGGCCAAAGGATACGACCCCGTCATCTACGAGCGCACCGAAGGGCCCACCGACATGGGTCTTTCCCTGGCGTGCGTCTCCCACTCCCATACATTCAGCGCACTGGCATGCTGACATACCACTCTACAGCCTTCAGGCGAACGGACTTCGCGTTCTTGAGCTTATCCCGGGGCTGCTGGACAAGATCGTGCGCTGCCGCGCGGAAGAGTCGTTTTCGTACTCTGCCCTCCCGGAGGACGAGTGCGAGCTCGCGCGCAGCAAGTTTCAGCTCGCCGAGGTCCTGGGACACGGTGTCGAAGGCACGCGGCGGCCGGCTTTACTCCGCACCCTGATCGAAGGCGCGCAAGAGCGCGGGGTCCCGGTGCACTTCAGCCACCAGGTCGTTGACGTTGAGCAGCATGGGGACAGTGTCACAGTGAAGTTCGCGGACGGGAAGACGGACGAAGCCAGCTTTGTGGTTGGGTGCGATGGGATCCACAGCAACACTAGGATCTCCCTCTTTGGGAAGGAGGAGGTGTCATTTACTGGACTCACGCAGGTGCGTTACAGCGGCGCGAGCAACACTTCGATAAGTGGCAGGTCCTTACGATGACATGACAGACCGGGGGTATTTCTCCTTTCCCAGAGTTCTACAAGAGTAAGGATGTCCATCCTTTCTTCAACATCTACGGCGATGGTATGCACATGATCGGCTACACCATCAACGATACGCAGATCTCCTGGGCGTAAGTCACATAAGCAATGCCTTGCAGGGACTCGGGATGCCGAACATCATTCTCCACAGCATCACACAGCGAGAAGCTGAGGAGAAGGAGACATGGCGCGACATGGACGAGGCACGGCAGAAGGCGTTTAAGGAGGGTCCTTTCTCCAAGCTGCCTTTCGGCGGCGGAGAGCTCGTCCGAACCGCAGACAAGATCATCAAGGTATAAAACCCTTGCGCTATCCTTGGCAACCCAATCTGACACGCGCGGGACATCTAGTACGGCTTGTATGACCGCCCCGAGCTGAAGTCATGGCACAAAGGTCGGGTGGTGCTCATCGGAGACGCGGCACATCCAACGAGTCCGGTACGACCATATTGCGCTTCTCATGTAGACGCAACTGACACACGCACCTTCCAGCACCTCGGCCAAGGCGCAAACCAAGCCCTCGAAGACATCTACCACCTCGTCCGCCTCCTAGTCAAGCACAACCCGTCCGCCTCTGCGCCGTCGACCGCGACCCTCGAGAGCGTCTTCACCGAGCTCGAGCAGCTGCGGATCGCGCGTACGTCGGAGCTTGTGAAGGGCGCGCGGAAGATGGGGGAGATGCGTGTCGTGAGCGGGGTCGAGGCGTGCAAGAAGCGCAACGAGCTCGTGCGGACGATGTTTACGCCCGAGAGGGCGGAAGCCATGATGCAGGACTTGTGGAAGAATCCGTTCGAGCCGGGTAAGAGCGAGATCTGAGGCATTGTGTGGCATCGGGGACGACTAGTGTACTTGTACTGTGGGCTCGCCGGTCATATCTTGGATGGGCATTGTCGCGATGGAGTTTAAATAGTCTGTGGGATGTCAGGGGTGAGAACGATATAACGTTCACGATTGGGCTCCATAGACGGGCCGCGTCAGACATTGCGTCAAAATGGGAGAGGCTCAAGACTGACACTCACATACGCACGCCGGGGGTTTGAGCGCCATGGCGCTGCGCTCGATACCGGACTCTAGATCTAGTAAACCCGCACTTCTCAGCATGGTGAATGCGTCATCTTGTGGACCGGGTTACGCTTCTGGTGGCTGAGCAATTGGAAAGAGCTGATTGGGACGACTACAGTGGTTTAGTATGAGGACAAAACAAAGAGCGCGTATCGACGAGGTGCTGCGAGAATATGGAAGGATATGGATCCCGGTGGAGGGTATAATTACAAAGCGTATCTTACAACAATATGACGCAACGCGGATATGGCAAGGGGCGAGTCGTAATAGGAAGAGGATCGCTGTGGTTAAATCGTCCTCTGCATGCAATGGACTCAGTGCGAGGACCGTCATGTACGAAGCATTGCTGACGCACCTGGACGGCCGACCACTCCGTCATTGCCTCCTGGATGCGATTGTTCAGCATCACCCTGCACTCGCCACACGTAATGTCCCTCCCAGCCCTCTCGAACGCATACTGCAACATGTGCGTCGACATGCCTGTCAATGGTCAGGCAACGGCCAGTAGAGCGATAGACAAGGTAGACTCACTGGGCGGCACATTCCAAGCCATTTCAGCCGCTGCGAATGCCCAGGCTTGGGTCAGCTGTCTCTGCTGTGCAGTCCCGCAGGCGAGGTTAGGGCGGTGCATCGCTGGGGGCTTCATGACGATGTTCTTGAGGGCGTTGCGGCGTGTCTGATGGAGATTGAACAGTCTCTTGACGTATATGGAGCCCATCTTCATGGTCAGCTCGTCGGTGAGGGTGGACAGGTCATACGCGAGGAGGTGTGCAGATACAGCGACCGCGAGCTCCTCGAGTCGATGGTGGGCGGCGAGGGCGTAGGCATCGATTGGGCGGTGGGGAGCATGGGAGAGGACGAGCTGGAAAAGCGGCCAGTGCGGGGCGGCAAACTTCTGGACCGGGACCCCGTATTTCAGGAGCACGTTGATGGAGGATTCCACTGACTCCAGGGCAATATCGGTGAGATGGAGACAAGACAACCCGTAGACGACACGAAGGGCGATTGAGAGGATGGTGGACGTTTCAGGGACGTTGATAGACTCTTCCCGACCAGCGAGAAGGCCTCCGAAGTCATTTGTTGAAGTATACTGGAGGATATGTCTGTGAGCGTAGAACGAGGCATTGTCGGCCGTGATCAGGAGCAAATCTGGCAGGGTCCCGTGGGCCTGAAATGCAGGCCCAAAGGTGGTGGCTGAGGCGGTCGAGACGTTGGGGGAAACGCCAGGAGATGTGTCATACGCCAGAAGCGGCGCCGACTTGTCGGTGTGAGGGACGGTGTAAGCTGGCCTGATGCGGAAGCGGAAACAAATTCTGCCTACCTGTTCGGGCGCATGTTTAGGAGGCTGGTCATAGCCCCAGGGCCGCTTGCGGGCGTCATGAGAGTGCTTGCAAGGTCCAAGTCGAAGGGAGTGAAGTCCGAGGCGGAGGGGAGGACACTATCCATAAGTACAGAGGAACGTTCGCAATAGTGGCGCCACTCGCGGGAATGAGGCAGCTCGATCCCACCTAAACACATACTTTATGTACATCGCTCGAATCTCAGTCCGCTTGAAAATCCGCTTGAAGATGTGGATCGGGCATCCATGATGCTAGGAGGCACTGCGGCTCTCATACTACTAGCAGTATCTAGGCTCAGCAGAGTTCAGCAGACTGTACTACGTGCCGCCCTGCCAGGCGCTCAAAGGCGGCCGGTTTGCGGGGTCGTCGTATGCTTTACCCGCAAAAGAAGTGGCTCGGAGTAGCTCATCTGAACCGTCGTGCCCACGACTCGAGGAGCACATCTTCCCGACCTGCGATGCCGTGCAACCTACATCGCTATCGGGTGCAGCAAAATCTTGGTGAATGTGCAACCTGATGAATGTGCAATCTGAGGCTTGGCCAGCGGACGAAGATGGAGACGTGCCTATGGTATTCGTGTTTGCCGATTTGGGACAATTATGTCATTGTCACACCGTGCAATTCCAGTGCAATCCTTGGTTCGAGCAACATGATGACTTGGAAACAAGCAGAAGGCGCGATGGAGAGGATACTATGATGGTCTTTGCCGTCGCGGTGGAAGTCATAACGCCGCCATTTGATGACACGGCCACATTTCTTCTTTCCCGGAATCCAAACCCTAACCACTATTACCCCACAGCTCAGTCGCAACGTTCGAGCACCGGCGTATGTCGAACGCATCCCCATCATTCCGGGCCATCCTCGCATATATATCGACGGACACCGCGAGGGTCCGCTTCCAGCCCCGACAAACTGGCTGTGAAGCACCCCTACGGCTCAAACTCCCTCACAATGGAGCACGAACGCCGCCTACATCTCCCGCGTCTGCGATCATAGACGGGCCAGGTGAATTCTGGAGTATGTCTTCGAAGTACAAGTTCTTGCCTGCCGAAGGTACGTGCTTCAATTGCGCCCCATTATTGCATCCTCACCGTTCCCGCAACAGAAGCTGCATTAGGGGAGTGCCTCATCCTAGATGGCCGGCATTCCCCGGTAGAAGGTAAACCTACTCCGAGTCTTAGCGTGCATAATGGAGACTAGGCGGAAAGATGCGCCGAGATGTGCGTTGCACAGAGGCTCGAGAGTTTGGCTCGGGTCGTGTGCTATAATGGAAGGACTCGGAGCAGGTTGTGGAATATGCTGTTGGCGGTGCGTCATGGACTACTGCGGTCGCCTTATGTTGGGGTCGAGCCGAGACTCGAGCATCATGTAGCGTCTCCGGGCTAGAGAACGAGAACGAACCTGTCGTACAATGGACGATGGCTCGACGCAGAATGAGCATCACAGACTCTACCACATCCCCAACCCGACCGACAGGGGGAGAAGTTCTCTCCGTCAGCTCCTCTCCGCTACCCGTAGTGGGTCGGGTCCGACATATGCCTTGCTAAAACCGGCCTACGGCTTCGTCACATGCTGTCGTGAGGTAATGAGAACTTCTCATGTGCATATCAACCTCAACTGAGATTTTCTCTGACCGGAGGCACGAGTTCGAAGGCTCGACAACGGGATATGACGAACGTGAAAGATCATAAACTTGCCTCTAAGTCAAAATATCTCGTAGTTGCGTGCGATTTGCTCGAATCCTGACAAGCAGACGGGAGTAAAGCATGCGTAACCATCGAGAAGTGAGAGGAAGAGGAAGGAGTACCTGAAGCGCTCAAGAGTGTGTGCACTGCCACCGCCACGCGCCGCGGGGGCCGAGGCCCGAGAAGTTCAACAACGACTGCCATGTACTCACTACAGACCGCCATCTCGCCACACCCTCACTTATTCCAGCCCGAGCCGAGAGACGGGACTTGACACGTACCGAATCATGAGGAGGAGTCGTGTCCGACCGCCCGCGCGCCGTCTTCTCGGGAGGCAAGCCCACACAAGTGTTTGCTGCGACCTATCCTCGGCAGGTGAAGCATCGCGAAGTCATTGGGGAGTGCTCCAGGCTCTGTGCACTACTCTCGGCCGGTCTCGCCGATCTACGATACACTTCGAGGGGTTATTCGGGCTGTATTGACGGGTGCAGTCTCACTACAGTCTATCACTGGCAGCGGGCACCAATCCGCGCAACCTACGACGGGCTCTATTCATTTGTGTTTTTGGTTAGGCACGGATGGTTTCCCCGTTGAAAGTCCCTCCTTGGGTATGGCGCGACTTTTAGTCTACCCCCGACGTGCTGGCGCATCTGCTCGGTAAGCTCTCGACGGCCCTTCTAGTTGCGAGCGTGGTCTACCTAAGTTCGCATCCGTGCATGGTCTTGAGCTGGTCTCCACTGACCTCACGGTGCGCTTCTCTCGTTCTTATCATCAGGAGTGCCGCGTACTCATCTTTCTAGTTATCGGGCCGAGTCACGACGACTTCGATAGAGCGGAGGGCAGCCGCGTTCGCACCCGCCCGAGGAGTCGGACCCTCTGTTCTGAGAGTTCAGACTGCGGGATGACGGGGGATGAATGTGGCTGCTGACAACACCGGGGCCCAGCCTGAGCCTGAGGGTTCTCAAGTCTTAGGGTTCAACTCCTTCATCCGCACTGTTCCGACCGAGCATGTGCTGCGTTCGTTTTTGTGATAGGAGGACGCAACCATGCTGGAAGCTCCATGGGCACATGGATTATAAGCGTGGGTCTCCCGGCATTGGACACAGGAGCAGATCTCGTGCATCACGAGCACCGTTGCGTCTCATCCTTGCGCCATAAGTGAGTGAGACTTACCTGTGCTGTTTCGTTCCATCTACTGATCCTTTCAACCGCCGGTAGCGTGGCAGATACTTAGGCTCACCGTCGCTGCTTCACTCCATCATGTTGAGCCGCAGCATTTGGGTGCGTCTTTCGCATCTGTATCTAAACCTCGTTCACTTATGCACCTCAAGCTAATGTCTTTTTTCAATACTTATATGCTCTATGCAGGCGGCGAGAACCCAATACAAATACTCACACCGACTCGGAGCCGGTGATAAGCGCCCGAGATGCACCGGACTTCCATATACGAGTGCACAAGTGAGGATGATCCTACTGTAACATAGTGCACCATTGCTAAGATGACCAGGTGATTCTAGCTACAGCACTTTCAATCGACAGCCGGCAGCAGCGTCCTACAATGCGGTGACGCAGTGGTAACGCGCTCGCTGTTATCTCGAACACTATTCCGACGACTGACAGATGTGCAGTGCAGGTTACCGCGCAACAGAAGTTCGCAAATCACGCGTCGTCTCCACTCATCTCCACTCCCAACAACATCTCCGGGGTCGCGTCTGCCGTCTTGTGCACGGTGCGCTATTCTGGGGTGCGATCGGTCCTCGCGAAATCCGACATCGCCAGCGGTTGTGGTTGTCTACCGCGTTGGACGACGACCGTCTACGATCGGTTACTGAGCGTCGAGCTTCGTCTCGCCATGTGTACCCTCACTGTACCATGAGGACGGGCTCCGCAGACCGGTGCGAGCCCTGTGGTCACTGAGACGAAGCAATTCAATATAAGCCGCTGCAAAGGACTCGGTTCGCCATCAGGTTCACTCCTGCTCTCGTCGCCGACTCACCCCACTCAAGTTCCTCGACCAGTTCTTACGCTTGTTCTGCCCCAGCGCCCGTGTCTAGTCATGTTCTGCAAGGCCACACTCGTCACCGTTGCGCTTGCGCTCATTGCTTCTGCAAGCCCCATCGTCGTCCCCTCTAAGAGCGGCGTGCGGATCCCCATCAAAAAGCGCGGCTCCCTGACCAACGATGACGGCACCTTCAACTACGACAAGGTTGCCCACCATATTGTCAGGACGAAGAAGTGCGTCTTCCACATCTAAGCCGCTGTGCAGCTTACTGACTGCCCCGCCCTGCTGTCTACAGCAAGTACCGCCAGAACCTCATCAACCTCGAGAAGAACGTTGGCCGCCAGGCATTCTCCAGGGGCGCGGAGATCAAGCCTCTTGCGACGATCCCGGTCTCGCCCAAGTCGAAGCGCGGTGGCGTCGACCTGACCGACCAGGAGAATGACCTCCTCTGGACGGGCGAGATCGCCATCGGGGATCCCGACCAGAAGTTCGTCGTTGACTTCGACACCGGCTCCTCCGACCTCTGGATCCCCGCGTCGTCCTGCGACAGCTGCGGCTCGCACAGCAAGTACGATCCCTCGGCGTCCTCGGAAAGCAAAAAGCAGAGCGGCTCGTTCCAGATCAGCTACGGTGACGGCTCGACCGCATCCGGGGACGCGTACACTGACACCGGTAAGGATAGTAAGAAAATCGCGCAACTGTGCTTGCTCGCTGACGGATATACACATGCAGTCACCGTCGGCGGCGTCAGCGTTACTGGTCAGTACCTCGCCGCGGTCACGGAGGAGTCGGACGAGTTCCAGCAGGACCCGTCCGACGGACTCCTCGGCCTCGCCTTCCCGGCGATCTCCAACCTGAATCACGACCCGTTCTTCTTCACCGCGGTCAGCCAGAAGACCGCGAAAGAGGGCCGCTTCGCGTTCAAGCTCGACCAGTCCGGCTCGGAGCTCTTCATCGGCGGCACGAACGCGGACCTCTACACGGGCGACATCGAGTACCACGACGTCTCGACGTCGAATGGGTTCTGGCAGATCGGCGGGGCCTCTGTTACTGTCGGCGGGGACAGCGTCGCGGACGGGTTCGATACGATCATCGACTCGGGCAGCACGATCATCACTGCCCCGGTGGACGCGGCGAAGTCGTTCTGGGCCAAGGTCGATGGCTCGGACGTGTATGACGAGCAGCAGGGCTTGTACTCGTACCCGTGCGACTCTGCACCCGAGGTCGCGTTCTCGTGGGGCGGCAAGAGCTGGAAGATCAGCGCTGATGAGTGCGTGCTCGTCTTATGCATAGTATGGGCAAAGTGATGGCTGGTTGCTAACCGCTGGGCTGCTCAACAGTCTGAACCTCGGTGAGACCGAGAGCGGCTCGAGCACCTGCGTCGGCGCCATCTCTGGCGGCGACCTTGGCCTCGGCGACGACGTCTGGCTCCTTGGAGACACGTGAGTCGCGAGCTCCCTCTCTCCGCGTGCTGCTGGTGAACTGACGCTCTCCATGCCGCATACAGCCTCATGAAGAATACCTACACGGTCTTCTCCGTCGACGACAACGCTGTAGGCTTTGCCGAGCTTGCGTGAGCAGCGCATCATGAACCCCCACGGACAGCCACGCGTTGCGGTGTATTTATTGGACCTGCGCTGTATCGTTGTAGTGTTGTCACCACATACCCTCGCTATCTGACTTGTTGTACCTCGCAGCTTTGCAGACGCTCGATCAACGGCCTCGTCCAACTTTCAAGGCGCGTGCTGGGTCATGTTCAGGAATCCAGTGCCTCGAACTGCCAACAAACCACCTCGCGCATTCCTTGCTATCATTGGCTTGTATGGTACCCTCAATGAATCAAGCGGAGTGATCTATCTGGTGATTTTGAACACTCCGCATATATAGACCTACGAACCTTGCGCTAGCATTGGA
>JABYQS010000172.1:0-73674 GCA_022592435.1 Cerioporus squamosus | reverse complement strand
TTGCGCAGGGTAGCAAGGCAGAGTGAGAGACGAGATAACGAGGCCAGATGTGACAAGCAGGAGATAGGTGGTGGAAGCACGGAGGCGAGGAAGCCAGCCGCGCGGGATACAGTACTGCGTCCCGCGCCCGCGCGCGGGCGCCTAACGGACGTTATAAGGCGGTCCCGCGCCCGACGCGTCGCGACGCGGCTTGTGCTACGACCACCACCAGGTGCAGAATTCCGGGGAGCGCGAACGAGGGCCCAGCACATCGCTAGCGACGTTCTGGCATGGCCGAACGCCGACCTGTGGTGTCTTGGGTTCCTCCTGAGCAAACCCCCGACTTCTGTCACGCTGTGGTCTGGGACTGCCCAGCCACCACAATACTGCACAGTCCCGCTGGCATTGCGAGCAACGCCCTGGCAGAGCCGCGCGTTGTCTCGCGGTGCCGCATGCAAGGTCTGCCGCGTATTGTATCCAGTACACCATCCTGCATGTATTTTAGCTGCGTAATAAGATACAAAGCTGCGTACCCACCTGGCCCATAAACTGTGACACCTGGCACGTGACACAACTGTGACCCTGTGTGCTGGCAGCAAAATTTTGCCTTTTCTTGCTGTCCACCACCTTTGCCTCTTCCCTCTGTGTGCCGTCGCTCGTGTCCTGCACATCCTATCCCTGGTCCTATATGTAAGTGTTCTGCTGCATGGCCATAGAAGGCTGGTGTTAATGCACAAACTTAGCTCTAGCTCCAGTTTTGCCTGTACGTCGGCTATCCTGCTTCCCTCCTCCCTTTCCTGTGAGTTTGATTCAATTCTTACACAGCAGGCCATGACTCGCTCGCGCACCGCTAAGAAAGCTGCAGAGGCTAAAGCCGCTGCTGCTAAGGCTGCAGGGTGGGCTGCAATAGCCCAGGCTTTCGGGCGAAAGCCTGGGCTATTGGAAGACCTCGCACATGCCCTGTTTCACGAGCCACGCCTCCGTGTCGTGCAAGCCTTGGAGCGCTTGGCACAGAAGCATCTTCCAGGCAATGCAAAGCCTGGGGATCCTTTCGCAGAATTTCTTGGATTCTGTGACAGGAACCCAGTGCCGCCTATGCTTGGGGCAAAGATTTACATCTTCCGCACTGCCCGTGATGCATATGAGGCGCACCGCAAGAAGATTGTCACTTCGTGCGGTCTCAACCATGCTGCGGTCACTGAAAAGATGCGTGAGGAGTGGCTCAGGGAGCATTGCGATGTCGTAGAGGTGGAGAAGCTCAAGGAGCAATATCCCCCTTATGCCCATTGGGTCTGCGAGTCAGAGGCAATCTGGAAGTTATGGGAGATGCATGTCCTGACCGGGAAGCTACATGACCGGCGTGGAGGGCGTTTTCCCCTATTTCTTCTGGACCATGGCAAGCTGCAGCACACCGCCCGCCATGACCGTAGCACTCTCTATGTCGACAAGGCCGACGGCAGTCTGGTCGCCTTTGTCATCCGCGACTGGTGCCCCTGCCCTGGGATCATCAAGAGCATTGTCGAATCGGTGCTAGAGGCACGTGGCTATAAGAAGAATGTCCGGGTGCGTGCTCCACCAGTGTTGTGCATTGCAGTTCCTGAAGCCATATCTGCAGCTCGATGATCCTGGTTGGATCAGCCATGCGGGCATCACTGCAGGTGCCCGCCACCAACCGGGTTTCGATTGGGCTCACAACCTCACATCACAGAAGCTTGCACAGAGTCCCGAGTTCATCCAGAACTTGCGCTTCCGTGAGAGCTCAATCTGTGCGTTCTTCTGGAACATGGCCAAGAGCAAGCTCCCTTCGGAGGTGCTCGGAGCTTATGAGGACTACCTGCACAAGAACTTCATGCCGCGGATGGGTGGTGATGCTGGCAGCTATATGAAGTCAGGTAACTACCACTTGCACGATTGCGATGTGGGAGGCGCAGAGTACCCTGGAGTCTTCGAGTTCAAGGCTGCCGAACTTGCCCCTCCGTCGGCAATGTTTTCAGTCAACTATGCGCGGTGCGTCCAGGCTGTGTCTCTGTAGTGCTGTAGTGGGCTAACTTGTGTAAAGGCGTATTCACAAGGAGGGATGTCCCCACAAATGGACAATCTCCTGGACCCTCGACCGCCCTGGAGGCCCGTCGCCAGGTGGCAACTTCTTCATCACCGAGTATGGTCTCATGATTGAGGCCGCAGGAAACGCGGTGGTTGGTTGGCAGCCAGCCCGGCCTCATGGCACCAGCCTGCGCAACTGCAGCCCAGCTGACCAGGAGAAGGTTGTGCTGGAGGTTGGTCTCTCCTTCGCGACGTCGCCCCGGCTTGCCAAACAGTGGGCACGTTACATGGAGGCGAACTTTAGTCCGGAGATGCGGGAGGAGATTGAGCGGGAGCTGGGTGAGGGAGGCTATGACACTGATGAGGGAGTAGAGATGGATGGATTCTGATGTTTTGAATTGTATCTTGCAAGCCAATGCTCGCTCTTATGCATCTCTCTGGCCCTGCTTCTTTCTGTATGTGTTTGGGCCATGCTCTGCAGACAAAGGTCCATAGCTACCAGAGAACTTGGACAATCTGGGGGTTTTTGCATGCAATCTACTCTAAAGGGAGTATGCTACCAGGATCTATGCTCCACAGGAAGGTACACATGCCCAATATTCCCAGTACACTATGTACTTCACTTCTGCATGTGTTTCTGCCATGCTCTGCAGAGAAAGAGCTGTAGCTACCAGAGACCCAGGAGGAGCCAGGGTGTTTTGGGTGCAATATACTCTAGAAGGGGTATGCTACCAAAACCAATATTATCCAGGAGGGTATACCTGCTAAATATTTCTGGTACACCGCACATCTCACTGTAGTATGCAAGTTTTCACTTGGCTGTTGAAGTTGGCTCTGGCTGCATACTTATATGGGCACCATTGATTCATATTTTTGCTACACTTTCACAATGCCTTTGCACATATGCGCCATCTATAAACAATTCCCACAAAAGCATGTCACTGGAAAAACTGCTCTATATGTTAGAACCCGGCTCGCACTCTGCACTGGCTGTAACGAACACATACCATACTGTAGCCCTCCTTGTTGCGCATATTCTTGATGTACCGCTCAATAGCACTCACAGTAGTGGTGACTGCCATGCGGTCCCACACGAACTGAGGACCAGGAGCAATAGCCGTTGGCGGTGGAAGGACGTCTCCACGGAACCAGCATTGGAGAATCTGCCAAAGAGTATCCTCCTCGTCGGTGCGCCGAAACGTGCCTTGAGCATGGTGTTGAAGAGCACTATAGGCCTTCTCAGTGCTGTGATAGAAAGTACGCCAGTTTGACATGGTCTTCCATGCGGGACCGCCAAGCCAACTGAGAAGCACCTGGGGAGATATCTCGCAGCCATCCAAAGTAATGGGCTTTGGCGCATTCGCCGCTATGCCAACACTACTGCAGATAGTGTGCCAGTCTCTCACCTTCATCCACTGCTTGTAGGCTGACTTGTTATAACCTGGGGCATCCCACTGCTAGTAGCGGGCACGCTCTGCAGCCAGGTACCGTTCAAGAACAGTGGATGGATTGGTGGTCTAGCATATTAAGTCAGCATGTAGACCACTAAGATTGCAACAGTTCTACTTACCCAGGGCAAGTCAATGGCTCCCTGAGTAGAGGGTGGTGCATATCCTGGGTCAACTGCTGCAGGAGCAACACCGATGTTCTGCATACTGCTATATCAGCCTAAACCAGATCTACAATGGCACAGGTGAAGCATACCGCCATGGTATTCTGAGCCGGTGCATTAGCAGCCAACAACAGCGACCCAGCTGGGCCAGCCGCTGGCCCAGGGCTGTCTGCAGGCTCAGTTTGTGCATATGTCCTTGTAGGATCCTCTGATGCCCCCCGGGAGTAGCTGAATGGAGCCAGAGGCAGTTCGGAAAACTCCTCGCTTACTCCAAAGTCAGGAGAGAAGGAGGACTGAAACCCGAGTGGGGGCTACAAGACATCAATATTCAGGATTGACTTAACCACCAGTGCTGAGCGGCATACCTGAACCTCATCTTCAGGATCTACATGTGTCTGAGTTGGCTCGATGTCATACATCTTAGCCACCATCTGCGATAGCATCTCAGGATCGTCTTGAGATCCGAGGCTAGACAGTGACCCTGTAGCAATATCTCAGCACCTCAAGCCAGGTTCCCTAGGCTTTGCTTGCATACCTGAAGGAGAAGCAGACATCGGCATGATCTGATGTGAGGTACGAGGTGAAAAGAGAAGACTTGAAAGCCATGGTGATCGGGCTGATTCGGAACTTATAGTCACCTGTCACACTCTGTCACAAACTACCAATCGCCAAACATAACCACTAGAATACTCTGCTGCCTCTTGACCTCCTCCACACATGCAAACAATCCCAGATTATATACTACAAAGCCAGCTAGAGGACCGAGTAATCACCCTGGGCACCATATAGCATCTGGTGCACAACAGCATCAAATTCAGTTGCTTCGTCGGCCGATGCTGGAGTGTGGGTCAGCATGCGAATCAACTCCAGAGTCATGATCACGGTGAGGTTCCCTGTGCATGTTGCGATCTTGAAAAATGCACCCTTCTGTTTCAGATCCTCTGGCACTTGAAAGCCAATCTAAGTAGAGTGGTCAGTAGTAGCTCAAGGCAATAAAGAGTCACCCACATGGATTGCCCAGTATGGATCCACCGGGACCATTGACGAGTCAGTGACAGCCTTTAACAATGCTGTAGCCCGCACAGTTGAAGAAGAAGCCTGCATACAAAGTGAGCAAACCACGCATTGAAGACTTCTATGCATACCTCGGCAGCGAACTGGTCAGCACTAATCCGACCGGTTTTGAGCAGGCTAAGTACTGGATGGTTTGGATGCCCCCGGCCTTGCAAGTAACGGTTGAAGCGCAGGCGGAACAGCTTCTGTGCTTGCCTTCTCTTGTTCATCTCGGCACGTGGGAGAGAGACCTTGCTATCCGCTGCACTGATGATGTGATACTCGATGTGCTTCTCGATGAAAGCCGCAACATCTGAGATACCACGGTCATACATTGCGAGCACGAACAAGGGCAGATCTTCTATGTCAACCAGCTCAGTGATTGTCTATGGTAGCCCCTCGTCAGCTGCAAGCCCCAGAGTGTAAAGCGAGACTAACCTTGAGCAGTGGCACAGAAGTGTCATTGCCGAGCACTGGCACAGGCACAGCAAGGCCTTCGCGAAATGCGACAAACTCCCGTAGGCCCAAGATGGAAGACTTGTCTCCGAAGAGGAGCCGAAAGTAAGCCTGGAACGTCCACGCTTCATGGATGGCCTCTGAAGCTGCAGCTGCACGTGAACTGGCAACTTCAACAACCTAACCATCTCATAAGGGTAAGCAGTTGCATATACACTGGGTGTGTCCACTCACATTTGTCTCTAGAACTTGTATGATGAACTGCCGCGCTGGGGCCAAATGACCTTCGGGAATGGGCTTGTCCCACGGGAGCGTCAGCCAAGGGGCGAATGTAACAGCAAGTTCATGGTCAAGTCCGACAAGCACAGGAAGTTGAATGATAGGGCGAATGACCACAGCGGTGTAGGCAGGATCCACCAGCTCAAGCTCTGAGTCGTCAAGAGCTGCGGTGGCGAGAAGTGCAGTGAGAATAAGAAATGCAGAGACAGGGGTAGGAGCAATGCCAGTGTCGACCATGTATATGCCACAGAGTGCACCGAAAGCCTTCCATGTATCGATCCGTTGCAGACTCGTGGTGCCATTGTCAAGGAAGACTGGCCTTTTGTATCCGCTGACACTGTCGGCCCAGAATGCAGCATTGCCTGTCATCAGCTGTAGTGCGTGAACGAGCACTGCATGGCCGACACCCTGGCCAGTCGCAGGTCCACTATACGTAGCGGGCATCAGTTCACATTTGCCTGCTGAGCCAATAAAGTACATACGCTGTGAAGAGCCGGACAGGCTGCTTGAGATAGTCGCCAACCGAAAAGACTGCAAACTTTGTGACTCCCTCAGGAAGTGGCCATTCGTCCCATGTCCACTGTAGAGGGTGGCGGTGCGAGTAGACGAGGAACTCGAGAAATGCTGCGGCAAGAGCAGTGACACTTGTACCTTCAAACTCCGGCAGGTTGTCAGAAAGTGGTTCGGTCGTGCGTGCATTATTGTTTGCCGTGAACCAGTCCTCAAGCTCGGAGCGCAAGGGGGAGGGTGGCGATGGGAGGGGTATGCTGGCCTCGCCTCGCTTGCGTGCATCTGCAGCGATGACATCTGCAATAGATGGTAGATCTGAGTCAGACGAGTCAGCAGAGTCGGCAGAGGCGGCAGCCATGGAAGGAAGGGGTGGAGGTAACACAGGTGTGCTAGTGTGGGGTGTGGATGAGGCACTTGCCCTGCCATGTAAAGCAAGAGATGCAACTGCAGGAGTGAGAGTTGTCGAGCTGCCTGTAGCAAGTCCGACGAGCGACAACGGTGCGACTTCTGGCTGGGACACAGAACCAATGCGGGGCCGACGCCGTGCACCTGGGTTTGCATCCAGCTGGCTCTGCGGGGAGCGGTGGTGAATGCGCGAGGCCACAGGCTGCAAGGGAGGTGTAGTCGGGATGTTTGCCATGGTAGATGGTGCGGCTGTGGTGGCCTGTCGGGTAGCAGAGATGGGCTGATATGGCAACGCTGGGGCTGCTGTGGGTGGCCGTAGTGGGGGAGCTGCAACAGGCAATGCAGGGGCAGGTGCAGTAGATGTGGAAGGAGCTGAGCGCGCACGGCTCACACCACGGCCGCACGGGGTACATGGTGGGCAGGCAAAGTCCTGGCACTCAAACCAGCTCTCATCAGTGTGGCGTATCTTGTCGAAGTGCATGTACGCGCGCAGTATTCGAAATGGAGCACAGACATGGAGAGGAGACCCATGGCACGTGCATGGATCGCGCAAAGCGAGACCAGTCAAGGGCAGTGCCATGTCCCTGTACCGAGGAGCTACTTGCATGTTAGCCTGTATATTGCTGTGCGAAAGTGCGGAACATACCAAGCAGAAGCAATGCCCGGTCCTTGCCCAGAGGATTGGGAACCGCTTTCGCCGAGCGAAGGTAGGAAACAGTGAGGTCATGGCCATTGAGGTTACCGGCAATGGCGAGCTTGTACCCATCCCCAGCTTTGCGGCCCTTCTCGACCACAATCCAGGGAAGAGTATGGAAGTCAGGTATAGAGGAGGAGGATGTGTCCATAGGAGATGTAGGGAGTGCAAGGTTATGAGACGCAAGATGTTCGGCAACCTTCGCCTCGATGTGCATCCAGAGTACAGCAGAGGGCCCATACTCAGCCAAAGATACCTCAAAGCATAGACCGCATCTGCGCAGAGCTGCAACAAGCTGCGAGACATCGGCCTGTGTCACGCGCAAGTGGAATCCTGGAACCAGACCATGCTTCTCGCCAGTTGCAAGCTGTTGAATATGTCAGACAGTGTATAGCTATACTTCAAGAGTGACATACCTTGGCTGGAATGATTGCAATATCTAAGATGGAAGGCGAGGCAGCAGCAGCAGTAGGAAGTGCTTGTGCTGGACCAGTGCCTGAGCGACGTGTAGATGACGTACGGTGGGGCCCGGCTAGTGTGGTATGTGGTGCATGCTGCGGAAGATTGCGCTGCGCACTTGCGCGGCGCTGCAGGTTGACATTGGCAGCTGTAGCTCCTGAGAAGTGAAATCCGGTGATGGGTGGGATCTGGGCAAGTGAAACAGACATCGACGAAGAGAGGGGAGGCATTCCGTGGGCCGGAACTGAGTGCATGGAGGAAATAGAAGTAGGCATAGGAGGGGGAGGCATAGCAGACGAGGACAGCATAGATGGAGATGACATAAGTGGCATAGAGGATGGGAGAGACATAGCGGCCGAAGAGGAAGACATAAGTGTGAGCCCATGGGCTGCCGAAGCAGAAGCAGGGGCTTCGAAGGCATTGTATCTGTTCACAGTGGAATGAGTACATGCATTGATGAGGAATAGAAATGTATACCAACCCAGAAGCATGCTGGACATAGCTTTGTCCACAGACACACAGAGTTTGTTGGTTGTTGTTGTCGGTAGGGTCAACCTAAGTACATGGGCACATTAGAATACTTCCTCACTGAGCATAGACACAGACACACCGCATGAAAGCCTCCGCATGAGGAAGCTGCACACACTGTGCGTCCCCAGAGTTGTCCGAAAGCGACACGCTGATACTCGGAAGACAGCTGCTGTGGCATAGCAGCATGCATGATCCACGAGTGATGGCAGCTTGCACACTCATTCTGAGGCTGCTCAGGCACCTATGGTGTAAAATTATGTCAACAAGTGGTGCGAGTTTGTACAGCAGATGGCTTACTGTGGTATAACCACTTGTAGGTGCGAGAGCTATATAAGTCGCACAAGCACAGCCTCCTACTGCACAGTGCGAGCGAGGGTACAGGCGAGAAGCAGCTGAGGTTACTGGGACAGACATGTTGAGAGTATACCAAGTACTGGCAGAGGCACTGAAAGAGAAACAGGACTGAGAGCAGCAACAGTAGCGAAGCTCTGCTCGCAGGTGAATATTGTACCTGCCAGAAAGGGAGATATCTATGCTTAGTCATGTATTCCGTGGGAATCCCCAGGAATCCCCAGGAATCCTGAGGATACAAGATTGTTAACTGGCTTAGCATGTTGTAAGTCGGCCTTAGCCGATAATTTAACTCCTTGGGATTCCCGATGATTCCTCAGTAGCAATTGGAGGGAGGAAATCGCACATGCCTTGGGATTCCCTGGGATTCCTGGGGATTCCCGGGGATTCCCACGGGTGGCAGGTTTGTGCAGGGAGCCCACCAAACAGGATCCCGAGGGTTCCCGAAGGATCCTTCGGGTTCCCGAGTGATCCCGAGTGATCCCCGAGGATCCCGAAGGATCACTCGGGATCCTCGGGGATCCTTCAGGTGAGGCGAAACTCATTGATTTTTGTCCAAAGCGGCCTTTCATAGTACAAAGCGGCCTTTCATACCGATGACCCACGTAAATAGCAGCGTTGTTGATTCGGTAGACGCCTGATTTCCGGGTGTTCCTCGGCGTGATCACCTTCAGCACTCCGCTTATGCGGCAATTTGCATAAAAAACATAAAAGGGCCTATCGTTCTGAGAACAGCTGTAAGGCGCTTCAATCGACGAGGGTAACAAACTCGCTTACCTAACACTTACCACTGTCAATGATCAATCATATTCACGGCTTTCTTGCTCATCCACCATGTCGTCTAACGATTGCCTTCACGAGGCTGGCTATTTAGTAATCGAGTAAGTCTGCGTAAGTGCACAGCGACTCTGTTCTCTGTCCTGAGGTCGTCACTCACCTTACTACATACATAGCCGCGTCATCAGCCTCGTCGTGACGTGGAACCCGAGGACCCTCCTGGACGGAACCATCCACACGCGAAGCGACCAGACACGGCGGAACAGTCGTTGAGGTTCTGAGACTGCTGTTCCGAGAGGAGTGCCTTGCACTACTCCCATTGGGTTCAGCGAGGTAAAAGGCTACCCTGTGACGATGTCGGTGCCGCAATGCCAGGCCGAGCAAGGTCGGAAGTGAGTTCTTTGGTACCCAACCGCATTTCAGACATTTGCGGGTCACTGAGCAAGTTGTTCCCCAGACGTCAATTGGACGGACATGCCGCCGCCGAACGTTCCGCTCTCATGACGGAAAGGGTTCAAGTCGTCGTGGAACATTCGAGTGCGAGTCGACGTGCGTTCTCAGTAGAGCAACAGACCGACGCAATGGTCGTGTCCACCCCCCAGTGCGCTGGGCATGGCATACGCACGGTGCCGAAAATAGCGGAGCCGCCGTACCGCGATTGGCCAGAGGCGCGAAAAGGTCCGTACCCGCCGCTGGTTTGTGGTTCATGGCTCTGAGACAGGAGTTGTGCAGGACGACATGAGGGACATCTCAGACGGTATAAAAGGCAGTAGAACGGCCCTCGAGGTCTCCTCAGAGCACTCAGCCCTCCCAGTTCCTCTCATCCACTCGGTCCTCCGCTATGGCATTCAAGGCTCTGCTCTCCCTCGTCTCCATCGTCGCCGCCATCCAGGGTACCAGCGGTGCGCTTTTTGTCCCCAACCGCTATGTGGCATACAGCGGTACTAACTCTCCGTTGGATAGCTGCGCTCACCCGGCGCGTTGCGTGCCCCGACGGCAAGAATACTGCGACGAACGCGGCGTGCTGCGCCCTCTTCCCCATCCGGGACGACATCGTCGAGAACCTCTTCCACAACCAGTGCGCAGAGGAGGCCCACGAGTCCCTCCGTCTGACCTTCCACGACGCTGTCGCGTTCTCCCCCGCAGCGCAGGCTCGTGGCGAGTTCGTCGGTGGAGGCGCCGACGGCTCGATCGTCCTCTTCTCCGACATCGAGACGAACTTCCACGCGAATGACGGCACGGACGAGATTGTCGCTCTCCAGAAGCCGTTCATCGCGAAGCACAACATCTCGGCTGCCGACTTGTAAGCTCTATTGTGCATGATTTCTGTTTCAAGGTGCTGACGCATACTTGCAGCATTCAGTTCGCCGGTGCCGTCGGGCTCGCTCAGTGCCCCGGTGCGCCTCAGCTTGAGTTCATGCTCGGCCGCAAGGATGCCACCCAGCCTGCCAACGACGGTCTCGTCCCCGAGCCCTTTGGTACGTGCTGCCACAGTCTACCTCAATGAATCAATTCCTAATGCTATCTTCCAGACACTGTCGACAGCATCCTCTCCCGTCTTCTCGACGTCGGCTTCCAGGACTTCGAGGTCGTCTGGCTCCTCTCCGCCCACACTGTCGCTGCAGCCGATCGTGTCGACACCACGATCCCGCGCACGCCCTTCGACTCGACCCCGGAGATCTTCGACACCCAGTTCTTCATCGAGACGCAGCTCCGCGGTCAGACTTTCCCAGGCCAGGGCGGCGTTCAGGGCGAGGTGACGTCTCCGCTGCGCGGCGAGATGCGTCTGCAGTCGGACCACCTGCTCGCGCGTGACTCGCGCACGGCGTGCGAGTGGCAGTCGTTCACGAACGACCAGGAGAAGTTCGCGGAGACGTTCCCGGATGTCATGGGCCGTCTCGCGCTTCTCGGTGTGGACCAGAGCCAGCTGATTGACTGCTCGGAGGTCATCCCCATCGCCCCGCCTCTGCCCGCCAGCTCGCGCCCCCACTTCCCCGCTGGCAAGACGAATGCTGACGTCGAGCAGGCTGTAAGTCTCTCTACGCTCATGGCGCGTTGTATGACCCGATCTGATCACAAGCAACAGTGCGCTGAGACTCCCTTCCCCACCTTCCCGACCGACCCTGGTCCGGCCACCTCTGTCGCCCCCGTGTAAGTCAAACCTCATGGCATCGCGCGATTCAACGCTCACTCTTGTTTTGTAGCCCCAACCTCTAATCATCTATAGATATCTCCGCCCCGTCGGCATATTCGAAGTTGACTCTGTACCGGCTCTTATATCACTATCAGGTCCCATTGCGGCGGCGTCCGGCAATGGGTGTGTATGCGTCTTGCTCCGTGTATTCCCGCCTCATCTAGACAATGTATCGTCACGTTTCGAAGCAGCTGCTATTCGTGTGTGACTTTTCTTCAAGCACTGGTTGGGAGGCGGTCCGCGAACCGACATGGGATGTTGCGGTTGTATGGGGTATGTCAAAAGTTTCAGTTCACCTGTCCTGCGTACGCTGACGTGCCCTCCGCCCTGTTTCGTGCACAGTGATCCTCTGCACAATTTTGCCTCCATGATGTTCATGCACGGCGACTGCTCCTCATGGCGCGCCTTCGTTTGCCGCTGACTGGTAGGGTGCGCCATTTCAGCTTACTCGTATTCGTGTGATTCGTCGCGATCCGTCGGCCTGGACAGGCCTGCCGCTTGTATGAAGCACCTCGCCTTCGCGTTAGACTTGGCCCTGCCGCACGTAGTTGCCTCAACTCAAAGCCTCCTCCTCCGATATGATGGCACTTGTAGCTGTTCGCGCATTGATCGAGGTGCGCTATTCGTAGCTCGAGCGTTCTTTTGCATTCAGCAACTGACTCATAGTCTGACAGCAGCGCCTCTTCTAGCATTGGGAAGTTGTCATGGCCCTGGTCAGAGCTGGTCTTCTCGCATGCGGGTTCATGAAAGCGCGATGTGAGGCCGTCGGATTCGGACAGGGAAAGTCACACCGGGTCTGCGTTGGCATTCGCCATACACTTTCCAGCATGAGCATGACAAAGGTAGGCTCGGGGTATCCCACCCCAATGCACCTGATCCACTAGGGCCGGGTAAGTTCAACTTGCACGCCTTACTGATATATAAGGACGAGCACTACATGTTCATGGCCCTCACCAAACCGAAGCTCATCAACTCAGCTAACCTCCCATCGAACGAATACAACAGCGAAGATGACACAGGGATATGTATGGTTTATCACAGGGTATGTCTTGAAGTCCATTTTCTCCCCTACTAGTGTAGTGTGATGAGTGCTCACGCTCATGACTCAGGGCAAACCGCGGTGTCGGCCTGGAGATGGTGAAGCAGCTGTTGCAGCCGACCTTCAACGCTGTGACCATTGTAGCGGCATGCCGGACCCCATCGAAGGCCATGGAACTACGGGAGCTCAGCGAGCAGGCCAACGGGAAATTCCAGCTTGTTGCTCTTGACGTCGCCAACAAGGAGTCGGTCTACCACGTGGCGGAGGAAGTCGCCGAGATCTTGCGAGGACAAGGCATAGACTACCTTGTCAACAACGCCGGAATCGTACGTATTCAATCTAACTTCAGCCTCCAGCTCATGGCGCTGACAACGCTGAAGCTTCCTGGTGGAACAGACACCGCGTTCGACATGGACGTCGCCGTCATGCAAGAGACGTTTGCCACGAACGTTGCCGGACCGGCCTACGTTGCGCAGGCGTTTATCGGCCTCGTAGAAATGAGCGCGAAGAAGACGATCGTGAACATCTCCAGCACACTTGGCAGCATGGGCTCCGACCCGGGCGCAGTGCACGCATCGTACGCGGTCTCGAAGGCAGCGCTGAATATGTTGGTGCGTCCGACGTCTCTCTCCTACGGTGAATCGACCACTAACCGGAGTCAACCTCGTTTCAACCTTTTTTTTTTCGCGCAGACGTATAAGGAGGCAAAAGAGAAGCCGGGCATCATATCAATCTCCATGTGCCCTGGTTCGCTGCAGACAGGTGAGTGCATTGCACCATCATCCCGTCCACTGTCCTTCTTACATGTATCGCTCCAGACATGGGCGGAACGGGCGCAACGTATCCTGTCTCCGTCGGGGTTGCAGGCATCCTGAAGACCGTTCGCTCACTCAAGCCAGAGGACTCAGGCCAGTTCTTCAACTTCAAGGGCGACCATGTCCCGTGGTGAATCGTCGTTCATGCACCAGTAGACGACAATGCATTTTTGTCCGTAGCCAGTGAAGTCGCGACATGACTTCAGTTCGTAATTCGACGATGGACACCCTCCTCTCCTGCGCGGACCATGTATAGTAACAACTGCACTACTGACCGAATGTCGACATAATTCTCTACGTATATATAGAGTGCACAGTGGTACTTAGTTTGCCTTCGCCCTTCCGCTTCATGAGCCTGAGCATAAACTCAAAATCCGTGCCAGCAAGTGCGAGGAGAGAACTTGGATAAGTATGGACCCAGAGGTATGTAAGGACGGAGACGAGATGATAAGTAGTCCGAGACAGTGTAAGTACCAGTACACAGTGAAGGGAAGCCGAGAAGTACAGTACTAGTAGATGAGGAGACCTGCGAGTATGTAGTAGTAAGGGTATGTCTAGATGAGGGCATCAAGATACGGGTACAGTGTGGGGTATGTGGGTATAGAGTAAGTACGAAGAGCCATAGGATGTCCGAAGTCCGAGCCTTGCAAGAGTTCCACCGCGTCCCCGCCATCTCAGCCGCCTCCCGCTCGCGCTTCCTCTGCCGCCGCAACCAAGTCGGAACGCGCTTCCCGTGCTTCTTCTTGCCAGTGACCAGCTCCTCCGCTGCGACCGTCTCGGAGGACGACGTGGAGGTCACAGCCTGAGCGGCCTTCGGGGTCGCGGGCGCGCTGAGGGTCTTCAGAGTGGTGGCGAGCGCAGTAGCAACCTGTCGGGAGACGGGTGAGCTACATAGTGCAGAGGAAAAGAGTCAGATAAAACCTGCACCTCCTGCGTAACCCGCATACGCGACGGCACGAACACTTCCTTGCGCGGGTCTAGCGGCTTCCTCTCGGGTGTAGAGGTCACGGCGGGCGTCCAAGACACCTCAGTAGCCTGCGATGCGTCTCTCATCAGCAAGAGCGAAGATGCCTTGCAAGTAGTTGATCGCGTACCTCCAATGCAACCGCCATCGGATCGGAGGACGTCTGCATCGGCGCGATAATCCGCAAGCCAGATGGGACGAACGCCTCCTTCCGCGGGTCAAGAGACTTACCGCTTGTCTTCACGACGCCCGTCGGGGATAGGGTATGCTCCTTCGCGAGGAGTGAAGCCGACGGGGTATATGCGGGTGCATGGGGGTTGAGCTTGTCTGTGTTCCAGCGCTTGTCGTCCTGCTTTGTGTCCGACTCCGAGTCCGAGGTGTCAGTGAACTCGCACAAGGTCACCTCTGTCTCAAACGAGTCGTCCGCGATGAGGAAGCTAGCGTCTATGGTGGCCGGGATGACGGTGGCAATTTGGAGTAGAAGACGCTCGGTGGAGTGCACTGTGCCGGCGACGAGGACGGTGAGGCTGTCGTGACTACGTATGACCCGGGTAATGGTCATGATAGGGAGCATGGAGTAGTATGTGTAGGTGTAGGCTGAGAGTATAGTGCGCGGGGCGTAGGTCCCATAGAAAAGGACCGAGACGGGAGCAGGAGATGCGAGGGGTAGAGGACCTGGTGGTGGGTCGGTAACGACACAGAGTGTAGGCAGAAGCAAGTACGTACCATAGTAGACCGACTGTCTGGATCTCGCATGCCGGACGAGGCTCTTCGTAAAAGGTTCGCCTGGGACGAGGTGCAAGTTGGGACTCTGGCAAAAGGCGGCGTGGGATTCCTCCTTGACGATCTAACACCAATCGTAGTGGGGCGCTGCCTCTCGAGCGAGGAATGCAAAACGCACCTTGCATACATCCATCGCTGTCTGCCAAGACAGACCGAGAAGTACCTCCACGTATTCTCCGACAAATGTGCCACCTTTGACGACGAATGCTCCACTGCCGAGGACCACGCATGAAAGGACTTCGAAGAAGGCGATGCCAGACCAGATCGCAAGGACTTGGACTATCCGGAAGACGACACGACAAGCGGCGGCAGCGGCACGGCGAAAGAGCGCTCCTACAGCGCGAAGGATGAGCTTCCCGAGGGCGCAGGCAATGCGAGAGACGACACGAGTGGTGAAGCCTGGAATGGAGGCCGTGTACGAGTACCAGTGAATGGCGACAAATGTGAGGCAGGCGCGAAGGACGAGTCTGCCAAGGGCGCACGCGGTACGAGAGACGACACGAGAAGTAAAGCCTGGGATGGGAGCGGTGTACTGATAGGCCACAAAGGTGAGGCTGGAACCAAGCTACGACAAGTCAGGTTACACGTTCGTCCGATCCACAAATGTACGCATAGACGTACGCTAGTCGCCCCCAGTATAATCATGGAGAGCACATGGCGGGCCAAACGGCACAGCAAACAAGTACCGGAGTGAATGGACGCCAAGCCAGACTGGACGAGTGTGATGCCGGCGCAGATTGATATGATGCCAGAGAGTACGACCGCGACGCCGAGGAGGAAGATGCCGAGGACGAAGAATGCCATGATGAGGAAGATATCCGGGAGTGCCGCCGCACACGCAGCCGCGGGGGATGCGAAGCGATGGTCGGCGAAGGACAGAACATATGCGGTGACGCACAGCATCCAACTCATGTCGGACATGGTGAGAGTCAGAGGCAGGAGGTAGGTCGCGCCGGAGAGTGCGCAGTACTGGCGGGACTGAAGTGGGGAGGAATATGAGGAGGCCTAGAGGCCTTGCAGGGCTTATACAGGGGGACTGGGTCACACTCGAACCTTATTTGCGACACCAACGCGCGACGCGTTCTGTGGCGTGCATCACGTGACCGCGTCAACCCGCCACCGTTCGGTAGCGGGCGTACCCTCGAATGTGCCTCCTCCCCTCTTGCTCTCGAACCACCACCATCCCGCCGATATGCGCAAAGCTCTGATGAGAGCTCTCGTGGGCCAAGGAACGTCTGGTATGAGCGCGATGCTGGCATGTTTAACGACTCACCAAATCACCGCACGCAGCTTATTACCCTGCAAGCCAGTGCCCCAGTAAGTAAATAGCCAGCCTCGCATACAATCTTAGCAAGGAGAGCATCGCAGTAGCTGCAACTTTGTGGTCCCGGCGATCGTACCACCACGGTCTCTCGGGGACGGGAGGCACAGCGAGAGCGGAGAACAGGTATGCACACACCCATCCATGTTTGCCTCCGCCACTGACCACAACAAAAGCATCCAGTACTCGCTCTCACCGCTGGCGCATACACCCAATGGCCAACATTGGAACCCGGTCAGACAAATCTGCGCCATCGCAACCTTCGGCATCGACGCAAACAGAGGTGGCTGTATGCGCTCGTCTAACCATCTCTGGGTAGTACGGAGGTCGACGCAAGATAGTGGCTCGCAGGGTACTACAGTATTAGGTGCGCATCTAAGTCTTGTCAGCTCCAATCACACCACCACTTGCCATCGTCATCATATCGTCTCGGGAGTCGGGACTTCCGACTGAGGGGTGGAAGCTAGGCCAGAGCTGAGAGCGGGCAATTGCGCGATCCGGATAAGATCGTGCAATGGCTCGCTCCGCCGCGGATCGTTTCACGTGTTGGGGATGAGGCACAATCACCGCTAGCTTGCGGTCATTCTTCGTCGAGCGGCGAGCACTTCCCGTCCACAGGCGAGTGTAAAGGGCAAGCCGAGTGATAGGACAGAAACAACGGTGGCGTTGCTTCACTCCCAAGACGACAAGTAGCGCATATACCCACTGGAATCAGCTCTCGTAGCATCCTGCATAGACGGATTCGTCGTGAGCACGATCGTAAGATATGCATGGAGGGCTTACTGCATCAGTGCATGTCTTGTCATGAGCCTTGCATGTGCGAACCCGCCATTCGCGGATGATCAGCCGTGAGGCCTCGAGGGTTCCGGGAACAGCGCCCATAATGCGACACCGCCCCTCGCGTCCCGAGAGTCTTGTCTGCATGCATGGAAGGCCGCGGCGCCGCCGCCGTCATGCAGCACCTCTTGTCGCGTATGTCTGCATGGCTGTCTGGCTGACCCGCACAAACGAGGCTGCCGAGTTTCTGCACACCACCCGCGTACACTTGGAGACGGGTAGAACATCCGAGTCGATGTGTGATCAGGCTCCCGTATGATCACAGTCTCTAGCCACAACAGCCTACACGTTGTGCATCATGGCAGTGGATGATGGGTGGCTCACTGTTGTTCGCCGTCTGCCTGCCTGGTTTGTACGCTCTGGGCGACGGTCGCCAGGATTCCCGTTCTTTTGTGTGCGCGTTGAGCCGGGTCCCGCGCTGACCTTGAGTCGCCTAGATTGACGGCTTCAAGCCTTCGGAATTCGGCTTCGCGCACCGTTCCACCTCAAGATCGAAGCCGAACACACAGTACTTATGACACGCCGGGATCGATATGAATGACTGTCGGGGACGTCCGGCGTCGCCATGGCACGCGCTTCCGTCAGTGCATTATTGTCTGTCGGAGTGAGTCCTCGCACCTCATCTCAAGACTCCCGCTCATAATCGAGCTTCCTCGTCGCCTAGCTGACATGTCCGCCGGCGCACGTCGCAGAGTAGCAATGAGAGCAGCAAGTTGGATACGAACGCATCCCTGGAGGTCGTCGTGGTCAGGACGACACATCGAAGCCAATTGGTCGCCACCAGGGTCCGGCGTCGGCGAATTGCCCCCGCTTATGGGCCGGCGGCATGCACGAGGTGCACAGGCACAGCAGTGGCGTCACTAGCGCGCAGCTAATTGTCGGGCGGACGGCGCGGAGGCAATGGGCATGCAGACGCGTCTCCCCTCTCCGGCAATGGCACCCACCTCCAGGTCCTCGAGGCCTGTGCGAAGAGCTTATCCACACCCATCGCACTCGGCGCTCGCGCTAGCCCACTGTCCGCAAACAATTACACAGGTCTGCCGGCTCATCACAAAAAGCATGGCTTCCTTGCATCCCGCGCCGTGACAGCTCTGCGTCTGTGCTGCCAGCCAGCTTGATAAACCCTCCACGTCCACACGGCCCCGCGCCCATTCGCCCCGCGAAGTTCAACTTCGAACGACGACCGTCGACGATCCACTTTCCGTCGCCTCATCTCCACCCCAACGTACGCGACGTCCGAAGCACTGCGGGCGCACCGGCGACCCCGACCTCCAGGACGCGCGACGAGCACCTCTACGCCTCCCCGACCGAGTGGATTGTGCCTGTCTCTGCCGCCCCGATCCTCCGGCGTGCCTGCGCGAGCTAATCTTGTCTTCGTGAGTCGCCCAAAATCGAACGTTAGTAGCTGACTCTGACTCTCCGTCTCCCTATCACCGGTCGACCAGGCGATTCGAACGCGGACGTCCTTCCGGATTCATCACCACCACGGATATATGACCGTGGGCCTCTGAAGCTGAACTCAAATCTTCGACTTCAATCTTTCCGCTCGTCTTCGCCCTTCATCTCCTTCCTCTTCTCCGCATCTTCCCCACACCTCGTCCGCCCGCTCGCCTGGTTTGCAGCAGCGATGTCGAAGGGATCTTTCAGGCCGACGGAGGTGAGTTCCCACATGTCCGTGTTATCATTCCCTCCCTCAAAAGGCTGCTCTCGCACACCAGCTCGTCCCAGACTGGCTCGTGGAGAGCCCTATCACGTTTGACGACCTCAAGTGCACCTCTCCGCCCTCCACTATCTTCCGCATGTCTCTCCCTTCGAGCCCCGTCGACCGGAGGAGGCGCCGTCGGAGCAGCATCCTCTCGATGTCCAGCAGCGAGTCAGAGGGGGAGGAGGAAGACGCGATGTCGATACAGTCGAAACTGCCGCAGCTCTCGGAAATCAGCGTGCTGGTCGAGGACGCCCCGATAGAAGAGCAGCACCGACTGCAGCCGCAAGAGCAGGACGACGGGCGCAGCTTCCTCTGGGATAACGCCGATGTGGACAGCGACGACAGCGATAGCGACGATTCGACCCTCAACGAGCATGAGGAGTTCGATCCGTCCCCCATCGATCCCTTCTTCTCCCAGCCCAAATCGTCCCCTTCACCTGCGCCCACGAACGCATCGTCGTTCGACTGCAGCTCGCCCTGGTTCATGCACTTCGACGCGGCTGCGCTCGCAGCACTGGACAACCAGCTCCTCCAGTCGCCCTTCGACGCGTTCGCGGATCTGTGTTATGCCCAGGCTGTGGAGCTGGAGGACGCGGGCGCAAGCGCTATCCCTGGCTCCTATACCTGGAGGCGGTTCAGCCGGCTCCGTCCGCTGTCGCCCTTCAGCGAGGAAGACGAGGAGGAGCCGCAGTCGGAGCTCAACCCCGATCAGGACGCAGAGGACGCCGAGAGCGAGAGCGACACGGACTCCGAGCAGCTCGCGTCCCCGGAGCAGCCCGCGGTGCACCACAGCTGGGCCGTACGACCACGCGTGTACAGCCCGACGCCCGCCTCGCACCACCCCCACTGGCACCGTCATGCGCGTCACTTCCAGCAGGATAGCGACGGGTCGATCCATTTCAGGCCGCAGGTGAGTACTATCTCCGGACGGATACGTGGATCCTAGTTCGTGTTTCATCTTTGCGTGCATGTATTTTGCCTCCTGGGGCGAGGGGCGAGCGCTGCGCGCCCATCTTTCCATGCCGCAATCTGTCATCTCACCGCTGGCATCTGCCCGGTGGCATCTGAGTCAGGCCACATATCCGCGTTCTCTGCCGCCCTCAGAGCGCAGTGGCAGTTACACTACTGGATGGACTCCGGTTGGGCTAGGCCCTGAGTCGGCGCGGTGCTTTTGTCCGCCCCACATCGGGACCATCCATTACCGTCGAAAGAGTTTATCCTTATCCTGTGCTGCACACTCGTCTTCCTAGTTCCGCATTGCGCGCTCTCATGACCGTCGCCACCCACATCCTCCCATGCACGGTCATTGCTTGATCATACACTCCATCCTTCTGAACCACATCAGGATTCATGACTCCAGCCTGTGGGCGATAACGCTAACCTTGCCCTCCCATCATCCTAGGACGCATCGTCACCGCTGCCCTTCCACGCTGGCCCGCGCCTGAGCAAACCGCTCCCGCTCGCGCCCCCGGGCTCGCCCTCGCCCCCGTCCACCACTCTGCTGCACATGGACGACGATCCGGACCACTTGCGCTCGGCCACGGCATCGCCCCCGCCGCTCTTCCTCCCTTCGCCCGCCGTATCGCAGGCGCAGCTCGCGTTTCTGTTCAGCGCGCCGCCCAGGCCGAGCGAATCCGTCCATTTCGCGCCACAGGTCCATGGCAACGTCAATGCGGACCACGGGAAGGGACGTCCGCGCCGCGGGACGCTGAGGATCTCGACGGAGGCGTCGGCGGGCGCGGGTGCGGGCACGGGAACGGGAACAGGGACGGGAACGTGGTTCCGCAGGATACGGGCAGGCTTCTCGCAGGGATCATAGGTCGCTGTCGTCCTGTTCCGGCCTTCAGAACCACTCACTCTTGTCTCGACGCTCTTCCAAGCTTACGCTCAGGCACTTGCATGCAGCTCGATCTGCATCGCTGCGGCTGAGACCGCAGCAGGTCTTCCATGATTCGCCAAGTGGACTGCACTAGCCCACCGCTTCCCTTCTGCATCCGCATCTTGAGCCATTCATCTCCTTACTTACCACCTTCCAAAAGTTGGCCCCTTCGTACACCCCGACTAATTTCCTGTGGTTGTATTATCATTATCATTCCCGCTGTCTCGCACTGCATTCGTGCCATTCCTCCGCTTCCGCTTCCAATTTACTTAGATAGCTGCTCGCGCGCCATTGCTTCTTCCGTTCGACCTTTCCTGCGCGAGCGGCTCCATTTGTATCTATACCGGCCATCTTCCATCCTTCCTACTTTATCTTCAAACACCCTGATGCCCTCTATCATTGCTTGTTAGCGTCCTCGTCTTGCATCCTCGCATTCCTCCCCGATCTCAGCCTGCCCCCCGCCAGCATGCACTTGTACCACCACCATCACCATCTACCTACCCTCTCTTCTACTGTCATTGTCCCCGCTCCCGCTCCTCTCGCCTCCCTCTGCCTTCCCGCACTCACTCCTCTGCATCCCTGCATCGTGTTGTTGTACCACCACATCCCACATCTCCCTTCCCTCAGCTCCTCTACTCGTGCATGCATCGCCGCGCGGATGTGTTGTCGTCAAATTGTACCTTACCGCTCGCCCACGGACTTCTGAGTAATGTGCTGGCCATGGACTGGTCGCCCGATGGAAGTTATGATGTTCTCTCCTCCCGTCCCCTCCCCAGTGACCCCGGATGTTCTCGGATCTCGTCGTGCCACTGCTTGTCTGCTCCTACTTAGTGTACACTGTCCCCTCTTATTTGATCGTCTGCTCGATCGTTAGGCTACTACATGTACGTGCGAGGTGCGATTATTGCTGGAGTTGACGATGACGGACCAGAGATCATCGATCGACATGAACGCCGGTAACGTCCGCGGGACAGGCATGTCACCGATGGAGATGCGAAAACACAGACAAAGACAATGTTCGGGAGATAGATATGAAGGAGAGGTATGATACAAGAGGATACAAGCCAATCCATGTGAGCCAACGAGCCGTCTCCGCCTCCGAGACTCCTCCGCGGCATAGGTACTCCAACCAGGGACAATAACCACGACAGAAGCTCACTCGCTGTAAGTGTTGTCCTCGCTGCTGCCCTGGAGGTTCTCCATGACGCGCCGCACGCGCTCGTACACCGCGAAGACGACCGCCTGCCCCGGGGCGACGCGGAGCACGCGCGGGGTGATGCCCTTGTAGAACGAGCGCACGCCCTCCTGGCGCCACATGTCCGACGCGATCGCCGCGATCCGCTGGAACGCGGTCTGTCCCGGGAGAGCCTCCGCTTTCTGCAAGCCTGTGGGGGGATAGTTAGCGAGACCGCGACAACGAAGGAGGAGGGAGTGCACGCACGGGTCTTGATCGTGTCGATGGGTGCGTTCGAGAACGGTCCCATCGCGCCAGAGATCAGGCCGATGAGCATATGCTGCCACGACGGCAGGTCCGTGAGCTCAGGCTGCTTCCGGTGCGCAAACTTCTTCAGCTCCTGGTACGCCGTGAAGTTCGCACCTGCACAAGTCGCGCGTCAGTTCGGGATCCAGCCAGGCAGAGAAGAAAGGCAAGCGACGGGCTTACGCACCCTGGTTGGTCGCCTGCCTGAGGGCAGTGAGCGAGACTCCGCGGTAGAGCGCGCTGAACCCCTCCTCGCGCACGATCGCGTACACGGCGTGGCCTGCGTTGCGGTACTTTGGCGCCTCGAGCGGGTCTGCGAGTGAGTGCTGCTGCGCCTGCAGGCGGATCTTGACGACTTCCATCGGGGTCACGACGAGGACGGCCTCCGTGACGCCCGCGCCAAGGCCGGCTGTGAGTGGTCATCCGAGAGCGAGGAATGGGAAGCCGACGGTGGAGATAGCATGAGAGATGACAGGGGCGCGCGAAGTAGGAACCTCGTCAGCATCCAGAGACCGGTACCAAGAGAGCAGCGAGCGAGCACGCACCAAGAAAGATGTTCCCAACGGCCGTCACGCCCGTCTCCTTATCCGCCAGCCAAGCCTTGTACCTCTCGAAGCTCGCGAAGCGGATCGCCATCTTGGGCACGATACCCGACAGCACCGCGCCAAGGCCCTTGTAGAGCGCGAGCGGCGTCTCGCGCCGTACAATCATCGCGCCAGTCGCGAGGAACCCGCGCGGCTTCGTCTGTGTGCGAGCATTGGCGTGTGAGTACCAAGCAAAAAAAGCTGGAGAGAGAGCGAGCGGGTGGAAGCAACGAAGCGGTTACGCGGAAAGGGTCGCACACTGCCGGACTGCGCAGGCGTATGCAATGGGACGCGCGCGCGCGCTTGCGCATTTCAAACGCACATAACAGTCGGTATGAGCCTGTATGAGCAGGCGAACACAGGTATCTCAGCTCGAGTCCCGGCGGAAACGCGTCGTATCCGCGAACGCGCACAGCGTACGCGGAGAGCGGTCTTCCGTTCTACCTCCACCTCAGCCCCCGACAGTATTCCGAGATGCCTTCGGGTGACCTGGGCCGCCTGACAGGCACGAACTGTCATCTCCGAAGCATGTTCGACGAGAACAGGATGGCCATGAGCGATGCCACAGCGAGCTGAGGGTTCGGGCAGGGCCTGCAATGTCATGCTACAGGGCAAACATGGCTCCCGTGATAGTAATGGAGTGTGTACGAGTATCTTATGTTTGCAGCATGGTGCAGGAGGGGAGCCCGGAGAGGGTGGTGGTGTGGCAGACATCTACAGCAAAAGTGGAACTCACCCCTGGTGCCCGTCCAGATTTGGACAGCTGCATTCGGACCTTGATGGTGTCTAATGGTTGGCAGCATAGCTACAGGGGCGGAAGCCAGTGACAGTCCGCGGGACAAGAGCGCAGGAGAAGGCATCAGGACGGCCATGGTCAGCGAGGGCATCACGAACGTATAGGCAAGCCACGCACCGCCTCCATCGCCCCTGCAAGGCCTCCAGCGGTCAGCTGGGTCGCAAATCCAACCGGTTTCTTCTCGGCGGCACGGGACATGGTGGTACTGGTACGACGAGGGGAGCGTGGGCTGCCCGAGATTGGTGTAGTGGCCTAAGTGGAGATGGGAATTGGCTTGGTAGATCTTGGTAGTAGCGAGGCGCGTTCCTCGGCGAGAGCAGCGGATGAGGCTGAGGTGACATGACCGGCGGAGGAAAGCAGTGAGCGTCCACATCGTACGTTTCGCAAATGATGGCGTCTGCGATGCGGGCGCGCGCGTACTCACCTGCGTCAATAACTCTTGAATGAACCAGGGTGTTTGAGGCGCGTTGACGTCGAGGAGGATGTAGGAGTATCGCTCGGTGTTGTGGATGGCGAGACGCGTTGTGGGGTGTGTGCGCGGGTGGGATGGCGGGATCGAGAGGAGAACGGGGCAGAACTAGATCGGTGCGACATGTTATAGTGCGCCGAGGAGGGGCTCGAGCCGGTGATGGAGGAGAGCGTGACGGGAGGACTCACAGTCGCAGTGCGGGGTAGGAGGACGCGGGCGTGACATGTGAATGTTCCCCCGCTCTTCCCCACTGTGGCACCCCGCACGCAAGCGAGAAAGGAAACCGTCCGGGTTCCGTGCTCCCGTCGTGCTGCTTGTCCCGCCCGCTCTCCTTCCGCCTCTCCTCCGTCTCGGCCGCAAGCAAGGCCAGAACGCACCTCCAGTCCGAATAGCCCCGGCTCGCGCCCACGCTCTGTCACTACTTCTCGTGCACCGTCGTCCGCCGCCTATGTCTCGCCCAGTGCCCACAGACCCGATCTCATCATGCACATGCCCCGTCTTTGGCGGGTCTAGGAGGTCAAGAGAGGGGTTATGGCGAGTCACGCTGGTCGCGGTCGCAAGGAGAGTATGTCGTCATACTCATATCAACCTTCCCTTTTCGGACTGTCGGCTATGGCCCGGCTCGTCCTTGTGATTTGCTTCCGGATCCGTCTCTTTTCCCTGGCCAAGTCGCTCGTCCTCCACAATTCCATGCTACTGTACAGTATGGACGCTACGGCGAGTCGTCAGTCACACTGCGGATACGCGTCGCGCTTCTGAAGGTGATAAGGCTCACCGGAGTCCGGACAGACCATGGCTCCGAAGCCACAGGTGCAGCGACGCCGGGAGCATCCACTGCTTACCCTCACCACAGGAAGTTCGACGTGAGTAAATGTTTGACTGCGCGCGATGATCTTGAGTCGCTCAACGTGTGAAATGCGTCCCGTCGCCAAGGCGGAAGGGCTTGGAACAGGGCCGATAGCCACTTGGTCGCCATCGAGAATGTATCAGCGAAACCCCAGATCGTTCGTGTCGTATCGCAGTACCCACGGAACACCGAACAGCAAGCCGTAGCTCGATGTCGAAGGTCGGTGTTATGAACCACGTTGCTTCCAGGTCCTCGATGAATATCTAATCTTCGATTACAGGTGAAGGGGAGGGTTGAGGTCACCAACTCACACTAGTAGTGTGGAAAGGTACGCACCTATCACCGCTTTCAACATCCAGGAGGGGCACATATAAGACGTTCGCAGCGCAGAACCGCCCTGCAGATCATGCAGACTTTGCATTCTGTAAGCGTGAATATTCCCCTGAGAGTGACGCACCTTCCTGGGATGAGCAAGCCATCGTGAAGGCTATCTGATTTGCTTGCGACGTACACGTCTGCACAGCCTTTCGTGACAGCGAGAGGCTTGGAATTTGGTGTATATGCTATTGTGAACGACCGGAAGGCTTGCTGTAGCGGTTTGGGTTCACTAAGATGGAGTACATGCGCATTGCTCGAGTGATGAGTCGCAAAGGAGAACTTACAGCGGTATATGCGCACCGAATCAACACCGAATGTCCGCTGCACCCATCTGCTGAGTCGTGTTGGACAAGAGTTCCTGGTACTGGTCGTGATTTCAGGGACGAGATTGCGTGCGCTGGGACGACTGTGTGCGCGAGCATTGCTGAGAATGAGCGAGGGGAATGGGAGAGTGAATGGTGGAAGTGCGGCTGAAAGAGAAGAGAACCTCAGGTACAGGACTGGTAGCTTGTATACGGTGCTCGCGTGTGACGAGTCTGTCGAGTTGACGTCACCACAAGGCGGAAAAGAGAGCTGCAAGAACGTCCTGGCCAAGCTGGCGTATGTACATAGACAATTTCGGGCGGTAGCGCGCGACGCGTTGTTTGGCATTGTGTACGCGTCGCGACGCGTCTAGGCGCTAGGCTCGCAATGCCAGCTACTTCAGTTACTCGTACTTACCTCTTCATACCATGTCTTGGGTTGAAGAGGACGCCTACGTCCTGGTATTAGGATTCCAAGCCAGTCTATAGGACTATACTCTCATTGCGGCGTGTCCTGGACAATGCTCGGGCAAGTTCCGACTTGCATGCAGTCAAGGGATCCTACATCCGACTGTCCGAATCGGTTCCTCCTTGCCCGTGCAGATCCTGCAGGTATGTTGGCAGTGCCAGTTTTATGCTGTTGCCATTTGACTTTTGCATTGACGACAATACAGCAGAGCTTCGACCGGGAAGTCGAAGGTAAGTATGAGGGTTGGTCAACGCCCTCGCCGCATTACTACGTGGATCAAGATCCCGATTCCCCTACGAGCCACCATGATTGGCATACGTCGCTCGCCCCCGTGAGCACATAGTTTTTGTCCTCTCTGTATGAAACCGCCGTTATTACGAAGCACTAGTAATACTCCGGTGACGCCCGCAAGCGACGCCTCGTTCATAGGCAGACCCCGACGCAGCGTCCTCCGCGCTACGTCTACTGTATCGCGACTCGCAGTCATGGCAGCGCCAGTCATACCCACTGAACGAATTTGCGGACGTTCTGAGTCTCCTCGGCAGCATCGCGGAGAGCGTGCATTGTCGGAGGTGCGTAAGGGTGAGCAGGCGCTATGTCTCCCGTCGTGTCGCTGCGAATGACTGACAATCAACTTGCTTTGGTGTAGAGTACCCGGAGACCTATCCTTGGAAGAACGGCTAAGAACGGTGACGAGCATCTGCGCGCGGTCGCCGACCCTGCCTCTCAGTCTGCCAGAGAGGACATCATCGTCTCCTCATCTTCCGTTTGTTGTGGCGGCTGTCTCGCATTCAGATCTGAGAGCCCTGAACGAATCACCAAATCGCTCTGGACAGGCACGTTGCGGTTCACTCGAGCGCCGATCATCAGGGACCGGCCCCATCGACAACAGCTTTCGTGCGAACCAGGCGCTTTCGTGAGATCGATAGCGCATCCGCGCCCGCTGGCACATACAGTCCTCCTTGCTCTGCGCCGTCACCAGTCTACCCTCTCCCTCTTTAGCTCTCCTGGTTTAAAAGTAAAGTATGCCATATCTCTTTCCCCTGGACGCGCTATTGACTGGATGAGACAGGGTCGAGATGCCAATCCCTTCTCTTCCGGCAGAGGTGACGGACGATATCATCACCTGGGTCCCCATGTTATTCCCTTCCCCACTCGAGTGCTACCCAACGCTGCTCAGCTGCTGCCTTGTCTGCAGCCGCTGGCTCCCAGCCAGCCGTCATCAACTCTTTCGAGAGGTATATCTCAAGTCGCCCCAGCACTACGATCTCCTCGTGGCACGTGTGTTGCGCCAGGAGAACATGAGAGCCATCTATTGGTTGTTCGTGCTCTTACGATCTCATCGCCCCGCATGGACCCAAAGATATATATCGTAAGATGGACCGCGATCCGAGTCGTTCGTCCTGGGCAAGCACCTCGTCTTCCCTTCTCTGTCCTTCTCGCTCGACTCGTCGTTTTTCCTTCTCTGTCCTTCTCACTTTCCTCCTCCGTTTGATCAGTGATGTATCTCCCACGTACAGGAGCGCAACCGTCCTTGTGATCTGTACGTACATAATGTGTTCGCGTACTTATGGGCATATGTTTCCGGGCTCATAAGCACATGTTGGGATGTGGGCGAGCTCGACCAGTGACACCGGTGAAGGACACCTTACACAGAACCAAATAACGCGCCTGTGGCTGGAGATTGGCCGTGCTTGGGATTTCGCCCGATATGGAGGTTGTGACGTCACGCCCCAGCTCGTTGCAATTTGGCGAGCGGTTTGCCTCCTCCTGATATGCATCATCATCCCTGCCCACGTTTCGCGCATGTTTCCACGACTTCAACCAGCACGGCCATCACTGGCTGCAGCATCAGTCTATCTCATCTTCTCATCAAGCTCGCAAACGCACGACGAGCGCAGGATTCCAGGAACGTCTAGCGAAGAACCTCTAGGAGCATCATGGGTGTTATCTCCACGGACCAAGTACGGACGACGACACAAACTCATCGGTCGGGAGCTGGCAGGCGATTCTGACTCTGATTTTGTTCTTTCTCTCAAGTTCGTACTGCACTTTCCTCTCATCGCTGAATTCACCCAACGCTACGTCTCGCAGATATCGCAGTGATACTCCCTCTCCGGATTCCCATACCCATCGTCTTACTGCATATCGTCTACCATGCATTGGTGACCCTCCGCATCGTTCCTTATAGCAGCACACCGCTGAAGACACGACATATCCACCTCAACTTTATCACCGTCCCGCTCGTGTCCGTCCTCTTGCTTCTGGCCGCGGGCGGGTTCAACGGGAGGACGCTCCGAGATGGCATCGTGGGGACGGGCGGAATACAGCCGCTGAACATCATGGCACTATTCATCTCGCTCGTGAGCTCTCCCTCGCATGGCCTCGTGACGAGTGTCGGTGACATATGAACACCAGGCTTATATCTCCATATCACTGGACGCGACGGGTCTCTTCCGGTACCTCGCCTTCTGGGTCGCGAGCAAAGGAGGCTCGTCAGGCCCGAAGCTGTTCACATATCTCTACCTGTTCTTCCTTCTCTGTGGAGTCATCGTTGGCAACGTGAGTACGTCTGCTGATCTGCATGTCTGACTAACGCTCGCCTCTAGGATCCAGTAATCCTCTCTGGAACAGCTTTCTTGGCGTACTTCACTAGAGTTGCTGGGTGAGCGATGGTCCGGTATGTCCAGTGACAATGATCACTGACCAAACATGTAGCATCACTCCGCCTACCGCGTGGATATTTTCGCAGTTCGCCGCTGCGAACATGGGTGCGCCGCTCACGCGCTTGTGAGGCTGACCTTGTCTGACGCCTCGATAGCTTCTGTTGTGCTCGTCTCGTCTAATCCGACTAACCTAGTCCTGTCCGGCGCATTCTCGGTTTCTTTCCTCTCCTATGCCGCACACGTCATTCTGCCGTTCCTCGCCGCCTCCGCCTGCGTCTTTCCTCTCCTCCTGTTCCTGTTCCGTTCCCGCTCTGCTCAACTCTCTCAACCGCCTCTAATCCCGAAGCAAATTGACATTGGACTCAGCCAAGCCGAGGTCCGTGCCACGCTCGTGGACAAGCGAGGCGCGATCTTTGGCAGTGTTCTGCTGCTCGTCACGCTCGCCGTCCTCGTGGGCGTGAGCACTATCGGCGTGCCCGTGTGGGAGGTCACCGTGCCCCCTGCGATGATCATGCTGCTCCGGGATCTCCACTACGACTGGACGACGCATCGTATGAAGCCCCGCGCTAGCGACCCGAGCCCAGACACATTCCCCCAAGGAGACAGCGCAAGCTCAATACCTCTAGCAGAGCCCCAGATGCAAACACATACGGGAATCCACCAAGAGCAGCACGAGCTACAGGAGCTGAGCTCGCGCGCCCCCACGCCGTCTGCCGTATCCCTCCCTATTTCTCTCAAGGCGACACCAGCTCCTCCACTCACCCTGTTGACTCTCATTTCGCCCGCCGTGACGCGCATCACGAAGACATTTCCGACAGTGACGCACATCATGGAGCGACTGCCAGTCGCCCTGCTCCCGTTCGCCTTTCTCATGTTCATCCTCGTGCAGGGTCTCTCCACGCTGGGCTGGGTCGAACTGTTCGCGCACTGGTGGGCCGCCTGGGTCGCGCGTACGAGCGTCCTCGGCGCCGTGGGCGGGATGGGTCTGCTCTCCTGCCTGTTCTGCAACGTGAGTCCTCTCCCAATTGCCAGCCTTCCCGCACTCGCACTGACCGCGGGGCGCGCTTATCACGCAGTTCTGCGGCACCAACATCGGCGCGACGATCCTTCTCGCCCGTGTGCTCCAGCTCTGGTCCGATGCAGGAGGGGTGGACGCGCGGACGAGAGACGGCGCACTGTACGCGCTCGCCCTGGGGTCGAACTTTGGCGCGTTCACGCTGACGTTCTCGGCGTCGCTCGCGGGGCTGCTGTGGCGGCAGATCCTGCGCCAGAAGGGCATCCACGTGCGCGGGCAGCAGTTTGCGCTGGTGAATGCGCCGATCTCGTTCGTCGCGATGCTCGTGGGGTGTGCGGTCCTCGTGGGGGAGGTGTATGTCGAACACCGAGATGGGTAGACGCGCGTAGAGTACTGGAAAGTGGTGCCCTCAAGGCGAAGGTCACTCATTCGAAGGTGTAATTTCCCATGTAAGAGATCCCCAATCTTTTTGATACAGCCAATATTGTTTGAGGTACAGCCCGCCCAGTGTAGTCGGCACTCGACCCGTGTCAGTGCGGTCCTGTCCGGTCTTGCGTCTCAAAGAACACGCACACTCACCTGGACCTCTCAAACTCCCACCCCGTCTCGCCGAAGCGTCGCGTCGTCGCGCTGTGTCCCGCTCTATCTGGGTCATTCGAGATCTCCGTCTCTTAGAGAAACTCACAATAAGCTGTTGGCCACCAACGGGATTCGACTACATAATAGAAGCATCATCGCAGACTCGCAGGCACTGGACCTGCGAGCGCCTCGAGCGATTCCCTAAGAGCGCGCTGGCAAGGCCTGTTCTTGCACGTCCACCATGTCCTCCTCCGCCGACTTGGTTCTATCCTGTCCCGAACTCTTGATCGAGATATTCAGCTGGCTGCGCCTTCCCTCACTTTCGATTGACGATCATCTGGAGTATATATACGAGCGTTATGAACGCGTTGCCATGAGGAACACACTATTTTCTGCCGCACTGGTGTGCAAGGCGTTCTCGCAGCACGCACTGGACGAATTATGGAGTACTCTCGATGATCTGGATGCTTTGCAATATGTCCTACCGCCATGTTATGGTGGAGGAAGCGTGGTCAAGTGCGTGAGTGGGACTTTTGTTGCAATCCAGGAATCTGGCACCATTCGAAGCTGATTTCTCTGTTGTATAGCTATCGTCCCGGGCAGTGGGCAAGAAGGGTTGGAGGAGATTTGAACTGTACTGTAGAGTTTCGACCGATGCGGTGCAGGCCCCAGCGGGGTGTGACCTGTAACCGCCCGCAGTCGCCGGAGCGGAGCGGAGGCGCCCAAAATTTGCCTGATTTGGCCTGCTAAACGCCCGAAAACCGAGCCAAAACGCGAAAATGGGGGCCCCAAAGGGGCCGTGACCTGTGACCTACAGCACGATGCGGTGCGGCGGAGGTCCCTGTGACCTGTGACGCGCCGCATCGGTCGAAACTCTACAGTACTCTTGCCGGGTCCGCGAGCTACACTACGATCCGCGCTACGAATCTACAAGACATCTGTACATCTTGCAGCAACTACGCGACCATTACCAGGACGTATCACCCTTCCCTAGGCTAGAGAGGCTGGCGATGAGAGGTCTGGACGCGTTTAATTTGCGTCCTGTGTTCCTTCTCCTTAGTCGCACACTCCGCCATCTGTCCATCGGCTTCGACTCTCCGGGGATGTCCGTATCCTCACCGTCTTCTACGTCGGTGCTAGCAGTGGTGCAGAACGCAATCGCGGCGATCTCTCCGGACCTATCTACCCTCCACCTCGACCATCCTTTGCGCTTGTCTTCTTCAGGAGCGCGTGCCCTCGCGCGCTTGGGAAAACTCACCAAGCTAAACTTCTGCCAGTGTGAGCGTTGCGCCGTAGGCTCCGACGTGAATTCCGTCTGGAGAGCTTCTCCCATGTCAGCCTCCCTCCAGATCCTCGTCGTAGCGGTGAAGGCCGTCCCGCAAAAATTCGCAACGGTTGGCCTGCGATCCCTTCAAGCGCTGAGTATCGGCGGGACAGCAGGCGACATCGACAGCTTCATCCGCGGCATACAGCCCGCACAGCTACACACGGTCGACCTGAAGGTCTGGCGCGATGCGAGCCGGGACCCCGACGAGGCAATTCCCTCCCTGGCCCTCTCCTCCATCTGCCGCAGGCTCCCTCCTACCGTCATGTCGCTCGAGGTCAATCTGGTTGAATACGCGCCTTTGGCGCCATTCCCATTGACCGACGTCGTTGCGGCTCTGCGTCCCCTCGAGGACCTGGCTGCACTCATGCTGCAGGTGGGCTCGACACCGATCGTCGGGGTGGAAGACGGCCTGCACATGCTCGGAGAGCTGTGTCCTCAGCTCCGATCGCTGACGATCAACCAGTACCCAGGCTTGTACGCCCCCGCCGCGCTGACTCCACGAGCTCTCGCCGAGGTCGCCCGCTGCTTCCCCAAGCTGGAGTCCTTGGCGATGCCGCGGCTTGACGCGGCCGAGCTGCTGGCCCCGCTCGAGGCTGACGCACCACCGACGACCATCTCTCACGCGCATGGGCTGCGTTCCATCGAGTTCCGGGACGTATGTGGCGTTCCGGAACCCTCGCTCGTGGCCCGCGCCATCGCTCGACTCTTTCCCCAGCTCAGGTTGGGTCCATCGAAGGATGTGGAGGGCGTCGTCCGGGGGGACTGGCATGGAGAGTGGAGCCATGTCCGTGCGCTCCTCTGTGAGATGTCTGACATGTAGTGAGGCGGTCGAACCTTTCTGCGGCCTCCACCTCTGCTTTTATGTAGTGTTTACAGGCTGGCTCGTAGCGCAGAGGTGGACGGCAGCGTTCACCTGTTACCGAGCCTCACGCAGTGAGGTTCAGTAGTCAACCCAACAATCAAGTTCTATCAAGTGGTCTGAGAAACTAGTATGTATGTAACTCATTCGCTGCCCTCCACCGATGATGCATGAGACGGCCAACAGTCGAACTCTGTAACATAGTCCGAGAAGCTACCGGCCATCGTACGGCCCCGTTCCATGGCACGCCGCAACTTCCTCGCCCCCTGGCCCTTGTACCCCAACCCCAGGTAGTCGAGCCGAGGAAGCCCCAAGTCTGCGCGCTTGCGCAGCGCTATCAGCATGAAGAGATGCTGCTGTCCCGACCACTCGAGGTAATCCATCTCCAGCTTCTTCAAGTTGGGACACAGCGGAAGCTGAGGCCCGGTCCGGCTGCGGGATAAACTCGACAGCGCGATGAATACGGGAAGGCGGTCTCCCCTGGGATGATCTCGATGTGCCGAAGGCTTGGAAACGCCGCAAAGACATCGATCAGGCTCGTCTCGAGCAGATAGGCCCCGGGGTCGTAAAACAGCTTCAACACCTGCAGGGACACACCTTCGAACGCGCTCACGAACTCGTCCAGCAAGGGGGTGTGGTAGGAGAACCACCGGCTGTAGTCGATCTTCCTCTGGAGGGACATCTTCAAGGGAGCCGACCGTCCTGAGATCACTCCGACGATCTCTTGCTCGTCTTCATTGCTCAACGTAATCCACGCTTCCGTGAGAGTACGCAAGACGGCGAGGTTGGAGGTGTCCGTGGGGAGAAGCGATCGGAAGCCCTGCTGCAGGTCGTCGTCGATGATCTCGGGCCACCCTTCCAGACGCACGATCACGCTATCCTGGATGTATACGTTGGTGGTGAAGCGCGCGATGGATCCGGGTCGTCGCCGAGCACGAGCGCGCGCAACTTCGGCAGACGGAGTGTGCGTATCGGATCGTGTGCGGAAGGGGGTGCAAACCGAGAGATGAAGTGGTGCAGCTCAAGCTCTTCGAGCTCGCGACACTCCTCGAGGACGTCCAGGAAATGTGCGAACGATGGCCTTATCCCCGCGGGGGAACATGAGTGGAAGTGCAGGAACCGGAGTTGCTATATGCTTGTGGTCATAGTCCAAGGTACGACCGCGTTTTGAAGGTGCAGCACGCGAAGTGCAGGAAGACGGGTGGGTGACAGGTCGAAGGGCACGTAGTCGGCTGGCCGCTGATCCTCGGACGCGTCCGCCCACAGTCGCAGTTCATCGAGTACGGGGAACGTCGTGGACTGTGTGGACGACAAGAGCGACCGTAGAGCGGCCAGGGGCATGGGAGGAAGCAGGAGCTTGCGCCCCCGATGCATGTGCGGCGTCAGCATCGGCAGCGCCTCGACGCTGGTGGGGTATGCATGGAAGTAGAGCTCCAGTACGGCGTTGCGTGAGCGAACCAACGCCAGCTCCAACCACCTCGTGCTCTTCCCGATATCGACCACCTGCCATAGGAGAGGAGTCTCGAGGGCCACGGTGCGCCAGTGGCGACATACTCGCATGAGAGGTGCCCATGTGCATGCGTCCCTCCACGCAGGCTTTGTCCCTCGCTCGAAAGCGTCGATGCCCGATCCGCGTGGAGGCCGGTAGAGAACGAAGAGCTTGACCAAAATCTCGTTTGGAAGACAGTCGATGGTCATGGCCATGGTGCTGCACTTCGTCTCAGTCAATACATACTTCAGGTGCAGAGTCCGTGGGGGCAGTGCTTACCGGCGAGTGAGGTACCCAGTCTAGGTTTCAGTGGTGCGAGCTCTTGCGACAGCTCGAGCCTCTTGTCAGGTCGGCGACCTGTTGGCGCAGGGTCGATGGGAGAGAGTCGTGAAAGTCTATGGAGAGAGAAACGATATCGCGGCAGATCGGATGGAACTCAGATCCGACTGCATGTATAGTACATGAACGAGGCCGGCACTTCCCGGGCAACCAGCACTAAAGATCCATACATCACCACGATGCGGCAGGATAGTCGGTTCTTCGTTGACGATCAGGTAGGTCGTACGCCGCATGATGACAGTTGCACCGCGCCTTGTGAGCAGACATGTTCCGCGCATGCCACAGCTCTTCGGTCTCCCCACTCTCCAGACCCGGACATAACGTCAGTCCTTCCAGGGATACAGCATTCCGGCTGACACTGGAATAGACCAGTAAGTAATCCATGGGCCCGACGGAGGACTTGCGGAACACCCACCTGCAGCAAACATCTCCAGCTTGTTCCATTTCGTGAGAATCGGGAAGCATCCCTCGATATTCGTCCGCCACCACGGAGACCGGTCTGGCGTGTCTACGACGCCGCGCATCTGTACTCTGACAGAACACGGGTCAGTGCCAGTAGCATGCTCTTCGCTCTTCGCGCCGTCTGCTACGGTGCTTGAGGAAGCGCGTGCGGCAGTGCCTTCACAGAGTATGTCCTCCACCACCTGCCCGACGTCGCGCAGCAAATCCACGAGGTCTTGCCTGCGGAACGGGTCTTCCCTATCCGGCCACAGAACGAGCAGTCGGAGCGGCTGCTTGGGAGCCTTCGCCTTACCGAGCGTCGCAGGGATGAGCGATGCGGACCACGAGAGGAACGTGACTCGAAGAGCGACAAGGATGTCCGGCCTGTTGCACATATGGGGGACAGAAAGAGGGTGACATGGGACAGGTTAGGCAGACGATGCAGATCGAGGCCCTCTAGAGGAGGTGCAAGAGCTGCTGCGATGTCTAGGACATCAATATACAAGGACTGAGATGAAAATTTGCTTGAGAACATAGTGCGGATGCTCACCGGTAGGGTTGCGTGGTTCAGCCAATTGCTCAGCCTTGCTCGGAGGCGTGATGGTGAGATGGGATAGTGAGGGTCCTAGGGCCGGCAGCAGCTTCTGTATCCCGACTTCTGGGAGGTCAAAGCACTACTCGACGAAATGAGCACGGTGTGATTGACGCAGTAGGAAGGGCGATACGTACGGACAGCTCCTCAAGGTTTGGCAGAAGGGTCCTCTTGGTGTCCTCTGTCGGTTCCATGAAGGGTGGAAGACGGCCAAGAACACTCCAACCGATGCCTTCGAGATGAAGACGTTCAAGCTTGGGGAGGGAGTGGAGGGCTCGACAGAGGTCCGCAAAAGAGGGGAACCGGAAATCGAGCAGGTCGAGTGTTCGAATGTGACTGAATGCAGTCAACAAGGAAGGAAAGTATGGGTGAATGGGGATGTAGGGGAGCCTCTTCGGCACGAGATGAGTGGTAGCGGACTGCGGTAATTCCGGTGGCTCTGTAAAGTAGCCCAGATCCCCCCGGATGAACAACGAAGATAGGTTGGGAAGTTTGTTCCTGAGGGCGGTTGGGAAGAGCACGGCGGCGCTGTCGGGTCGATGAAGGTCTCCTTCGATGCAGAGGGTATGCACGTATGTGCCAAGAATGGTTGCTTCGTCGAGGATAGACGCAAAGTGATGGAGCATACCAGAGCGCGCAAGCCGTATGTAGTCGAAGAGGAACATCTGTGAACGAGGCCGCCATGCGCGACAGACAAGCGCACAGCTACAGAGCGTGGACAGGCCCTCGGGAACGTTGATGGAGCTTTCATTGAAGACTTCCTCGATGACAATCTCGCAAACCTCGGTTGGAAGGCACGATGCTACTGTCGTAGATGGTACTTCAGTCATCTCAAGGTAGGGTGGTGGGGAGAAGATAGAAAGGGTCGAGCGTCCTAGGACGTGCGGGCGGTGTAACTGCAGAGTTTGAGTTTGAGTTTGCGTTCGAGCTTAGTTTCGAGCCTGAGTCGACGTGTCATCCATGGGTTGGCCCTTCTTGTAGCGGTTCATAGTGCCTTCCAGCAGTAGACCAGCAAGAGTAAGAGGTGAAATGCACGTCTCAACATGTCTCTCTAGGCCATCATTAGCCACATGTATACTGGAGAGGAGGCAATCGGGCTTACAACGACATCCCTTCGCGCCGCCATGCCCGAGGTATCAGGCTACGGCGCGGAGGGGAAGCGGCCGCAGCAACTCTGACATCCGAATCGCGCCATAAATCACCTGCGGCCTTCCCAACGGTCGGTGTCATGCTTGGCAATGCGTATTTAGCACGTCTGTCGGTGAGGTAAGGAGAGGAGACACCTCCATGACGCCGAGCAGTCAATGGACGCGTCAAGTCCAAAAACATCAAGGCGTGCCCACAGACAGACGAGTTGTAGAAGCACGTAGTGCAAAGCCCGAAGGCGAAGGCGACTACATCCAATGTGAGCTATACGATACAATGGGGTAACAGACCTCTTGCAGACACCTAGGCTAGCAGATGTACGGTTGTAGCAGCCAGCACGGTCGTAGTGCACCTGCACCAGCCTGCGTCGTGCGGAACGTTGCTCCACGGATGGTACGTCCTCGAGTTTTCGGGGCAAGCAGAAAAGACTTGAAATACAGTACTCAAGACAATGTTTCTCTGCCTAGAACGAGGGGAGACGCACCTCAGCCAGACTCTGTGCGTGTCCATGATGAGGGTACGGGGATGTCGTCATGAAGGGTTCGGGCGAGACTTGAGTGCTGCCTGCGCAGCGTCTGCTAGCGCAATCTCGTTCTTCTCTTCCTGCAGAAAGCACAACACCGTGAGCCACGTAGATACGGGAGACTGGATGTAGCTCACGCACCTCGGTCACTGTCGGCCCAGCCTTCGCCAACGCCTCCTGCTTCGCTAACGCCTGTCATTCCGCACGCACGTGAGTAAGTCCCGTCTCCCTGCGCCGTGCATATATCATCTCACCTCTGCGCAATCACTGTCAGCCAGGAGTGGAGTGTCAGTGCAGCAACACGAACGCACGCACCTCTGCCCGCAGCCAGGGTGTTTCGGTGTACGACCCCGATCATGACGATTCCCCAGACGCTCACGCCGAATAGCGACCAGACGAGCCCGCGGTGCAGGATGTCTCCGATGGATAGTCGTGTCCGGATAGCCATAGAGCGTGATGGAGGACGAGGTTGAGGGGACGCAGCCTGCTGGTGGTCGGAAGTCGAGATGCGGACTGAACGGAACGCTTCAACGCTCGGCTTGGAGGAACTTCAGATCTAATCTAATCTCTTGACTTCGTCCTTGACATGGGACGGAACTCAGTCTTGGAAGTAACGACAAGCTCACATTGCCCTTGGATGCATCATCCTACCATGCCAGACGATGTCCACCAAGATATATTGGAGGGCTCGCGACATCGCGCATCTGTACATCTCGAAAAACTCCACCCAGATCTGCGACTACGATGGACGGGGGTTGCGGACCTTCTCAAAGTCCTGGAACTGTGGTCTGTCGAGGGTAGCCTCGTTGGTGAACTCGACGCCGGTGACATTCGCATGTGGGGGACCCTTCTGTAGGCCTTTCTTGCTGCACGATTCAGACGACGACATTCAGCCGCATCCCAGACGCTTCAGGTATGTACGTAGTGGAACACCTACAACTTTTCCAAAGCCTCCGGACGGCCTTGCGCTGTACCGACTACGTCGCCACTCTGTATCGTGACAAGCAGGACTGTGGTAAGTCACACCGTCGTCGTACAATGGCTCTGTGAAGGCACGCTCACCGGGTCGTTCTTCACCCATCCGACCACCCCATGCTGTTGTGCGAGATCCCTGGCGAATGCGCGGAAGAACACGCCCTGTACCTTGCCCTTTACGCGGTAATCAACGGTACGAAACGACATTCCAAAGGATATTTGAATAGTGGCGAGCGAACTAGTGGTAAGTGAGCTGGGTTAAGTGGCGGTTCTGTCCGTGTACTGTACAGCACGAGGGCTGCATGAGAAGAATTTCAGACCGGGGGTACTGAAAGTGCAACAAGCAGTTTCCGGGGACCCCCCTCCCCCCCTCCCCCGTGGGAACATACCATATATAGTATGTTTTCCGCATGTTTTCAGACAAACATAATCTGAAATCAGACAGCAGACCGTCACAGACACTGAGAAGGCTCATTTGATACTTTGCGGAGGGGAAGTCATACAGCAGCGTTTCCCTCTCCATCTGCCAAGCCCCAACGGTGTCCGGGACATATTGACCTCAGTTTGTGGTTCGAGCGCGCAATACCCAATATAGCAACTAGACGCCCGAAACCATCGAGAGGGAAGGTCATACAACGTCTATAGTAGTGCCCAATCTTTGATGTTCATTCTCGAACCTTTGTGAGTGGTTCCAATCATGAAATCATGTTTGTAGAGACCACTGACACATTTTATAAGCCTCCGCAAGGCTTGCCAAAAGTGCAGTAAGGACCCCCGGACCCCCCTCCCCCCCTCCTCCCACTGTCTCGGCTTCTCCCGACGCAACCCTCGTGCTGTACAGTACTTACTTCACTTGCAGCTCGTGCTTGCAAGGCGCAGGTGACGTCATCTAATGCTTGAACGTCCTCCCTCAGGTGCGACGTTGCCCTCCCTCCTCTACCGCGCAATCTATCTGCCAACTAGGGCGTTTTCATGCCCACAGGTGGGACACTTGATCCAACTTGCTTGATTATACTTGGCGGAGACGTTGGGGCTAACAGTACGTACTGAACCATCTCTACTGTTTGTCACTGAAGCAATATGGTGAGATGGCCGAGCGGTCTAAGGCGCCAGACTAAGGATCTGGTCCTCACGGGCGTGGGTTCGAATCCCACTCTCATCATTGTGATGTGTTAATCTTTTGCCAGTATTCCGTATTCTCCCGGGTCGCGGTCAGTGTACTGCTCCTTACTCTTGTTCCCTTCGTGAGCGCAGGGATCTGCTTGTGGAAGATAAGTATACCTGCTTCGTTCCACGGTTTCCCCATGAGGTGTACTGAGGAAGTACCTCATGCACTGCGGCACTTGGACTGAGGACGAGCTGCAGCCACCTTGCAAACAAACGCAAACATACCCCGCAGCCTGATAACGGAGACCGAATGCGGTACCCGGGACCTCCTCCTCTCCCTCCACGACGACGACGACGATGGCCCGCCTGCTCGTTGTCACCCTTCTCGCCGTCTCGCTGGCGTCGGCCAAGCCCCTCTCGACGTCGTACGGCGCGCCCCGCAATGTCGCGGGCATGACCCTCGCGCCGTTGCATGCCGACGAGCACCCGCACGGGACCGTCAACAACTCGTACATCGTCATGCTCAAGGACGGCATCGCCCCCGCACTCATGGCGAACCACATGAACTTCCTCCAGACCACTCACTCCGCCGACCCTGAGGCGGACGCGTTCGCAGGCCTCACGCACGTCTACGACGGGCACGTCAAGGGCTACGCCGGCAGGTTCTCTGCTGGCACCCTCGACCAGATCCGCATGATGCCGGAGGTCGAGTACGTCGAGCGCGACCAGATTGTCCGTACGCTCGAGGTCGAGCGGTACGACGAGTTCGAGGTCGAGAAGCATGCCACGCAGAAGGGCGCTCCTTGGGTGAGTCCGAGTCACACGATACAGTATCTCGGCTGCTCTGTGCGGCGGTCTGCCATCCGTATCCCGCCCCCTCCGTATGGTGGCGTTTCCTCATTCTGTTCACCCGCGTTATCGTGAGGGGGATGCGACGCGTTGCGTGCTCATCGCGATGACGCCATCCGTAGCGAGAACAAGCTCTATCCAGTTCGAGGGTACACGTATGCTCATGCTTTCTCGTTCTTAGGGTCTGGCTCGTATCAGCCATCGTAACAAGCTCACCTTCGGCACCTTCACCAAGTACGAGTACGACACCGACGGAGGGTCTGGCGTCGATGTTTACGTTATCGATACCGGCATCAACGTCGACCACGTTGAGTTCGAGGGCCGCGCGTCCTGGGGCAAGACGATTCCCGCCAACGATGTCGATGAGGATGGCAACGGTCACGGCACGCACTGTGCGGGCACGATCGCGTCCCGCAAGTACGGTGTCGCCAAGGCTGCGAATGTTATCGCCGTCAAGGTGCTCGGCAGCAACGGCAGCGGCACCATGAGCGACGTCGTCGGTGGTGTTGTCTGGGCTGCACAGCAGGCTGCTGCGAAGGACGCTGCTGCGCGCGAGGAGTTCAGGAAGACTGGCAAGACCGCACACAAGGGCTCCGTCGCGAATATGTCACTTGGCGGTGGCAAGTCGCGCGCGCTCGATGACACGGTCAACCGCGCTGTCGACGCTGGTATGCACTTCGCCGTCGCTGCCGGCAACGACAACCGCGACGCGTGCAACAACTCGCCCGCCGCTGCCGAGAAGGCCGTCACCGTCGGCGCTTCTACGCTTGGTGACGAGCGCGCATACTTCTCCAACCACGGCCCTTGCGTCGACGTCTTCGCGCCCGGTCTCAACATCATGTCCACCTACATTGGCAGCAAGAACGCGGTCACGACCATGTCTGGCACGTCGATGGCGTCGCCCCACACCGCCGGTCTCCTCGCGTACCTGCTCTCGCTCTACCCCTCGGCCACGTTCAACCCCAAGGTCGTGCCCGACCTCGTCCCCGCGGCCATGACCGAACAGGCGTTCTCCGCGTCGACGATCTCAGGCGTGTATGCGCTCGCGTACTCCGTGATGCCCTCGTGGGCGTCGACGTTCCTCCCACCACCCGCGCTCGTCGAGGAGTCCACGGTCGCCCCCGTGCCCCCGACGCTCACGCCCAAGCAGCTCAAGGTCGCGCTCCTCGCGCTCTCGACGGAGGACGCGCTCATCGACGAGCTGCCCTCGGGCACGCCGAACCTGCTCATTTTCAACAACGCGACCTCCGCGTGAGTTGGTCCGATCTGAGCACGCGGTCTGCGGTTGAGCCTTGGGCCCTGAGCCTCGGTTCACACTGTGACTGAGGGTGAGGGCCGCCCGCTCGCGCCTTGCGTTGTCACGACATGGACATGTTGTCGTTGTGTGTGTCATCTTTATTTCGCTCTCGTGTAATGTCATTCCCTGGATATAGCCACCCATTCGCTCCCGCTCCCCCCCCCTCACCTCTGCACGCGCGTCGTAGATGATCTCTTTGTACGAGTAGTTTGGCCTGGAGAGGATGAATGGTCATCCTGTTATATCGGATTCTGAGTGCTTGGGGTGTGATGTGTCAGGTTGCGAGCATTAGATCGTGGTGAGTTTCAGTGAATACTACTAGTCCGCCGAAGATGAGTGCGTCTAGACGTGTCTGCTCACGATATTGAGTTTGCGCAGTTTGCCCTTTCGACGGCGGCGCAGCTCATGACTAGGATCCTCGCACAGGTGCACTTATCTATCGAGCTTACTATATCACTGCCGTCTCACTTTCTCTTCCCACCATGTAGGTTTGTGGGCACCCTCCGGCCCATGTTGATCTTGAGGCGTCGGGCTTGCCGGGGACGCCAGGGACGCCAGAATATTTATTGTCAAGCCTGCTGGTCCGGCACTTACATAGACTTTCTACGTCAACCGCACGCTATCGAAGCCTCTCGGCGTATACCGCGTCTGAGGAGTGAGTGCCGCGGGGACGGTCCGTCTACACGTGGTCCTCGAGCACGCTGGAGGGGAATGGTGGGCCCTTGGACAGCTTGACTACACGAGGGAACAGTCTGCGCAGTCGACGGGGACCGCCATGCGTGCACAGTGCCCCTGCACACCGCACTTCTCCTGAGAGCGCTACGCCGAACGGAACGCAGACAGACGTAGACAAAGGTGATATAGTCTGGACTTTGAAACGTATGAGTCTGGAGTAAGTACTGTGCAACTCTGATGGGCGCTGTTGGGCAGGCGGCCGGGACGAGCAAGGTGCAAGGAACGGTCATGTCTCTCTCGTACAATTGGACTCTAGAGTGTAAGTAGGAGGGCGCGTGAGCGGGGGAGTCCACGCCAGACTGCGAGATGGTACGCACGGATCGGACAGCTCCACCGGCGTCGAATCCGCCGTCCCCCGGCCCTCAGGCCTCCTTCTTCTTCCTCTTGCCCACGCGCTCGACGCACGTCTCGCTCTTGGCCCTGCACGACTTGCAGGGGAAGATCCCTTCGCATCTCTTCTTCATCTTGTGGCACCGGACGCACTGACGGGCATCGTGAGCTTCAAGTAGTATGTGAGGAAGATGACTGCAAAAGGTCACGCACCACTGGCTTGAGTCCCATACCACGGGCGCGGCGAGTCCCCCATTTACGAGGGGTACCGGTGCTCCCGGAAAGTGCATCAGGAGCGAAACGAGCGGTGTAGCCCGAACTCTGGCCCGGAGGGTCCTGCGGCATGGTAGCCGGGAACGACACCTGGAAGGAGGTAGTGCCCATGGGGACGCTGCCATCGTCCATCGACGCTAATCATACGCCAATAAGTCCCTGTAATGCAGGAAGAGGGGTATACTCCGGGTACTCACCGATGTCCACAGGGACAGGGATGGCTCGCTCTGCGTGCAGATACTCCATCGCCATGACAGGCTCCGGGGAGGAGGACGACTGGTGCTCAGACAACGCGAGCGCATCCTCGAGCTCTAGAGCGACAGAGAGAGGCTTGCTGTTCATCCTTGTGTGCTGACCCGTCTGTTGCTGGGTGATCCGTACTATCGCCTGTTTCACGGCGTTGCACCAGGGGTTGGCGGCCATGGAGATCGCTGGTGAACAGTGGCCCAGGAAGTCGGTGTTGTTTACTTGTAGGATGTGCGGGAAACGACATGATGAGAGAGGAGGCGTCGGCGACTTGAGCGGGGGAGGCTCATCGTCGCCGCCTTGCAAGCAGGGGACATGCGATGCGCGGCGCTGGCGAGGTTCCCATACGCATGCAATGCGATCGGCAATTGCCGCGCTCTCTTGTCTTGAACCTCGAAATGCGCTCGTCGACAAAAGCCTGCTCGGTGCATAGAGGCTGCGACTCCCGTGGTGTATCACTGCAAAGAAAGCATCCTTTCCGGGGTTAGTAAAGGCATAGAAATTGGATTGCCGAAAGTAAGAGTTTTGCTATCTCTAAAACATTACACGTAACCCCCTTACACTTGCCACAATAGGTCTACAAGCCTTCCAAACCTCCCTAAACGAGACTTTCCTTGGAGGCTTATCGTCTCATAAACGTAAAATATCCCACCTGGCGGAATCAAGCAACGTTACCATTTTGCCAGGATTTCAGCAGGGCGGAAAGGATGTGTCCGTTGCAGTGTATGGACGTTGCATGGCGGCACTCAACGTGCTCTGATACTCAAATGCTCCGAGTCGTAGCGTCACCGTCGAGTGATCCACCAAGTCAGTAGTCTCCGACGGCCGCCCCTCGTCATAGTATAATTTCTGACACCCTTCTTCTGACCTCTAGGCCTGGAGGGCTACAATAGCTCCCGAAGAGCTCTCGAATTGTCGGCTCACCCAGCGCCGCTCTCGAAAGAGGCAAGTTCCTAACACGCGGCTGATCAGACACCGAGCGGCGCTCCGGATTCGGTATCTTTGGTTATTCTGCATGCCGCTGTTTCGGAGCCGCTTGAGTATACCGCCGCTCCCCCCATAAGACCCGCTGCAAACGCATGAAAGCAGGGATCTATCCGGATATCTCATCCCTGACTCGCCAGCGATGACTTCCTCTCACCCAGATATTCGCTCGACGGCTCCAGCAGACGGCCCGTATTTCAGCGACTCACCCGTCTTTACGACCCACATCTACTTTCCTGCCGACAATGCGCAGGTCACTCTGCGCTATAGCGATGGCAGCTCGGAGACAAAGGTGGTCGATCTGCCCGCCTGGAATATACTATTTCCCGGTGCGTAGTACTACTGACCTATTTTTTATCCAAAGGGATGCGCATGTGCGTATCTGCTAACCTAGAACATGACAGTCGATGTGCAGACGTCTGAGCATGCACAAACGGACCATGCTCAGCGATACGCAAACGTCCCCCTGCAGACAGCGCTGCCGCCAGAGAATCTTTCCATCGGAGCGATTGTGAGTCCTTGACTTGGTGTGCTCTCTTCTTCTGGTGTTGAAACTGATCCCGCCATCTTGCCAGCGCGAGGGTTGCGCCCACGATAGATATGGTCCCAAAGGCGACCACCCGTGCCAGCAATTCATTGAACACGGTGCCAGAGAGACCGATACCCCTTGTCATTGGCCAGACACCACGAATATGGATGCCGAAGACCTCACTCCGGCAGGAGATGCGGGGGTCGGCGGGCTCTAGGACTTAGCGCGACTTGGTGTTGGTGAGCACTACTTACTCTCCAGGCTGCGTTATTTGATACTGAACAAGGTCGAGAGAGTGAACGTCGCCAATGATCAATTGTGTGCGACTCCAGTACTCATCTATGTACCTCACCTTCGCTCCGGCGATTCTCTCTTTGATACACTTCGTTTTGTGGTCACCTTGCGAGCCTCTCAGAGGGCCAACGGCGGTGAGTACAGTATCGGATGCTGCGTTGAACTTTGCCGTAGGACAGACCCAGGGTCGGAACAAACTGGGTGCGCCGCCTTTGACCTTATTCCGGGATTCACACGCCCCATTCTGACGAACACCGTCCCCCTTTCGGACGGCGGCGCTCGCAGCATGACGCTACAAAAGCCGCCAACTTTCATCATGCTGAGCCTCACGCACCTCCCCAACGTTCTGCAGCTTGGTCTACCGCTATCCAGCCATCAGCATGTCCTGGTTGAACGGACTGCACGAAGCCCTCATCCGTGGCGCACTTGCGGGTGACCCAACATCGCCCGAGTCCGGGCGACGGCCCATCGGCATCAGCGTGCTCTACCCCGCCCGCGTCGGCGCGCTCACAACGCAGTATGCAGACGGGACGACCGAACGCGCGCAGGTTACTCTTCCAGCGTGTGTCGTCACTTTGACGATGGGTGAGTGCATGACGTCCGACGCGGTCCTTGTCTCGGAGACATGTCGATCCTGATGTACTTGCCGGCAGAACATGTCCGCCCAATCTTCCCCGCTGAGCGCGTACCGTTCACTTCCACGGACTCCCTCCACGCCGCAAACACGCAGACACCTGCTCAGTCCACCAGCGCGAAAGGGGCGCCGGATGTTACCCACGACAACTTCGGGTCTTACACCAGCGCTCCGTCCGACCCGCATAACAACGAGCCGGCCACAGAGCTCTATGAGGTGTGTGTACAGTCCTTCCTGCTATGTGTGTGCATCAACGGCTTACCGATGCCACTCTTGTTCATGTTTCCAGAGCCCTCACTATGCACACCAAGGCCATGAGGTCTACGGATGCAACGACGCGTCCACATACGAGTCCTATGGTGGACTTCCCAATGGCCATGCCTTCGGTGCTACCCCGAACAACGCCATGATGCCGCACGGTCTCGAGTCCTCCGCCTCAGGAAGCTTCTCGCGCGGTCAGGCGCTCTCACAACTTCTCAATGATAGTGCGGAGCTAACAGATTGACAGGAGGCGCGGATCGCGTTTGCGATGCAGTGGACTATACCACATCCTCCCATGCGCCCACTGAGTATCCGCTCTCTACCTTCGAGGCGGACACCGGGGAGGGTGGCGGGCCATCCGATTCTCAGTTTCAACGCTTCCCGGACTGCTGAACCGCAACCCCGCGCTCCTCGCTGGGCCCGTCGGCGTAGTATATTACAGCGCGCGATGAGCACGCCCTCCCAAGTCTCTCTATCTGTAATCCATGGGTTATTCGATGCAATACTGTAAGGCGTGCTTCCGGACATTTGTCTGATCCACGCCTTGGTCTTCGATGTCAATCCGTGAGAATCCTAGTATCCTTGTCCTGGGGTGGCCGGGAAACACTCCCTCTCTTGCATGTGGCCCAAGTGGCGCCAGCAAGCCTATTCCACATATAGAGGAGGCCTCGCAGACCTGCTGCCTCCTCCCAGTCTCTAAACTCTAGCATACGCTGGTCTTTCCTCGTCCAGAGGCCACGTTGACAGCCATGAACTATGCGAACGGCCTTCGCGAGCATCTGCTACGGTCCGTCTTGCAAGACATGCCGGACGGCGCGGAGATCGACGTCTCGCTTCCGCCGACCACTGCCTACTGCGTCGTCGAGTACCCGGACGGAGGCTCCACCAGAATCCCCATGGAGGCTGGCGGGCATGCTTTCTCACTGAGCAACGGTATGTGCAACACAGTATAGCTTCCTGCACAACTGCCGTTATCAACCGAGCGATGGACCTGGTTGGTTTGCGCAGACGGCGACGCCACGCTCCCTCTTTTTAAACAGCCTCCCCTCAGTGGGACTACATCCGATGCCCTCCACCTCCAGTTTCCCAACCCGGCAAGCCCCTCTCCGACGCAAGCTCGAAGCCGAAGCCTGCTGTACGTGTCTGCTATTGCCCAGGCTACATTCACCCTGTATGGCTGACACGACGGATTGCTTATCCAGTGCCGTCAATGTTACGAGGCCCGCAAGAAGTGCCAGGGCGGAATACCATGCGATCTCTGCTCGCGGAGACGGTTGGCGTGCGAGACGCGTCTGAAACCGGACTCGTCGGACACACCTTCAACCCCGGCCACTAACCCTGGGGCATAAGATCATCGGTACGTCTTGTCTTTTTTTGCTCTGTGTCTTAAATTCTCATGATAAAACCTACAGGTAGCGAGGAGATGTAACCTCACGATGTACGAGTACTCGGTTCAAGAGCACGGCTCGAGCCTACGGTTCAGAGCCAATATGATGTCGAGTGTTAGTGACCTTCGCAACGATGCGGGACCTTACTACCCCTCGTGCACGGTGAAGCGTACCGGAAGCACCCTCCAACCGATGCCTTGCACCGGTACAACAAGGAAGGCCCGCCATGCTACAGCTGCGTGGTGGACGGAATACCACGTGGTGGTATCCTGGATCAAACTCTGAGAGCGTCGCCGTCAGACAGGAGCCGCGGAACTTGTCAATACGGCAACAATACGGGCGTACGTGTATGGTTGCCAAATAAAAACGACATCTGGACGAGGATTCAAGACCGGCCGACGCCAGAGAAAGCCAACGCGATGTACAGTCGTGGACAGCGCATGCACAAGTCGACACACTGCGGCTATAAGTAGAGCGAACGTGATACAAACCAGGACAGAAGTCAAAGAACGCCACCAACAATTGACTGAGACGGCGAGATTCGAAGGACGTTCGTTTGCTATTGCACTAAACCATCGGAGAGGGCGGCTTTACACCGCACGACCATCAGCCCAGTGACCATCAGCCCAGATCAGTCAGCCCTCGGAAGGCTACATAAACAGAGCAGCAAGCGTATTAATACAACCAAGCAGTCAGCAAGTTACAAACGCAGGAAACAAAAAGCGTACACATCACACGTTCCAATCTGAAGTACCAAAGAACTCCGAGTCAAGATGCACCCAATCAATCATGTAGTCATCAACCGTGCGTCCCTCCTCTTCGTCGTCGTCGTCGAGCACCCCATCAGCCTGGTCGTTGTCTGCAACTTGGCCATCACGGTCAGCACCAGCTTCATCGACCGCAGCGAGTGGGTGCTGAGGTTGTTCGAGCTTGTCTCCGCCAGACAGCGGGACATCAGTCGCTCTCCCAGCCTCCGGCGCGGAGGCGCGTTCCGGTTGCACGACGCGAACATCCGCACTGGCCGTCCCTTCAGCTTCGAAATCCTGCGCATCCTCATCTTCCAACTGCAGCTCCTCTCGCGCAGCAAGCTGTGCCGCCTGCGCGTCCTCGACGTCCTCGAACTCGCCGAGAGCGCGCGTGAGCGCACCTTCGTCTGCATCGGTGAAGAGCGTCCGCCAGTCGAATTCGCCCTTCTGGATGACGAGGTCGTCGAGCGAGCGCTTCTGGTTTGCCTTCCGGAGAAGCGCCTCCTCGACGGTGTGTTGCGAGATGAAACGGTAGATATGGACATCGCGGACCTGGCCGATACGATGCGCCCTGTCGAGGTGAATGCGTCAGCGAAGAGCCCACCCATGAGATTGAGGTATCGAAACCCACCGATCCTCGCACTGGCGGTCCATCTGCGGGTTAAAGTCGCTATCGTAGAAGATGACGGTATCTGCGCCAGTCAAGCTAGTCCAGACGTAAGCGACATTCCAAGAGACAAGAGCACTGAACATACTTGATACCGACGCCTCCTGACCGGGAAGACGAGATGAAGCAGAATATACGCGGGTCGGCGTTGAACCGCTCGGTGATGTACTGCCTGTCTTCGATCTTCGTCGCGCCGTCCAGCCGCAAGTAGAGGTATCCGTGGAAGTTCAGGAAGATCTCGAGGATGTCAAGAATGCGCGTCATCTGCGTGAAGATGAGGATGCGATGGCCGCCTGCCTTGCGTTCGCGCAGCAGCTTGGCCAGGACTTGCAGCTTGCCGCAGTCGAACTGCAGCAGGGACGGGTCTGGGAACGCGATTTGGAGCTTGACGGCTGCGCGGTGGAGTGGCTCATCAAGCTGCGGTTCCTGCAAAGACGCAGACATATCAGGCGGAAGGTTGGTAAGAGCGATTGCAGGAAGGTCTCGCGCGACCACGCTGGGTGTGGCGAAGGCGAACCGGTCCACGAGTGGAGCGACGGACTCCGCTCTGGTGACGTAAGATTGAACCATAGTCTGCGCACGTTCAGGAGTTGACAAGTACAGTTTCGGTTGCGTCCGTACTCCTACAGGGGCCAGCGGAGTGTAGCAGCGCTGTGCCAGCGCCAGTGTCTCCGCGCTGTACACTGGGAATCGCCCACATCGTAGACGGTTGATGTAGCCAATATGAGCCCAGCGAGCTATGGCAGAAGCGCGTTGTTGGTAGGCTCTGAACGCCCGGAAGCCAGGAATAGTCCGTGTGTCTCGAGGAGGAGGCTCACCAGGGAGCTCGGTGATCATAGGGAGATGGAAGGTGCCATCGAGCCTCCGAGTCTCTCTGGCAGCGATCTCAGACGCACCGACCAGACCGACAAAGCGCAGACCTAGGAAGCCCAAGTTCACTTTGTCTTCATCAGACTCAGCCAGCAGACGTCGACGAACGAGCAGCTCCTTGATCTCATAGTCAGCCACGGCCGATCGCGGCATGGCGAAAGACGTCACGATGGGCCGAACCTCGAATAGATCGGGATGATTGACGACTTTGCGCAGCTGCATGAGGATGTTGGCGATCTTCTGGTAGACACCGGACTGCAAGTCGTGGCGCGTCTCTGCGCGGGCCATGAATTCGTCGTACAGGAAGCGCTGCCGCTTAGACAGGGGGCACATGACAATGTGCTCGTACTTCTGCGGCAGCTCTTTCTCTACGTCGCGCTTCAGACGCCGGAGCAGGTAGGGGCGCAGGACGGTGTGCAGCTTGGAGACGCGCTGCTGTGTTTCATCATCGATAGCGCCCATCTCTATAGCCCGCTCCAAAGGATCTACGACGGCAAAGCATCAGCATGTTGACTTCGACACCCACGAGACGATGAGAACGTACTTGCGAACCATTCGCCAAACTCCTTCAAGTTCGCGAAGTCCGTGCCAGACATCAAGAATTGCAGGAGCGCCCAGAGCTCCGTGAGATTGTTCTGCAGCGGGGTCCCGGTAAGCAGCAGGCGACGAAACGAGCGGAACATGAGGAGGATATTCCACCGCTGCGACTTGAAGTTCTTGATCATGTGCGCCTCGTCGAGGATCATGTAGTACCAGCGCTTGCGCTTGAACACATGTGCGTCGCGGCTCGCGAGCGTGTACGACGTGATGCAGGCGTTGAAGTGGTATTTGTTGTTCCACCCCTGCCGTAACTCCTTCCGCTGCTTCGTGTTCCCGTGGTAGCTGAGCACCTTGAAGCCAGGCAAGAACTTCTTGAACTCCATCTCCCAGTTCAGCAGCACGCTCGTGGGCACGATGATCAGGTGCGGACCCCAGATACCACGGTCGCAGGCCAGATGCGCGAGGAGCGCGATCGTCTGGATGGTTTTCCTGGAGTGCAGCTGGTAAGTCAGTACTGTCAGAGTGTCCTAGATGAGCGGTCCACGCACCCTAAGCCCATCTCGTCAGCTAGTATCCCATTCAGATTCCGCGCGTGTATGCTCGCGAGCCATTCCAAGCCTGCTTGCTGATACGGCCGCAACGACCCTCGCAAGAGCAAGGGCGGTTTCACCTTCGCCTGAGGGTCCCACTCGACTGGCGCGACAGCGTACGGTCGAAGGTAGTAGGGAATTGACGAATCCTCCTCCACCTCATCGTCCGCGATATCTTCTTCAGCAACCAGCGTGACATTTGCAGAGGGGAGCCCTGGGGCTTCTGCTGCCTCGACAGGCATGGTGGGGGTATCTTCCAGTGACTCTCTTGGGGGCGCTGTCTCCTCGAGCGGTGCTGCATGGTGTTCAGCGAGGGTTGCACTCGGCACAGAGATGTCAGGTCGGCCAGCCTCCTCATTGTCGAGGACTTCTTCATGGGGTACATCACCATTGGCCGCAGGACTGCCAACCTTGGGAGTAGCGATGCCGTCGTCGTCGATATGCATAGAATCAGGCTGCTTCGACGCGTATACATATGTTACCGCTGAAGATGGTGCGGGATCTTCATCTTCAGGAGGCTCGACGTCGCCGGACGAGACGCCCTCAAGGTCTGACCCAGGAGTTGTATCCAGATTCATGTCCGCTTCCAGATCCAGATCCGCCTCCATGCTCGCGCTACGCGACCGCCCCACATGAGATGCATTCTCCAATTCCATGTCAGGAACGAGCATGGAGATGCCCTCATCGCCGGCCGCAGACTCGGAGTCGCTGCTCTCTTCATCAGAGTCCGACTGCTCGCCGCCACGGTCGGACTCCGTAGGAGTGTGGTCCCGGTCGAAATCGTGCATAGAGACACTCCGGGAGCGACTGCGCGAGTCCCGAGCGAGATCGTGCAGCTGGATGGAAAGAATCTGCCCGGACTGGTCGAGGATCGCATTCAGGTGCTCCTGCCCGCGTCTTCGCTCCTCGGCCTCCCACTCCAGCCGCGCTTGCTCGCGGACGTGCTGCGAAACAGACGTTGTCAGCTTGCTCTCAACGCGTTCATCGGGAGGGAAAAGCGCACGTAGACCGCCTTCTTCCACTGCGCGACGACCATGTGCAGCGTCGACCGCGCCAAGCTCCGCAGTCGTGCCTCCTCCGCCTTGTTCTCGCCCTCCCAGTACTTGCGTATCTTCCCCGCCACGTTCGCAGCCATCTCCCTCCCGTCCACAACCTTCGATCCGGCCGTTCGACCTCGGCGACGATGCTCGCCCACGCGTCCTGCGGCGGGGGCCCCTTGAACACATACGACGACCGGTCGAGCATCCGGCCCTGCTGCCGCAGCTTGTCCACGCGTCGCCACAGCGCCAGCTCGCCCGCCATGTCCGCTTCGAGCTCCTCTACGGTGACTTCGCGGTCGCCACGGATCGTGTACGAGGACAAAAGCGCGTCGAGCGAGCCACCGAACACCGGTGGACTTGGCTTCTGCAGCGGATTGGTCAGGATAGTTGGGGGTTTGCGCACGATGAGCTTGACGCGCGGAATTGGGTGCTTGACGGGCGACGGCGCGGGCTCAGTATCGTCCTGGGCAAGCGAGGTCGATTTCCTGTTGCGACGCGACAGAACAGGCGAAGTGCCCGCCGAAAGCTTAGGCATACTCGCTGAAGACCGCAGTGGATGTCGAAAACTGGGTATCTCGACCGCACTCAGCTCCTGCGCGACCCGCCGCTTCTTCCGCGGAGGTGGCTGCGAGACTCCGTTGGAGCGGACTGGTGTGTCCGCGCGGGTTGCGGACTCGTCATGGAGGGACGCCCTTCTCGCCGACTTCGCCTTGGGTGACACAACTGGACTGGACGGCGCGTCGACCGCTTTGCCCTTCCCCTTCCTCCCGTAGCTGATAGAGGCGCTCTCCGGGCCGTGTCCGTGCTGCTGCTTGCCCTTCGACTTCGCCTCCGCCTTGATGTCCCAAAACGCGGCGCCCGGGCTGTCGTCTACCTGCCGCGACTTCTTGCTTGGAGGAGTGGTGGAAGTGCTCGCTCCGTGGGCCGTCAGTACCTGCAGACGCTGCGTATGTGCGCGTCTCGTCGTGCGACGTGAAGGGCCCGCCGCCGCAGAGTGGTCCACCAGATCGTATTGTGCTTGAAACTGCGATGCATAGCGTGAATGACGGAATGTGTGAGCGAGTTCAGATGCACCTACCCTCTGGAACACGTCGGAACGGTCCTCCTTGGCCGCCTGAGGCAAGAGTCAGTCATGACGCACACATACACCGGCGGCACATGATGGCAATTGAGGCAGCGGACGACAGTAGCTCTCTGAGGGCCATGGACATTGCGTGCGCCGTGGAGGACGGCTATCCGCCTGCGTCCTCTCACACACCTGCTTCCCAAGCCGCAGCTGTTAACGAAGGAGTGATTGCTCATCATATATCCGTGCGCCGACGTGGATGTCCGGGCACATTCCTCGTTCAGGATGACCACGGTTACGGATATCCACGCCACGGATACCGTATCGTGGCACATCACAGAGGGGAGCTTAGTGCAGTTCAAGGTCCTCGTCTCGATACCGGACGCGCAGTGATGAACGCTCAAACTTGAGTCACAGTGGCATGCGGAGTGCGCCCTTGCGCATTGCCAGCGTGTGAATCCGGAATCACACAATGCCAGTGCCAATACGTCTGCTGGACCGCGGCGATGTTGACGAGGCCTCTGACCTTGCACCTGGCGAACACCTGCATAATGGCGAGCATATAGCTCGCTCGTATGCGGCACATGCAGTCGGAGCTCACAGAGAGGTGAAACCACTGGAGATCAGGACAGTGGCACGTTCCGAGCCATGGAGTCCACTGCGATAGGAGGTCAAAGTGGGGGATTCCGGGATAATCCTGAGATGTGATTCTGCCAGAATTCACTTCGTATTTACTGCTCCCCAAACTGAAACGCTTCTCCTGGCCAAGAAGCCTTGAATTTGACGAGATTCTGCACTCGAGGTTCCTCATGGGATCCTCTTCAGAATCCAGTCAGACTCACGAACTAGGACCTCCCACAATAAATGTCGGTCGTGAAGGCGCAGCGGCTCAATGGCCTCTTGACTTGAATTGAGGTCATTTCCACTGCCGTTGCTGCCAATCACCGCCATCTCTGACCGAAAATTTTCGGAGTTCACAGCGGGGAAGCCCTCCGGTCTGCAACTCAGCACCGGCGCCTTTGGGTCGGGCGTGCTTGAAGAGACAGTGAAGGATAAGACGCGACATCGATACCCCGCTGGTCATGGTGCTCGCGAAGCACGGATAAAGAAGAACGGAGAACAGAGAACGGGTTCTAATGAATGCACAATGAGACATACCTTCGGGTCGTACGTCAGGAGAGAAACGAACTTCTCCAAGTGGAATGCCTCGCGAACCTGCAGCTGGTCAGAGGACTCTGTAAGGATACCAGAGGTGACGTACCAAGGTGTCGTGGGTGTCGAATACCCTGTCCAGCTCCTCCTGTCTGTCCTGCACCATCTTCGCGCGTGTACCGTCCAACCCATCAACAGACGATGACCCTTCCGCCTGCTCAGCTCGTGTCCCGTCACTCTGCCCGCGCCGTCCTGAGCTGCTCGAAGCATGGAACGACTTCCGTCTTGCACTCATTTCGGCTGTATGGACCCCGCATACGCGTGGGACCGGTGCAGTTGGTTGATCTCGGCGATTATGGCACCGTTCGAGGAGCTTGTTGGACTAGGAGAGTCGCAGAGACGAGCAGAAACAGGGAGTCGGGAGTCGGGGAGGATGGGAGAGACGGGGAGGCGGACGTGCAGGGTCGAGCATGGCGGGACCGTCGTCTGTGAATCTGAGACGCATGTTTGGCCCGGACAAACAACGCGCAAGGTGTGTACCGCCTGCCTTGTATGGCAATCATACGTACCGGCGCTTGCCTCGCATCTCCTCTTGATTTCTTGACCGTCCTCCGCCTTGACATACTCACCAGTCAGTGACCGCCTGCGACTCGGACGTGCTCGTTGGTAGTCAGTTCTGTGCGCCAAGGAGCGCTATCCTCCGCCCATCATGAAGACTGGGACGAATAATTGAGCGGGAAGACCGTGACCTCCAGGAAACTCCTCCAAGCTCAAGCCAGCAATTAAAACAGCAGCCAAATTCCCTCTACAGGTGGAAGAGGGGTCCAGCGACCCCTTTTGACATCGCTTGACCGTACCTCAACAGCTCATCGGTTTACTTGCCCAATTCAGTGACACCAGTCTGGTTCACAGGGCCGCCCGCGGTACCCCGGGCCATGTCGCGTAAGGGACAGCCTACCTTGTACGCTTCGTGCAGTGCTCACAATGTGCTCAGAGGGATTGCTGCAAGCACAACTCATTTCGTGTACAAGCGAGCAAGGCTCGTTGCAGTCAAATATCTCTCTGATTCAGGGTGACGATGCTGGACCCTGATGCGCCTACCTCCGGGCAGCTCTGGCTCAAACTCCGATATGTGAGTTCCCGTAACCCTTAACATTGCCAATACCAATCTTGACTTGATCGTTCCTAGAATCGCAGGCATGAATAGGGCTGCACTAACCGCTCCGCAGACAGGGAAGCGTTCAGTGGCCAATATGAGCCTCGGTGGCTCGGCTTCAGTTGCTGTGGACGCTGCTGCTGCTGCTGCTGGGGTACGTTCGCCTCACATTTTCGCATCTGAATACTCTTCAATAGCATGGAAAACACCGGCTTGTCGCCATCGGGGTGCGTACAGTGGTAAAGTACCCCTCTCCTTACCCCGAGTTCGGCGCAGCACCGAGCGGAATGACCGATAGCAAACGAGATATCGCTTGAACAAAAACTACAGGCACTGACTAGACATTGAGTTTTCTTGACGAACCAACTCGGGGAGAGCATAGATAAGTACGAGTCCATGACGAGAGCGTGCTCGGCTCGAGCGGAAACGAAGTCCCATTGAGAACTATTCTCGACTTGAACACATAGCCGAGCTGGATCCTGCACAAGGTACTCGGAACTGAGACTTTGCTCCGCTAGATGACAAAGCTCGGGCCTCACCTGAACACGGAACGACAGCTTCTCGGTCTACGCTCGGCGCGTGCAATCTTTCCCAAAGTCCTCGTCTCCCGGCCGGCGCCCTGTTGGCGATCTTCTTGATGGGGAGACGGAGGCTGGAAGCTATCTCAGCACCGGGCACTGGCAGGCTCGCTGTAGAGCGAGCGCAGTGCCCGCACTTAGGTTTGGCCACGCCTTCTTTGTTTCGCACATCCATCCCGCAACGTTCGCACCGCTGGGAGGGGGTTAGTCGAGACGACAGCGAACACTGATGATGTACCCACAGACGGTAAATTCTGAGCCTTTGTCTCTGGCCCGCGAGGCAGCGTACCTGATCTGGCTGCCCACACGCAGGTCGCGCGATCCGGGGAACGCAGGGCCGTCTGCAGCGAACCTGGAACGACCACGGAGTGCGTTCGTCCGCCGTGAAGGGGAACAAGTCCGCAGGTGATTATGTCCTCGTGCGATGCAGCAGTGTAGCCTGACCGTGGCGGTGTAGCGTCAGCACAGGATCCTCCGCAGGCAAAGTCGCACATACCGCCGAAGCAAATGTTGAACCCAGGCATGGGGAGGGGTGCCGAACGATAGTCCCCGTTGGCGTACTGCACTTGCACCTGCGCAACGGCCGGCGGGAACGAGAGGTATGAGTACGTCTGTTGGCTGGCGCGCGGCGCCTCGGTAGACGGTGGTGCTCCAGATTCACTGCGGTGAGTGTTAGTCATCGTGGGCGGGCTGGCGAAGTTCTGCGAGTGCCAGCATGCAGTCACGGTTTTTATACCGACGTGTGCATCCAGATATCCGATGGCGGCAGGGCGGGTTGCCTCTGGATATCTAGCCTGTTGGAGATCTGGACTTGGACGATACCATACTGGGAGCGCCGCTCGGGTTCGATGGGGTTGATGAAGGATCTCTGACTCGTCTTCGCCGCGGCGCTCGGGCGTGGCATGCTTCTTGTGGTCAAACTGCTCTCCTATTGCAAATTGCGGATCCGGCTAGAATGGAACGAAGCCGTAAGCGGGAGAAAGGGGGTGCCTTCGAACTCGATCCATGCATTGACGTGCGTCCAGCGAGACCGCAATGCACGGAGCGCAGTGCTCTTCGCCGAGAGAACGCAAACTGGAGTCATACGCTTTCAAGGCAAGCTCACCATCCGACAGCATGGCTCATTTTGTAAGTTCAAGTCCAGGTAACATCGTAGTTAGCGGCACCCTGCCTCAGCCCCGAGTCGACGAGCTGTGAAACCCATCAACCTGAGCAGCGTTCGCCGATCAGACGAGTGACGCACCGGTAGTGAGATGCATGTACAAATTCCTGTCCAATAGCCCCCCATTGACATGAGCAATATGACACGGCATGGCCGTTTCTGACATCGCCGCCAACGCATGGTGGCCAAAGGAGGCCTCCGGCGTTTGCCGAAGCCAGCGCCGCCGCCTCGTGTTTCTGCTTTCGGAGGCGGCGACGAGCCTGAGAGTTCACGGCGCAAGTATTCTGGTCTGCCAAGTCTTCGTCAGCGTCCTCGCCGCTCGCCGACTGCGGCGTTGTCTGCTCGTGGTAGTTGACTTAAAGTTACGGTGAAGAACAGGCCTAGGGTTCCTGCAGCAGCGCCGGAGCCACAGAGGCAAGCCGGCGGAGTCGGTTTGTAGTTTCTGCGGTATGGCAGTCTGAAACAGTTCTCCGAAATTCCTCGTCGAACGTAGTATGCCAATATGAATATGTCTATGTCTCATATAGTCTATGGATTTAGCTATTGGTGGTAAACAAGAGAGACCAAGCCAGTGAGGGCAATAGTCTTGAGGAGAGGAACGCGCCGGCGGGAAGCAAAGGTACGTAGTATCGTAAGATATGAGATAATGGAAACGAGCGGAAGCAAGGATATTGATACCAGAATGTAGTGGCATGTAAGATGCGAGCTTTCACCCACTTGTGCTAAAACAAAACCAGTGCGAGGTTCACAGGTACGACGAATCAGACGGCGAGTAGAAACCAGGTCCGAACTCGGACGCTTGGGGATACATCCCCATCGTGGCAGGGTCTGAGAACAGCAGATCTCCATCTACCACACCTGGAAGGTACCGAGGAGATCAATGCATGCTCGTCTCGCATACACACAGCCACTCACCTCCAAGCGGGAAGGACGGGGACGGGTGGGATTCACCCGCGGGGAAAAGCTCCGGGTCGATAGGCATGTCCTCGTGTTCCGCACGCCCGCACCAGCTGCAGGGCGTCCCAACACTGACAGCAGCGGCGCAGGCGGAACATTGAGACGCGCGCTGGGATAGCCTGACGTCAGTACTTGCTCGACATCCCCAGTCCCACGAGACTGAGCGCCGAAAGCGGATGGGCATTGCCTGTGCACTACGCGGATCGAAAGAGAACACTCACCGGGAGAGTCTCCAGGGACGCGTAACTGGGATCAGTGTGCTGTTGGGCATCGGACGACGCGAAGCCAATGCCCGGCGGCAGGGACTCGAAAGTCGAGGTTCCGGACACGCTAGCATGCGCGTGCTGAGGCGCGTCGTAGGCCGGAGAAGGCGAAACGTCCGCGGGGGCGGCCGCACGTCCAGACGCCTGCTGTCCTTGGAGATGAGTGGCGGAGGCGGAGGATGCGGAGGCGTCGGCGAGTAGAGGAGCGCCACCAGGGGAGTCCAAGGGGGTGACTTGGGCTGAGGACACATATGACCAACAGGTGAATCGCGGATCGCGGCACGTTCTGAAGTTATACGTACCGACGACAAGGGTGACGACGCACCCGGGAAGGACGACGTCCGCGGTCTGCACTCCTCCGCCCGGAAGGCGCGTCACGAGCGTGCCGATGCGCGCAGGGTAGACGATCCTGATGGTGATGGGGCCCTGCGCCGCGGACGCATCGTTCGCGAGCGCGGCAATAACCAGGCGCTGGTACAGCTCGTTGAGCCAGGACATGGAGGACGTTCGGGAGCAAGCAGAGCGGGGAAGCGTGCCGATGAGGAGGATGGGGGGGCGGGCGAGAAAATGTTGTCGCGAGCTTTATACTTCGGATGATCTTCAAGATGAGGCGTTTAGTAGCCGGCGCCGCCCACGGAAGAGGAGAAAAGCTAAATCCAAGGGACGAAGTGACAAGCCTGCCCACCACACCGACCGACATTGCCTCCGTCTTCCATATGGAAGGCGCTCAGCCACGATGCCTCGTGCTCAACGCTGCGTCGAGGTTCAGAGCTGGCGGCAAAAGCGGAACAGCCCTCAACAACGTGTATGCTGCACAGCATTGGTAAAACATTCTGGATAGTGGTTAGCAGGGCGCAAGAGGCAAGAGAGGGCGTGTACAACGCGTGCATCGCCAGCCGGTCATACTCACCACGTCCCCTCGCAAGCCCTGAAGAGACCTGATGCAGTCGCGTATACGCTGGCCATATGAGCGTGGAGAAATCGCAAGAACTCTCGTGAGATGTTGCCGGTGGCACTTCCGATGGAGCCAGGAACAGGAGCGTATGATGAAGACGCGAGTGTACATGCGATTGCGGACGCAGCAAGTACGAAGCGCAACAAATCACCTTCTCGGTCGAGCGATTGGCGAACATCAAGCCAAGACGTGACTGAGATGATGTTGAGATAAAGTTCGTCGACCGATTTAGATACGCATCTGGGTCCGACGTCCACGTTGAACGCACGATACGCGGGACGGGCCCCTCAGCTTGCACAACCCTTACCCTCGTGTGGGCTTCAACTGCAACGATGCCTGTCAGTGACTTGTCGCCGAGTGTCAGGGACGACAAAAGCCTACTCGTCCATGGGCAGCCGCCGGTTCAACGGCATGTTCCCGATGTCGTGCCACTCTAACGCCTTCCACTTCTCCGGATTTCCCACCGTCGCCTCGTGGAAGTGCGCAAACGCCAGCGCGGTCTGCTTCGCGCAGACCGCCGCGGGGACACGCCCGACGCCAGTCGCGAGCCCCGTGAGCACCACCGTCTCGATCTTTCCCCCGCCTTCGTCCCCGATGCGGGAGTTGTGCTCGTCGATGGCGACGAGCAGCGACCACACGCAGTTGTACACGATCTCGCGGTGCCACGTCACCGAGGCGGGGGTCCGCATCGTTGGGCACAGCGCGACGAAGCGGCACCTGAACGCGTTGCCTGCACATGGGGTGTCCGACAGGGGGATGAGCGTGCAGGTCCCCGGGGGCGCGAAGCCGCGCCAACGCGCGTAGAGCACGGACTGAGCCGTGCGCGTGAGGGCATCAGGATCCGTGGGCGGGGCGAGGGAGTCTGAGAGGATCTGATCAAAACTGCAATAACCACTAGTAGTGAGAAACGTCTGCAAGGACAGTCACTTGTGAGGACACGCACCCGCCATCGAACCGCCCGAAAGAGTTCGCGGGAGAGACGATGCAGTCGAAGGGTTTAGGGATGTCGTCGAGCGCGCTATGTATGATCGAGACGTTTTGGCGGCATCCTTCGGAGACCAGGGCCTCATACGCTTCCCTCCACTTGTTGACGAGGTCCTCGTTGAGGTCAAACAAGATGAACTTGACGGGCATGGTCGACATGTTACCGAACACGACGGCGTCAAACAACGCGCTTGTGGCTAAGTTTGACCTCGTTTGGCTCGTGCCAGATATGGTATGTTTAACGCGCATCACCAAAGGATGGCCCGGGCCGCCGCGGGTGGGTAACTTCAATTCAGACGTCACAATACTCAGGCAGCTACATACATTGCCTTGCCATAAGTAGTATCGTTACAGTATGATATTCATTAATTTGCCAAGAAGCGGAGTTTAAGATCAAATGCCTAAACTCAATGCACGAAGCCACCATGACCAGGCATACTACTACAAAATGACTAGAGGTACTTACTTACTTACATGCTTCAGTCAGGACCGACGGTCGCGGACACCCACGATTCCCATGGCCACGCTGAGGACTACATGAAGGAGCCCTAGACCGCGCAGTCAATCGCCTACACGTCTGGCTGTCTGGATCCCCGCGACAATGTTGAGCACTGTACTCCACAGGTTCGAACCCGCGAACGCTTGATACCGGATGGTTCTCAGTATATCAAGGTTGGGGAACAGCCGCTCCGTGAGGACCGCGAGGGCCAGCATGTCGACACTTTCCCCGCCGACGACACTGTGGATAGTGACGGATCGCATGCAGAATTGGTCCATGCGCGGAAATGATGAGGATGCCAGCGATGGCAGATGTCGCACGTTGAGATTGGCAAGCGTGAGCGACTCGAGGCGGGGACAACGCCACGTGAGGTCGACGAGGGTGCAGAAGGAAATGGGATGCGGCTCAGCTGGCGCTCTGTCGCTGCAGATGATCCAGAGAGAGCGTAGATCGGGCCAGGCGGCGGAGATCGCAGCGATGTCCTCGGCAGACGTAGGCCGTGGGTACGTAGAGAACTGGCAGGTCAGCTCGCGGATGTAGCGGAGGGAGAACACGGGCTCGAGGATTTCGGCGATGCTGAGGGGAGCGGACGTCCAGCGGAAAGTCATTAGCTCCATGCAGCGAACCCTGTCGAGGAACGACTTGAGGTCTTCGTCTTTCATCGTTCCTTCGACGAGGAGCTTCAATTTGCGTAGGGGTGAGGGAGCTGTCATCCCTAACGCTTTCTCCACGTGGTCAGGTTGGCCTCGGACCATCAAGGATTCCAGAGCGACGAAGCTCTCCCGCCAGGGAACTGACGAGTCCATCTCCCGGAAATCGACCCAAACGCCCAATACTTGCAGATGTTCCAAGGACGAGAGCACGCGCATGGTCGCGTGATGCACGACCGCCCAGATACCTACCAAGTCGAGTTTGCGAAACTTTGCCAAAGAAGCCACATACTGTAGCTCACGGCACATTTCGGGGGATGCACCTCGGAGTATGAGGAATGCTGGCAGGGGCTTTGGTTGAAATAGTGCAGAGAAGATGCCATTAATATTGGCAAGCGCAGTTGCTTCGGGACAAAAGTCTTTCGGAGCATTCGCAGCATGCACTGTCAATTCGCGGACGGAGGAAGAGAGTGTAAGGAGTCCTGCTGTTGGGTCCCGGGGCTGCACGAGAACCTCTAGCCGCTCGAGGCGAGGAAGTAATGTAGCCCCGTTGAGCCTTTCCACGAGCACTCTCAACGATGGAGGATCCAACGGAGGGCGCTTGATATGCTTCAATCCGCGAACGAGTCCGGCATATGTTTGGAATCGACGCCATGCGAAATTTGCAATGTCCTCGATGTGGAAGCGTTGATACGGGTTCGTCGGACTCGGAATGATGTGGACGTGCTGCCACCGTTTCGTCAGAATGCCTGACTGCCTTCGCTGGAAGCATCCGACAAATGACCCACCTTGGACCTCCTATCTCTTATTGAGCACACGAGCTTCAAGAGAGGTGATAAGTCGTCCAGCACTCGCCAAAGGGCGCTCAGAGCGCAGGCAGACATCGCCTGGTTGACGGTCGCACATGCTAGGAGAGCAGATCGCTGCTCCTTTCTGTACACTGGGTCAGGGCACAAAGACTCCGAGTCGTCGTCCCAAGCGGGTGTTAGATGCAAGAAAATCTCCCTGAGGACATCCTGGCAAGCTAGCGCATGCTGTGTCGACGACAATCGGTGTTGCTAGCGATGTGACTAAGTAGTAACTATGTACTATGCTCCATGGAACAACGTTGGTCAAGCCCACGGTCTATCCCAGGCCTGGAGAACTACAGTTGGATACACACGTGTCTCACTCGGTCCTGCGGTTCTCCGCTGTTTGTCGCAAGTACTGACGTGGTGGTCAAGGGTAAAGTCAACAGCAAAGCAAGTATGGGCGAATTGGCGAAGTGTGATTGGTCGCCTCGAGGCGGCCCGGACATCCGGTTCGTCTGGTCTTCGGACTTGCTCGCGCGCGACTTTTGACTCCGGACTTCATGTTGCACGACCAGGATGTTTTGCTGAGCTCAAGATAACGACGTACCATCGTCCCCACTGCATACTACCCTCACGCCTTCCCGATAGACTATTTCATATCTCGCCATGGATCCGCAGCATTCGCGCAGGAGCACCGACGACACCCTACGACCCTCTCATATCGGATACAGCACTCAGACACTCTCGGGATACGGTTCTGCCATGTCAAGCTTACCAGGAAGCGGGGCTGTGACTCCGAGGACGCCCGGATACGTGGACGGGCAGGTCAGCGAGCGAACGGCTCTGCTCGAGGGACGGGGAGACATCAACGAGGCGGAGGCGGCGTCAGGGAGCTCCCTAGGTGAGTGATTGTTCCTGTGGTTCCTCTCTTTCTTGCTGTAAGAGTGGAGTTGCGCGCAGCTGGCTCTTGCGACTCTTGAGCTTGCGGGCAGAGAAGCCTGCCCCTTAGCTCGGGAGTTCGGGGTATGGGACATGATATCGCGTTGCGGATACCGAGGTGCGTCGCTCAAGCCAGACAAAGCCACGTTCTGCGCTGGAGCTGTCGACACGCAGTTTAATCCCTAGTAAGGATGCGCTCGGGAGATGGCATATGACTGTTTCCTAACGGTAACATCGCTTACTGAAGATCAGTTTGGCGTGCATGCGTCCAGCTGGGAGGGCGAGATGCATGTTGCTTATCGCGGTCATTCCACACCAGCATGTTCCTTATTAGAGCTTCGACTGTAAGTAGTGCGTTGATGGCTGTACTGTTCACTCGAAGACGACCCTGACATGGGAAGTGCCCAGTAGCCGTCCATCCCGCACTTGCAAACAGTCGGTCGAAGATCTTGCAGTTCGCTACTGCTGAGGTGGATGTACATGCGCAGAAGTAGCGTCCATGTCTGGTGAGCCCGGAGCTCATTGACCGCACGGACTCATGGATGCCTGAGGAGGCATGTTGACGTACCCACTCCTGCACTGCCTGTGGTATCTCCTCGCATTCGACTTGCGCATTGGTCCCGACTGCAGCGTGTCATGTTCAGCTGCGGTTTGGAGCATCTGCTACGTGGACAGGCGAGTACCTGATCGCGGTCACGAGCAACATAATTGGGGTATAGTCAGCATCTCTTGTCGTGACCGTGTCGCGGTTCGTGAGCTCTCTGAAGACTTATTCGTGCGCTCGTGAGGATACTGCCCCGCAGTTCACCAATCCTGTTTAGTGGATGCGTGACCTCGCTTTGCAGGTGCAGAAGTGCGTTCCTCGTCCTTCTCGCTGTATGCAGAGTTGAATGCGAACACGAGGCAGATATCCGCCGGATAGTCGAGCGCACTATTACTGCGCAAACCCACCTTGTGCTCTGCGCCTGGGCCAGTGGGATGTGAGGCTCCGTATGTGGCTACCCGGTGAATTGTTCTGACCAGACCTGCGCTTCTGCCTCGTTCAACATCCGGGAATGTTCACTAGATGCTGATTACGCACCTCGTGTAGGTTTCGATGGTCGCCCTCCGCTGTGGAGAAGGAAGTCGACGTGGGCGAAAGTCCGATACTATATCCCCTCGACAGCTTGGATACCCCAGTATTCGTTCTCTCTGTTCGTACTAGGCAGTGGCTACCTTCATGAACCTCTTGATTGACATGATGCGACAGGTTTGCGGGCGATTTCCTCGCTGGTATCACCGTCGCCAGCATGCTCATACCCCAATCGGTTTCCTACGCCTCATCGCTCGCCAAGCTTAGCCCGGTGACCGGTCTGGTTTGTCTAACCCCATTCTATGTACGCGTGCTAGATATTGACTGGTGTCCTTCTAGTTCTCCGCCGCAGTTCCAGGAATTGTGTACGCACTCCTGGGGACGTCTCGACAATTGAACGTTGCCCCCGAGGCCGCTCTTTCGCTACTCGTTGGCCAGGCAGTCGACGAGATCATGCACTCCGACCCGCACACCCACCCTGTAGACCCCAATGCTGTCTCTCTTGCAATATCTACCGTCATAACATTCCAGGTGCGTTCTTTCGAGAGCTCCTTGATGACACCGTACTTACGATCGCCACAGGTTGGCTTGATAAGCTTCCTCTTGGGCCTGTTCAGGCTGGGATTCCTTGACGTCGTCCTCAGTCGCGCACTATTGCGCGGTTTCGTCACCGCCGTTGCGGTAGTCATCATGATGTATGTGCTCCGCGTACCGTCTGTGCTGTCGTGCTGACCACATGGCATGAAGAGAGCAGCTCATTCCGATGGTCGGCCTAACGCAGCTAGAGCACGTTTTGCAGCCCAAGTCGACCTTAGACAAGCTCGTATTCCTCATCGAGAACGCCTTTACGCACGCACACAAGCTCACCACAACCATCAGCTTCGGCGCGCTCGCCATCCTGGTGGCGATACGGAGCTGCAAGCAGGCGTTCAAGAAGTACTGGTTCATCTACCGGCTGCCGGAGGTGTTCATTGTGGTGGTGGTCTCGACCAGTACGTCCCTCACCTGTCACCTCAAGATGTCATCTGACCGCCCATCTCCTAGTGCTGTCGGATGAGTTTGACTGGGACCAAGACGGCGTGGAGATCCTGGGATCTGTCCCGATCAACACGGGCACGTTCGTGCAGTTCCCGCTTCGGAAGATGACACTCAGATACCTGCGGAGGACGACCTCGACGGCCGTGCTCATCTCGGTTGTCGGCTTCCTGGATAGCATCGTCGCGGCCAAGCAGAACGCAGGACGGTTTGGGTACAGCATCAGCCCCAACCGCGAGCTCGTCGCGCTCGGAGCTGGTAACATTGTTGGCGCGTTCATTCCGGGGACGCTGCCGGCCTATGGCTCGATCACCAGGTCGAAGCTGAATGGCGACCTCGGGGGCCGCACGCAGATGGCGTCGTTGGTTACATCGACCCTTGTGCTTCTTGCGACGTTCTTCCTCCTGCCGTGGCTCTACTACCTGCCCAAGTGTGTACTCGCGTCCATGTGAGTCTTTCGCAGCTATCGGCGTCTTGCTCGTGACTAAGTCTCATGACAGTATTTGCCTCATTGTTTTCTCCTTGCTGTCGGAGTTCCCTCACGACGCGAAGTTCTACTGGAAGTACGTACCTGCATGGTGGGGCAGACACTGTAGAGTGACTGATCGGTGCCACCAGGATGCGGGCATGGATCGACCTCCTCTTGATGTCGCTCACATTCTTCTTGACCATTGTTTGGAACGTCGAGATCGGGATCGCAGTGAGCGTTGTCATCTCACTTCTGCTCGTGGTCCGGCGATCTTCGCGCCCCCGAATGACAATCCTTGTAAGCCACTCCCTTTTTGCAAATTCCCGCCTGAGACAGATTGTGGTGTTCCGGTTGCTGACGGGACCTTCCGCAGGGTCGCATACCAGGGACCGACAGGTGGAAGCCTATCGACGAGAACCCGGACGCGGAAGAGGACGCGTCGGGCGTGCTCATCGTGCGCATCCGTGAGAACCTCGACTTCGGTACGTGCCGTGTCTGCAATAACTGTCCTGGCAAGCCTTCTATCCTCGCGCTGACACCTCGTCCACAATCTCCGTGACTGCAGCGAATACGGCACAGCTGAAAGGTGCGTTCCTGATGACTGTTGATGTGTACTCCTTGCAGTTCGCTCACGAATGTGATTATCATCGGCGCTGATACTGCGCATCCGACTGTGGCACTCGATCGCACCCTCAACGTAGAACGTCTGCGGCGGCTAGAACTATATGGGCACGACAAGCACCACCCGGCGGACGAACCACACAGGCTCGACGCCAACGTGCTCGTGTTCCACCTTGCCGACGTCGACACCATTGATGCGTCGTGAGTCCCCCCATCTTCATCGACAGGGCCGCCGCCCACGTCACTGTCGGCCATGGCTCATATTACAAACGCAACACTGACCAATGACGCGGGCGATCTGCTCTTGCTATTGGCAAATCACAGAGCAGCACAGATCTTCTTTGAATTGGCGGAGACATACAGGGTGCGCTCGAATCTATTCTTGTTCGTACTGGGGCCGACCCGCTGACTTCGAGCGGCGACTACTCACGTCGGACGTTGGCATCCGCGATCTGTTGTCGCTGACGTCGTGTCTGCAGAATCGCGGAGTTGGGCTGTACATCACACACCTCAAGCGTGGCCCGCGCGAGTCCTTCGAGAAGGCGGGCATCGTCGACCTGCTGGGCGAGGACGCGTTCCTCAAGGACGTCGCGAGCGCGATGGCGTGCATCGAGCAGAAGATGCGGGAGCGGGATCGCTTGTGAATGGTAGAGAGAGAGGGGTGGGGGCGAAGGAGGTAGCGCCAATCGCTGCCAAAGGAGCCCTGACGGCGGTCCTCTCCTTTACGGCGGCGGGCCCACACTTCTACGCCGGCACATCATATCACTGTTGGCATCTAGTGCACATCGCACACGACCATATTCCACACATAGACGACGACCATCTGTACGCACTCATCGCACATGCTATACGCACTTCTTTTGGGCGCATCTACTCATTTCGGCCCACACACTGGAATTGGGTCCACACGGTCGTGCACAACATCTGCTTCAAGCCGCTCGATCTGTCCCTTACAGGTAGGACAGTCAATCGCTGATATCCTATTATATAGACCTTGAAGAACTGTTCGGATGCTCGCGCTGGACCGTTCAGGGAATGGTCTTTCCAGAAATACGTGCCAGAATCATCGGGGATCCTCCTGCGTCTCAGCTTGATCAAGGATGTACTTACATACATACCTTACTTCCAGCCGGGACGAGTGGGATAGTACTAGGAGGAGGATGCCAGGACGATGAAACATCGTGAGTTCGCAAGACGCGCACTCGGGAGCTGTTGAACGAGCGAACCACATTGGCACCTTTGTTACCGGAGAGATGGTGTTCACGATCGACCATGCGCGCGTGCTTAAACAAAGTCAAATAGTCGGGCAGAGATGCCTAGATCAGCCAGCTATCGGGGCATCGGTGATCCACGCAGCGCTCGGAGAGCCTGAGCGAATGTTCTCAGAGACCGTGAACGGCGGAACAGGAAGAAGGCACGGCAGCCGTCATGCCACACGGGGGAAGGGGTCTGCCGCACTGGTCCCGCTGCGGCAAAGTCGTCGCAAACCACAGCGCCACGAGGCCGCATCAATGCGGGCGTGTCGGGATGGCAGGATGCAGCAGTCCGTTGACCGGTGGCAGACGAGCTCGGGTCGCGAATCGGAGGAGATGAGGAGAAGACTGTTGGTACACATACACATTACACGCAGGGTGTTGTTGACGTCTATGACAGACGGTGATTGCATCGTAAAGATATCTTTTGCGTGCGGTTGTGACACTGCATTGCAGGTCAGCAGAGGTGGAGGGAGAATGAAGATGCGGAGCAATGGAGGGGGAAAAGGGGGAGGGGATCGTGGACTCGTAATGTACACATGGCGGGTGAGTCCGGGATGAACAGGGTATGAAGATAAATTAGAATTGGCCAGCAGTTAATAGGTTAAGGATGAAGAGCGAAGTATGAAAGATGTGGCGGGCCAATAAAAAGACTCAGAAGCCTGAGGTATGTGCGAAAGCGAAGCGAACAGAGGAGGAGACGGGAGCGGCTAGTGGGGCGCAAACAGAGAGGACTGCGAGACGCAACAAGTATCCGACCTTGAACTGCGAGGACCGTACGCGCGTGACGCAGAGCGCCTCGAGCAAGTAGGTGAAGAGTTATGACGACGAGCGAACTGGCAGAGGGGGCAATGGTCTCCGCCTAGGTTGGCTAGAGACACCAGCCGAGTACGGTGCCTGCGAAAAGGCTCGGCTCTTCTCGTTGAGAAAGGGTGACCACAAGACTGGCTCGAACGCAGACCTGGGTGCGACGACTACGCCAGTAGCCCGGCTGGAAGACACGCCCTGGAAGTGCGTGGTGTGTGTCACGTACCCATCCCGCGACTCGTCTTCCTCGAAGAACGTGACGGAGATGACGGGCGGATCGAACCGGCTGTCCTTGTACGAGGGCGGAGACAGGCTCGCGGGCGAGGGAGTGTCGACGGGAGAAGAAGGAGCGGTGGACACAGAGTCGTTCGCATCGGAGAAGAAGGAGCGCGAGCTCGGGGTTGTCGCGTAGAGGTCGAAAATGTCGGAAAGTGCAGGCGAAGAAGGTGAAGAACTTGCAGAAGACGAAGGAGAGTATGAAGATGATGAAGCGGACATGTCTGCGAGATGTGGCGCGACGGAGAGGGGAGGGGGAGGCGAGAAGACCTCGAGATCTATCTCGTCCTCGTTCACGTCGAACGGTATGGCGCTAGGGAAGAAGCGGGTACCTGCTGAGGCTGAGCCGCCAGACCCACTAGCGCGCTCGAGGTCACTGAAGACAATCTCGTCATGTGTAGAGTCCCACTCTGCGGTGAATGTCCATGCTGTCGACGAGCCTGGGGGTGTCGGGCCGACGACAGGGGAACTGGGCAGGTTGAGGTGCACCCCGCTCAGGAGGGCAACTCTCCTGCGCATCTTCTTCACGCTGGGCTGAGGCAGAGAAGTCGCCTGAGCCTATTAATGGTCCTGCTCGTGAGCGCTCGCGTCTCGCAGGGCACAGGAAACACACTGCTCACCTTGCCCTTTGATATCGCTGAAACAGATTCGGCCACTGGACTCGGGGGGTTGGACCTCATGTCGAGGAAGTCCGAGGCCGGTGAGTCCTTCATGCTCCTGGCATACGCCGCTCCACCGAAAGGGAGCACGGCAAGCTTTGGTCGCACAGCGGCCATGTTACGCGAATCCTTGAATCCTAGTCCTCGTCGCCCGCAGGCTGGATGCGCCGTGGGCGCGGAAGAAGGAGAAGCGGAACAGGGTGAACGAAGGGGAAGACGAAATGAAGGTGGGTGGGTCGCTGCGCTTATGTGCAGGGATATGTATGTCATCGAAGAAGAAGGGAAGCCGCCATGGGGCCGTCGGACGTCTGCATGATGGTGGAGACCGCTGCCAATGATTGACGTGGTAGCGAGGGGAGAAGCACTCATCGTACAGCGAACGTGACGGGGTGCATCATCTGGCCACCTGCTCGTATATATTGCGGCTGGTCGCAGCAGCGGCCACGCCTTGCGCATGAAGCGGGATGATATCGGACAGCCTTGTGAAATGATCTGCAGTGTTTGGCAGTCATCAATCACTCTGAGCGCTGCTGCACGCCTTCGACGTATCCGACGCTGGTACATAGAGTCGGCAGGTCGTGCGGATCTGCAGGGACAGGTCCACGGTTTGACAGCTGCACCTTGGTTGGAGGTGGGGAGGTACCGACTCCCATGCTGCACAGCACGGATGAGATGAGGTTGCGATTCGCCTCTGTACGCATCACGCGACACGGATCGGTGGCTGGCCAATCAAAGGAAGGGGACAGGAACCGTCATCAACCACCTTGGAGGTGAAAGACGACTGGCATCTATCGTGCTTAGATGAGCGGCATGTTTCCGAACGTTCCACTGTACACAACACTTACCGAGGACTGATCATCGAACGTCTGACGGGACAAACGTTCAACGGACAGCATGATGTCGCTGCTAGCGCAAAGTCTAATGGGAAAGTGGAGTGTGAACATGGGCGTCTGGACAGTAAGGGGAAGATGGTCTTCGATCAATCGTGCTTCAACATTGATGGATCTCGCTACTAGCCGCTCGGAGATCGGGGGAGGCTAGCATAGGCTAGCATTAAGCGTTTTGCAGCCCGCACAGGCAGGCCGACAGTCTGTAGGATCGTTTCCACAGCGGCCAAGGAGGGTGTCTAGAGGTAGCCTCACCTCTAGCGGAAGAGAGTCTTCGGAGAGTCAGATCCTAGACGGCGTACTAATACAGCCTTGGTCAATGTAAGGCTTCCATATTGGTCAATGTTCGCCGCTGGGGGAAGTTTTGAGGGACGGCTGAACCGGGCACCCCAATGTCCGGCCACGATCTACTTCGCTTACAGTTAGCGGTGTTGCTCAATACATACACGCTACCCTGCCACACGGACTTTCAGTGGATGACATTCGGCATGCAATGTAAACAGCATACGGACCTAGTAGTTATTGCCAACCCCGCGAGCAGTCGATTCCGGAGAGTTGATACTACCTGCTCGACGACGGCCTGCGACAGAACCCTGAAGTGATGCATGCGGAGTACCATCTCAAATCCCGTTCTCCGCTCGCACCTAGACCTGCATGCCCGAGCGCGCGTGCGCACCCAATCACCGCCGCCTCAGCAGCCTGCCCAGTGTCACGCCTCCCGACGCCTCCGCCATGCCAATCACGTCACTCAGCGCATGCAGTGACCGCCCGGTAAAGCGTTCCCGAGCCCGCTGTTGTGGAGTCTTGCTCTTGGGAGTCTTCGGTGGTTGATACTTCGGATCTCGTGGGGATAGCTGACCGTTCCATACGCCTCCGTCGAGCAAGAATGGCGGAGGATCGATGACGTTTGTGTTCGTCGCGATCATAAGGTGCAGGTTGCGGGTGACCTTGTGAGGCAATCCTCGAGCGACGGCAGAGCTGTACAACAGCGACAAAGTCTTATCAACTGAGGATGCGCGCGAGTTCGTAAGTCAGGAGAAATTCGCCACACAGGCCCCGAATATAATAATGGTTTGTGGAGGTAAGTTCGGAACATTGAGTCAGTCAGCTCCGGATCACCGATAGGAAATGTTATATGCTCACCTCGCTTCTCCCATTCAGTGAGCCAGTGCGTGAGGGCTCGGCGGTGTTCTGGAAGAACGTCGTCGCGTTCCAGTTGGCGCATCACCATCGCCGCTTGAGAAAACGCCGGACGCCATGCTTTTCGCAACACGGACGTGGCTTCGGGCTCAGAGAGCACCGATGCGGCGGTGGAGCGGAGAAACAACCGATACAAGCTCAGGAAGGTGGGAGGAAGGGGAGCACTCTCCCGAGCCGAATACAAGCGGTGCGGAGTGCGAATCCAACTAAACCGTTGAGCGTTGAGCCGCGGAAACGCAACGTCCACAATAGTCCCTGCATAATGATAGTTTGGACGATGTTGTTCGGAGGAGGAGGGGTTTGTTAAGTCGGTCGAGGGAGGTAGAAGACTTTTACTTAGTCCCACGACCGTGCTATCTGGCCTGCAAGAAGAGTGAGCTCTATTGCGTATTATCGCTTCTGAAAGATAGTACGTACCGTACGGACAGTTCTCGGGTACCGGAATGTGCCAGCGGACGGAAGGCAGCTCTCAGGTGGTCACTGGTAACCATCAAAGATTTGGCATCGTGCGGCGGTGAAGTACAGATTGTCTGGCTTACCGACGCTCTTGAGCTATACTCCACAGAGCCAAACCAATCTCTTGGTACAAGGTTATGTCCAGAGAATACGAACAGTCATATGTTGTACGACATGACTGGAAGGAGGAGGAGGAAGGAAGGAAGGAGGACAAGCTGCGAAAGCAGTCATCCGCGCTGGCAGCTTGGCGCCGCTGGGACCCCGGTCGGAGTCTCGGACAGAGTCCCGTCTCTTGACCTCTGGCTGGACACTGATGCAGACACTTACGCTAGTCCATCAAACCTGCTACTGCTACTAGGCCAGCGTACAGTAGATGCGGTGCTTAATGTTATCTCATGCAAGATCTCTGACTTCAAAGGATTTCTACCCCTGGTGACGGGGGTCCCGATGTGGTAGACGCCCGGAAAGGTCCGAAGTTGCAAGACCAGCGAGTCGCGACTAAGTACTTTGACTTACGACCTCTTACGACGCGTACTTGAAGATATTGCGCTTTGGTGACTGCTAAGTACTAAGTACTCAGGCTGCAGGTAGGTTGAACGCTATTGATATGGTATGCTAGACACTGACCTGTTCAGCGGTTTCCTCGGCAACGAGCTGATGAGTTACTAACGGTCGCCATCATCTAGTCTCCCATATACTTTGCGAGTGAGTATCCTCCGCTCTGTTGCTTGTTTGGCGTTGAGAGCGTCCTTAAGTATATGTACAGACTAGGACTGGATACCAGACTGGTGTTATAGATCGCCACCCCCGCAACTTGGACCACACATGGCTGTCCAGCGTGCCCTCGAATGCCGCGACATACTGGCAGGCATCTTCGAGACCTTGCCTGCGACGTATGATGAAGAGATACACACGGGTACATACGAACCATGGAGGCTTGATTTGGCATCTGCGGCTCGCGTTTGTCGGGCATTATCCGAACCGGCCCTCGCGGTACTATGGAGGTCTCTGGACGACGTCGAACCTGTCTTTAGCGTTCTACCTTCTTTCACCCGCCAAGAATCAGGTCTGGCGCACGAATGGGTCAGTTCTTGCATGCTATTTGTTGGAGATACTGTCTGATTTTGTCTCATGATTCCGAGCAGTTTCTCACCGAAGAGGTCACAGAGGATCAATGGGCCCGCATGCAATGGTACGCCAACCGCGTCCGCGAATTACATGGCCTTGATGCGCTCAAGTCAATGCACTCGTCTGCATGGGCGTTCCTAGAGGGCGTCCGGAGAAATCGACCATTGATGGCCAACCTACGTTACCTCAATGCTGTTGTCTCCATCGAGGATCCCTCCGGACTGATGCGTATGCTGTCGCCGTCCCTCCGCGAGGTGCACTTATCATTTGCGTTCACTAAAGCACTGCCATCAGAGCCGGTGGCTCCTATTGATGCGTCCGTTGTGGGGTCCGTCTTTCGAGTGATCCCTTCAAAACTTCCACACCTTCATGAACTATCCGTTCGCGGTCCATCTCAGAGTCTCTCCTCCTCATGTCTTACTTCGCTGCGTCACTTCGAGCAACTGCGCACCCTTGACATGTTCTCGTCCCAAGTTGCATTCGACGCGGGGGCACTGGCCATTGTGTCTCAAATGTCGACTCTCACCGTCCTGGAGGTCGAGATCTCTCTGCAGGCAAGCTCGAGCAAAGTCGAAGAACTCAGATTCACGAACCATTTCAGCTCCCTCACCCGGATCCATATCGGTGGATCCTTAGTAGACCTTGTCCAGTTCTTCGCTGCAACCCGTCTCAAGAATCTGCGCGAGCTCGCCCTCACGCTACGTTCCACCCCATCCGAACAAGCCATCCATGACTCCTTCGTCCGCATCATGACGGACGTATCACCGTCTCTCACCAACGTTAACCTTTTCTTCACGCATGAACAAATCTCTCCTTCCGCCTCGTTCGTCTCCTCTCGGGTGTTTGAAGCACTCATCGGCTTTAGCGAGCTCATTGAATTGAACGTGGAGTTTGACTCCAAGCGATATGCACCCCTCTTCGACGACGAGGACGCTGCGGCTTTCGCTACAGCATGGCGGGAGCTTCGCTCCTTCCGCTTCTGGACGGGGAATCTGACGCGCTGTCGTCCCACCGTCTCCGGGCTCGTCGAGTTCGCCAGACACTGCCCTCTGCTCGAAGATATCCAACTCCCGTCCCTTGACATCACATCCCTTCCTCCCTGTCGTCCATCCCGGCTCTCGCGCGGCGTCCCATGCGATGGTTACACCTCGAGCCGCTGGCCGGATGGTCCCAGACCAACCTGCTAGCGTTTGCGTCTGTTCTGGACAGGCTCTTCCCCAATCTCGCGGTCCCGCCGTCTGCTACCGCAGCGAGCTTCAAGTCTCAAGCAAGATTGCCTTGGGATCCTTCTGAGCCCGATTCCGGGTATGAACCGTG